>MU224540.1:418069-440030 GCA_018584345.1 Thuja plicata | reverse complement strand
GCCTTCACTTTAGATCAAAAATACATTGTTATGCTGTTGAATTAATATTAGACTCATATTTCATCTATTATCTTATGCTAGTTCATTGTTTTAGTTTCATCTTTTAAAGCTAGATTACATGCCTTTTCATCTTTTTAGCTTAAATTTGGATTAAATCCTTCATGCTAGAGTAGTATTGGTCACTGATTTATAGCATATTCTGAGGGCTAGTATGTTATGAATTACACTCTTTCTATTTAGAAGGCAATAGGTAAATATTAGTGGTTTTGAACAATTTGTCTAACCATTTGGACTAATGCAATGACCTATTGAGTGTTTGTGTTGTTTTCATCAGGCACCCAAATACACACACACACAGATTACTTTACAAAGTGAGTAGAGGCTATTTCTCTCTGCTCTACTACTGTGGATGTTATCTGTGATTTTATTCTTAATCATATTAGAGCATGATTTGGTATTCCTTCATTGATAGTTTTGGATAATGGCACTTCCTTCAAAAATAAAGAAGTCATGAAATTCTTTGAGAAATATTGTATTCAACATAGATTTTGTACTTCCTACTATCCTCAATCTAATGGTCAAGCGGAAGCATCAAAAAAGGTTATTGAACAAATCCTAAGGAAAATAGTCAATAAGCATGCAAAAGATTGGCATACTCAACTCACTTATGCTTTATGGGCTTATATGACTAGTGTCCACACTACTACGGGTACTTGTCCTTATAATCTTGTTTATGGTACTAATGCTATTATGCCAATTGGAATCAGAAATACCTTCTTTACGTGTTTCATTTCATGGGATAATTGATAAAGATACCTTCTAGGAATAATGATTACAAGAATTAGAAATGTTGGATGAACAATGAATAAATGCTTTGGAACATATTAAGGCTTATCATAAGTCACTTCAAAAATAGTACAATCATAAGGTGATTGAACGGTCATTTTTGGTAGATGATTTAGTCTTATATGAAAATCAAAGGAATGTGAATGCTTTACCTGGTGAAAAAGGGAAATTTATCCCTAATTGGCTTGGACCTTTTGTGGTTATTGAGGATTTTACTTCAGGTACTTATAAGATTGTTGACATGAATGGTGTTCCCCTTAAGGAACCTATTAATATTGTGCATCTCAAATGTTATTATCCCTAATAAATCAACTTTCCTTCATGTATTTATGTATTCCCTATAGAATGGTTATGTCTCTTTTGTAGGTTATATGATTTGAATGCATTCATACATTAATTTCATTACTTTCTTTATGTTAAGTTTTTGTGTATTGATGAAAAGAACAAGTAATCAATCATAGAACTAACTGGACAAGAAAAATTTTCATATAGAAATATCCACGAGTTTGGTACATATATGGCACATATGCCATGGATATCAATCTCTATCTCTATTCTCTAAGGGTCGATGGCTCCTAGCTCTTTCTCCTCTATGGTGTGATGCTGAAGATCTCAGTATAGTAGTTTGTGTACGACTCCTTGATATGCTCATCTCATAGTTTCACTCCTGAGTTCTCTGTAGGTAAGCCATCAATCTCTCTTCCCTTTCTTTGCATAACCTTAGCTCTCGGTGGACGCATGCAAAAATATCTACATGTCGGTCAGGTTCTCTCTGTCCAATAAGGGACTTTCTCTCACTAGCTGGTAGTCGATAGGATAAACAGGTATCCTTCAGAACCTTAGATACAAAGCTCCTCCACTCTATTATGCTAGCTACAGAATTCAAACATATATATCTTTTAGTAATTCTTCTAGAAAAACTTTTACTTAAAATATTTTTATCAAATACATAAATCATACCTGCATCTCCCTCCTGAGTATCATCAAAGGATCTAGATGGTGGGGGCATGGAGTGACTACCCTCTCCTCACTCACTGCGTCTAGGTCTAGGTGGTGGTGTCCATGTATGTGTATAGGGAGGTCATCATGATATCAATGGTACAACATGGATCTCCTAATCATCTATATTTGTACTACCACCTGGGGGCATATTCTCTGATCTCTTGTATGCTCCCTCATCATCTCTTTATTCTATTCTCTCCTCTGCTCTCTCCTCCTCCATGGGATCTCCCTCAGGAATGGGCTCCACCTCATGATCCTCCTCCTCCTCTAGTGTGTCACCACCCTAGTGTATCTTCTCTGAAAGACCTGGATCACCTGTAGGGTAGTCATTAGGGAAGATGGGATGGGTCCCCTATAGACTCCATTATCTGATATACTCTTTGCTCACCCCTTGGGTGGATATAGTAGGGTCCACCTCTATATCCTCTATCTCATCTGTATCTCTATCTACAATATATGCTACTGTAGGTCTGTATATGGCGTCGGGTCTCTGGTAATATCTCATCGGATATCCGTATCGAGGTACTGTCTAAGGGAATCCCTGTGTCAAACCAAATTGCCTCATAGCTCTATCATAATAATATGGCATCACTGCATGACTAGTAGGACCCTTTAGCATCTTGCATTGCTGGGAGTGTCTCAACTAGTATCAAGTATCTATCCATCCTATCATCCAATAATATGGTCTCCATATCACATCCACACCTGGTATACGGTCAAAGGGTACCCTCCAAAAGAGGATATCTCCATACTGCCAGACATCTCCTAGCGGATATGAAAAGGCTCTTGGTGTTCTCACATCTACTATCATTAGAGCACCCTATGGTCAAGTACATGCATAATGGTCAAACATCCAAACCTGTAACAAGGTGCATACCATAAGACTCTCCCGCTGAAATCTCACTAGCTGACTCAACTCATGGTAAAGATGGGCTAACATGCTGCACCCCCATAAGAGAAAAATCCTATCATTCTCCATCTTGTGCATGAGATTGGTGAATGGTGCTAAGAAAAATGTACCATTTGTGTTGGGTATTACCACCAAAGAGAGTATACATAGCTTCACTCTCCGTACCAAGGGTGTCAGACCTACTAGTATGGCTGATAGAGTGATCTGATCTGATCAGGTCGTCATCTATGTTAATCGACCCAAACAATAATATCCATCTAAAAATACCTCAGGAGGACCCCATTGTACTCTCAGTCTAACACGCTCACCTTGGAATGGAAGTTGTAGGATCCTGTACACATCCTCCAATGTGATCGGGACCTCTCCTGATGGAAGATGGATGGAACATGTGTCCTCATCCCATCTCTCTATCATGGCTGATATCATGGACTGATGGAACCTCATATGTGGTAGGATTTCTACCTAGTACAATTCCACATCTCTCCATAACTATATATCCTCCTGTTGTAGCTTGGACAATTTCTCTTTGACAGCCAATAGAACCCCACCAAAGGGATGCTCTCAGAGACAGACAAGATCCTGTAGCACAAACAACATCATATCAGTCATTTATCACCAAATAACTACAATTCTCACTTAATCTAGTCAAGGTTGACCTTTTTAGGTCAAGTTTGACCTTTTTGGGTCAATTTCAACCTTTCTGGGTCAAGGTCAACTTTTTTGGGTTAGGGTTGAGATTATCCCTAGAAAGGACTGGACCTTCCAAGTTATGGTTTACCTGCCAAGATCAGGGTCAACATAATTGGGTCAGGGTCAACCATTTTGGGTCAGGGTTGACCTTCCCTATAAAAATAGTAATTTATCAATTTAAACATCAAAACAAGGCACCTACCTTAGGCAGTGGCTCTCCGTTGGCCAGACACTCTCTCAAGACCTCCACGTGACTCGCTCGAAGTTCCTCTCTCCTTGGCATCTTGCTCCTCAATTCCAAGCTTTGAAAATGGTAAGAATGAGAAGGTAACTGCTCTTCATCTTATTTATAGCTTCAAATTAGGGTTTTATTAGGGTTTCCTTAGGGTTTTATTAGGGTTTCATTTGAATTTATCTAGGTCAAATTCAAATTTCTCTTTACATGCATTTAGATAGGCATTCACTCTTTTCATCATAACTTGAGTTTGGTAGCTCCATTTTCAATGTCGTTAGTGGAATTGGAATTGTGATTCAGATGCCTAACCTCTTAAACAGGTTTAGGAAGATTTTTAATCCTTATAAATGGTTTGGGAAATAACTTTTCAACAAATTTCATATCCAATGTATAGATCTAACTTTATCACCCTATTTCACCTTTCAGAATTAGTAAGCCAAAAGAGGGGGGCATAAGGGGCTCTATGAATTTATCAAAACCATATTAGCAAGGCTTAGGTTCTCTATTTATTTTAATTAACCTTGTGTTACATGTTGTAGATACTAATGGTTTCTTGCAGAATCTCCACATTGAGGACTTGGCTATATCCTTTTTACTTTACAATGTTTTCTTACTTTAGCTTGCATATTCACATAGTGTCATACCTAAGCTAAAGTGGGGGATAAATGTATCATATTAAAATGGAATCACTTCCATTTTGGTAGTTTTAGCACCCTCTTTTAGTAAATTTTCATATTAGATTTACATTTAGGATGCACATGCACTTGATTCTGCATTTAGGTAAATTTAGGGTTAAGGTCCTTCAAGACCTCCTTAATCTCCCTTTCTATGATTCCATATTCTTGGGTAGAACCTATGTATTAGATCTACTAAATATTCATCACACTTACTCTTTGTCTTGTGTGCCTCTATCTAACATCCTGATGTGTTTTCTCACCTCCCTGGGTCCTCGATTGAGCTAGAAATCCTACAGATTTCCCAAGGTGACCAGCCTGAAACATCAGTTCAGGGTTGAGGTCGACCCTGACCTAGGTCAAGGTTGAGGTTGACCTTGACCTAGGTCAAGGTTGAGGTCTTCCTTGACTTAGGTCAAGGTCAAGGTCGACCTTGACCCCTGTCAGGTGATGGTCCCCACTTTCAAATATGGAGCCTATTGAGGTTCTAAAACTTAAAATAGGTCCCCAAGTTTGGATGCGGAAGTGTTTTCCCTGATATTTAGATTAATACATCCCCTCCTTGGTTTTTGATTGTAATTGGACCATAATTCAAGGTGAAATTTTAATTTGGGTCTCTTGCATTTCCCTAGGAGGTCTATATTGAGATCTCTATATAAACACTCTCTTTTGCCTTCATTTGGACATGAGAAAGAATCATAAGATGATATGATGCAATTATGATTTTTACATGATGATGAAGAAATGAAGCAAGAGGATTATATAGAAGGAAAAGACATGATGATGCATTAAGACATTCAAGCACTGTTGTAGACAAGCCATTGTGGATCTTCTTTGGAGCAAGAGAGACATCTTCCTTTTTTCCTTCTTCTTGGATCCACCATTTTCAACCTTCTAGCATTCAAAGGATATTATCATGGGGTGGAAATTATGAATTGTGAGTTTGGTAGGAATACTTTAGCCTTGGGGGCTTGGTATTATTTCTTTATCACATTCAAATCTATGCATTGCTTTCTCATTTTCAATTCATGTTAGGGTTTTAAATCTAGAGGATTAGATCTTGACATTACACATTCAAAACTCTTTCTAAGAGAAACACACACATATACATTCTACTATATTTGACTATTCATGGAGGTGGATATCACCAAAATGGGGGTTTGACTAAGGAAAAACCCTATGTAGGCACCCCAAAACCCCTCTTTTTAAGATATTTGTAGGTGTTGTTTTAGGAGTTACAAGTTTGGGAATAGTGAAACAGAGTACAAACCTGGATACATTTTTCAGCAAACTTCTGGGATACAAAAAAGAATTTTGATCCAAGACTTTTTAGGTTGATTATGACCTAGGGCACAATCAGAAATTATGGCAAATGGTGACATTGACTTGAGGGCACAAATCAAAACTATCTTAGAA
This sequence comes from Thuja plicata, assembly GCA_018584345.1. NCBI lineage: Eukaryota > Viridiplantae > Streptophyta > Pinopsida > Cupressales > Cupressaceae > Thuja > Thuja plicata. The sequence continues at coordinate 434,257 of MU224540.1, read as the reverse complement.
TAGAAAAATATTTTTGGGTTTTGTTCGTCTCTACGTTTTCATTCTAGATCAGATCTTAGATTTTCCAGAAACTCGACACAAGCTTCAGAAAATGGAATTTTCAGATCAGCTATGATGTGAGGTAGGTATTTTACTCCATTAATCTTTGCTTTAAATTTCAATATAAATTATCAAACAAACAAATATAATTAAATGTAAGGGGTTAAATTATGGCATTGGTCTCTTTTACATATGAACATCTATTCTACAAACTCTATCTAGGAGATCAACACCCTCATCATTTTCTTCTTTATAGGATTATTTTGAAAACACCTCATTCCCCTCACCTTGGTGATTGGGTAGTAGTGATCCACTTTTTTAAAATTGAATATGTCCTCAATGATGTCTGGCCTTATTTCCAACACAATATCTCCATCCTTATTCCTTACTACCTTCTCATCTTCTACATAATGATCTATGAGTGTGAGGATCACATCTAGTGAAATAACATAAACAAGATGAGTGACTAAATTTACTAATCCCACCAATGTCAAAGAGTGAAATCTAGAAATCTTGACTAGGGTCAATTATACTACCTAAAGAATGAGTTCTAATCTATATGACTAATGTCTATATCAATTATTTCACTATGCAAGTTCCTCATCTTAGTGAGAGTGTGATACCCCTTGAACTTGTATTTCACTAGTTGAGGAGTTAACATCTTTGTATTCTACATGAAAATGTATTTGTTAGCAACATATTATTGAAAATATGAATATTTTAATATCTAAAGCTAATCAAAGCAAGAAAACCCTAAGAAATCAAAAAGAAGAAAAAAAGCTCTATTAAATTGATCAAACAAAAAAAGTCTCTAAATTAATTAATGGATTGTATTGTCATTGATGTCAACTTGATATAATATGATCGGTTATATTCAAAGTGTCAAAGAATTATAATAATTAGAGAGATAAATATTATGCTTTCAGTAATGCATAAAAGACAAGCATTCACTAAGTGACTATAAACACCGATGGCTAGTGGAACCCAACGGATAGAGATCACTGAAAGTTAAGTCACAGTGATGCCTGGGCAAAGAACCTAATGAGAATTACCAATGAGAAGAATCACAAGAATAACTGACGGCCAGAATCATAGTGTAACCCAATAGACAAACAAGCTCGAACGAAAGACAACCCCGATAGACAGACAACTCTAACACAAAATCCCGAGGAGAACTGAAGTGTTGACCGAAGCTAACAAGAGTTAAAATACAAAAGTTAACTAGAGTTTAGAAATGAAAAAATATCTAGCTGGAAGAGCTAAATATAGACTTAACTGGCAGTTATCATTGTTTTTATTAACAAGATAAAGCCAGAGATAAGTAAAGGATTTAGAGATTTTTTGTCTAGTTGGCAAGAATTTTTCTACAAGATAAAACATGAGTTGTGTTTTAAATCAGATTGGTGAGAATTGTGGAACACGCCAAGATCAATAAAATCAAGAACCTATAAATGGTGATATCATGTATATAAAGAGACAACTTAATTCATTACAAATTAAGAAAGGGGAGTAAATAGAAAAGAGGATGCTAAAGAGAAATTGATGAAGATCAAATTCATGCAGTCCTAAACAATCAAGCTGAGGAAAGAGCTAGAGATATCTGCAGACATCAAGCAACAGAGAAACACAACATCATTGAGAAGAAAGTGGAGAAAAGGTATTGAAAATATATATTGATCAGAAAGAGCTTACAATAGATCTGAAAATCTGCAAGTATAAGTTGTATGTAAGAGCATATCATTTACTATTTCAGTTTAACCATTGATTCAGAAAGTCTCTTAACCAATCAGGATTTAAAGATCCTTTCTATATTGAGATACATCCCAAGGAGTATCAAATTTTTTGATCATGAAGATAGCATAAGATGCTAGATACCATTTGACAAACTACACTGGGTTTGGTCATAAAAGGTAGCATAGAGATGTCAGATATCAAGTGACAAACTATTCTACTAAATACTCTAACAAGGTCACACCTAACCATGTGTTTGTAACCTTTAACAGGGTTGGCTCTTCATCGAGCTCACTTCAGAAGAGTGAAAATTTTGGGTTATCGGTCCTAAGTGGTTTTTCCCTTAACTGGGTTTCCGCGTTAAAAATCCATGTGTCAATGTGTTTATGAGTCATTACTTTAGTGTTTTGCACTACACATAACTAATCTAGATTGATCAGTATACTCTAAGTAATTTACTATTTTTAGGTAAATGAAAGACTGTTATTCGATAAAATAAAAGAATAAGGTTTAACAGAGCATTCTGAGCAGTAGTAATTTGATAAGTATATTTGAAGGCATTCATCTTATAGGACTGAAGATAACTAGAGGCTTAATATTTTGGTACTAAGTTTTTGGGTTGATTAATTGGAATAGTTTTGAGGCCACTGATTCACCCCTCCTCCCTCTCAGTTATTTCTAACAATTGGTATCAAAGATTGTGTGTTAGAAAGGGAGTTTAACAACTCAAGCAAAAGATCACAGGATGAACAGATGAGATGTGCCCAAGTTGAATAAAGACAACTTTGCATCATGGAAAAGAAGAATAAGACTCCACTTATCAAGTATTTGTAATGATGTTACTCAACACCTTGATTCTCAATATGGGATGCCTATAGGACCTCACACTCTTGAGAAATTAAGAGAAAATCATGAGCATAATTGCATGATGATAGAACTTGCCTCATCACTCTCTGATGCTAAGTTTGAAGATGTCAAAACCTGCACCTCTGCTACGAAAATGTGGGATAAGTTGAAGCTGGTACATGGAGGAGATTATAATGTACTAAGAGCCAATGTAGAAAGCCTAAGAGGGAGGTTTGATGACCTAAGGATGAAAGAAGGAGAAAATATCACTCAATATGGTTGTAGAATCAAAGAGGTAGTCAATGTTATCTGAGGAGTTAGAGGTGTACTTGAAGAGGAGATAGTGGTAAGTAAAATCTTAAGAACCTTACTACATGTATATGCTATTAGAGTTTATGCTATATGAGAAATGAGAGTAGTTGCAAACAATACAGTTACTATAGATAGTCTGATTCATAGAATGATTTCATTTGAAATGAATAACTTCGATAATAGTTGTGCATGCTAAAAGTGGCCTTCTTAATTAGCAGTACACTTTAGCATAGTCATTGTACTTCAATTGCATACATGAATGAATATGGATTCATTCATCCTGCATGTCTGAAAGAGTCGACCTATTGCCTTCTAGAAGGCTGGAGTATGAGCTTGCTCTCAGATCATTGCAAGCTCAGTGACTACACACTAACCTAAATGAAGGATTTAGAGCTATATGCTGAAAGTAAAATGCTGATTAATCTAAATGATTATGCAATTTTTTGTTCATCCAAAGCTTATTAAGATTCATTTTAGAAGCACCAATTGAAATGTGAGAGATTCAGTTTTAAACCCGAAACAAAGTGTGCTCTAAGTTAGATTGATTTGCATGCTTTGAAAGTAATAAACAACAATGCTAGATAAATGAAAGCTAAAACATGCAAGAAAGCTAAGATAAAAATGCAGTATAATAACTTTAAATAAAAATTAGGATCCTTTGTGAAGGAAAGGAGTTTCTCTTTTATAGAATTCTCTCTCGAATCAACGGTCAAGATCGAACAAAAATAGTGGTTCAGATTCGATTGAAGAAGCACAATCCATGTGCAAGTGATGTGATTGGTCGAGAGAGTCAGTTGATTGAACTGACTGATCAGTTATTTTGTAAACTTCCATATTCAGTTTTCAGTTAACTGAAATGTTTCCAAAATGATAAATAGATGAGAATCAGTTAACTGAGTGGAACTGGATTGTTTCCCAAAATGATAAATCAGTTAACTGGATTTGATGATTTCATATGCATTTTTAATAAATTAATTGATTTTGAATGCACATTTATGTTTTTATAATTAATTTAATTCCTTTTTTATTTAATTGACGATTTAGTAATTTTTATTTAATTAATATACCAGAATATCAATTAAATAATTAACATAAGATATATTTGACAATGTAATGTGATTTTAGGAATTAATTAATTAATCAAGTAAGATGATCTATTAGGACCTAGGGTTTAGGTTAGATTAGTTCAAATTTGATAATTGCCTGTTTGATTTAGGACTTAGGGTAATCAAGATTAGGGTTTCTTGATTAATATTTGAAATTGGGGGTCTAGGATTTGGGTGACCATTTTTAGGTGATTACATTTGCCCCTCTTTGAATTGATGTGCAATCAATGCATTGATTCAAAGATTTGTTAGCGAGAAGACCTAGAATAGTTTGATTTGAAGCGATGAAAACATTCTTTTGAAGAAGAATGAACCTGAGCTTGATTGGATGAAGATCGATCAAAAGATATAAAATAAAATGTTCAGTTTGATTTGAAGCGATGAAACTAAACATCTGTCAGGAACTCTTAAACCTTTTTGATTGGTTTGAACGAATAACTAGATTGATTTAAAGTGATGAAACTGATTACCATTAAGAGATTTGATTACCAAGAAAATTGACTTGATTTGAAGTGATGAATCCAATTTGATCAATGTAACTGGTTTCAATAATGAATAGCCTGTATAAGACCGATGTTGTCTGGTTTCAAATGTATTCACCACTGTATAAGACCATTGATTAGGTTGCCTTTGATTTAAGATGATCTCAACTTGTTTTGATGTGATGAAGCTGAGATGCCCTAAGTGATGGGGTTTTTTATTAAGGATGTGATCACTAGAATGTTGATGTCCTGATCCTACCCCCTCGGGAGAGAAATCAAAATATGGCTAGGTGTCCCATTGATGAGAAACAATTTGATTCATTAGACAATTTAGGAAGAAATTGATCTGATTAAAAATATGTCCCACATGGTTAGGACAAAATCTATACTTGATGAGAGGTCATGTTGACCAAGATTGACCAAAATTAAGATACATGGATTGATTAGAAGGAAAGCATGAGAGATTTCCATTGGTTGCGCAAGTAGTTAGCTGTAGATTTTGATTTTGATCCTAAAAATAGAATTAGGAAAGTTGATTTAGCACGGGGTGTCATGACCACATGACGATGAGAAGATTGATCGATTAGAATCTCAAATCCTTCACAATGGATAGAGCTAAAGTTATTATGCTGATTTAATCATTATGCAAATGTAGATGCAGATGCAAATGTAGATGCAAATGCAAGACTAACATGAATGCAGCCTAAGGTGTAGTCACTGAGCTTTAGCTTTAAAAAAATTTCATCATTGAGCATTTTTTGGAACATCAGAGTTGATACAATCCTTACTAGTGCCACTGCGACCATAAGAATATGAATATGATTCTCATTGGATAAGATATGGGAAACCAATGTAAGCATTGAGGCACAAAAGTTGAGATGACCTGAACGTTGTTTCTAGTTGATGTTTCAAAAGTACACCAGTATCGAGGTATTCAAAGCCAAGATAACCATGAGTGCAATATTGTGTAAACAAATAGAGTAATAACAGTCAAGGAAGTATTTCTGACATCACCTTGGCATACAGATAAATAGGATCGAGGGATGTGAGGCTTTTTTGCCTTAACGTAGAAGCTCTTACCACATACACCTAGTTTATTTGATGTTACTAGATCATCGGGACCACACCAACAAGCAGTAGATAAAGAAAAGATTAGAGAAACCAATGAGAATGGACAACATACAAATAGAAGTTCAGCATACTTCAGCCAGTTTCAAAGTTTTTGGATGTGTTTATGTATGAGGTGTTGAGAAACACCATTGTTCTTGTGAGTGCTTTGTATTTGATTACTATCGATCTAATTTTCATGTTTGCGATATCCAATGTGTGTTAAGAAACATAGATGCATCCAAAGATAGTGCTAAGAAACACTATTAATTGTGGTGTTCAGAAACACCTATTTGCATCAGTAGCGAGTTGTCCTTCAGAAATGAAAAGATTACTAACTCTGGTGTAAACCAAATATGTGATCAAATTGGGGACCCATGCCCCTAGTAGCAAATGGCAATAACTAACTTGACTCATGCTGCGAGGACAAATATGATTTGATTTCCCCCAGGTTATGATTCTAGATTAGTTTCAAGCCAGGAGGGTTCTCAGAAGAACCTGAGGGTCATGAATGTGATTGAAAGCTATGTACAAACTAAAGCAAAGGTTTGATGCCAAGACTGAGCATTGATAGATGGAGCACTGAGTACAAGAGGTGCCTATTTACCAGGTTTTCACCTACTTGGCAGAGATTTTGTTTTTGCTACCATGGCACCTATTTACCAGGTTTTCACCAAGGCACATTTTCTTCTTTTTCAGTTTTTTTTGTATTTTTCCATTTTTTGTATTTTTTTGTTAATGCATCAAGGCGCCTATTGCTAGGTTTTCACCAAGATCATTTTTTCAGGACTTTTTCCAATTTTTCCAATTTTTTTTAGGACATTACTATGTACATAGTGCTGATCACCGAGAATGCCTTAGGTGTAGAACTTCTTCAGATGGAGAGTGTTGATGGGCTCTTGAAGCAGTTCTCCTTTAGGTGTGGAGAGTTGATAGGCTCCAGAGCCAAATGTTGCAATAATGATATAAGGACCCAACCAGTTGGCTTCAAACTTACCCCTCTGCTCTCTATGTGACTGATTACATGGATTATATCTCAACACAAGGTCTCCCACTTGAAGTTCTCTAGGTTTGACTTTCTTGTTGTATCCTCTTGACATTCTTTTCTAATAAGCTCTGAGGTGATCAAAGGCCACTTTCTAATGTTCGTCTAGTATCTCTAGTTCTTGGAGTCTCAAAACTTTGTACTCTTCATCTGGTATAAGTCTGCACAAAGAAACCTGAAGAGATGGGATTTCTACCTCTAGGGGTAAGACTGCTGCTACCCCATATACCAGTGTAAATGGGGTTGCCCCTGTAGGTGTTCTGATGCTTGTTCTATAAACCCATAATGTAGGATTGATCTATAGGTGCCAATCCCTTCTAGACTTTTTAACTGTACAATGTAAGATTTTCAACAAATTTTTATTTGAGGCCTCAGCCTACCCATTACCTTATGGGTAATAGATTGAAGAACAATGTTGTGTGATTTTGAATTTTTCACATAGCTCATCCATGGTGTTGTTCTTAAATTGTCCTCCATTGTTAGTGATGATGGAGGAAGGTATGCCATAGTGACAAATGATGTAGTTCAGAATGAACAGTGAGACCTGCTACCCTGTCACTTTGATTAGTGGGTCCACCTCAACCCACTTGGTAAAATATTTAGTAGCTGTAATAATGATCTTCTATCCATTAGAAGATGAGGGGTGAATTTGCCTGATTAGATCAAATTCCCATTGTTGAAAGGGCCAGTGTGTTACAAAAGGATTGACCTCCCTTGCTAGAGTGTGTATAAGATTTCCATCCAGCTGACATTTCTTACAAGTTTTTACAAACTTGATAGCTTATTTCTCCATATCTGGCCAATAATACCCTGCTCTAAGTAGTTTTTGGGCCAGAGTTAGACCATTAGAATGAGAACCACAAATTCCTTCATGGACTTCAAACAATGCATGTTTAGACTCTTATTTTTCTAGACTCCTAAGAAAAGTACCATCTAATCCTCACGTATACAAATCGTTGGACATAAGAACATACTATGAGGCATTGCAGATGAGGTGTCATTTTTCATTTTTGGTTAGTCCATTAGGAATGACCTGATGGCACAGATAAGAGTAGACATGGTGATAATAGGAGGATTTCTTCTCAATTACTGAACAGGCCATTTTGGATTTAGGGGAGTTGTAGGAAGGGAAATGGATTTCTTCCACCAGGAACTCATAACAAAAATCATCCTCTTGTTGTTGCGAGGAAGCTAGTGTAGCCATGGCATCAACTGCTCTATTATGTAGTCTTGGAACTTGTTGAAATGTGATGTAAGTGAAATATTTCTTAAAGTCATCAACCATTCATTTATAAGGCATGAGTTTTTCATTCTTGGTCTGGTATACATCATTGATTTGGTTGATCACAAGTTGAGAGTCACCATGGACATGTAACTCAAAAAAATTCCATTCAAGAGCCAGTCTAATTCCATTTACTAGTGCTTCATATTCTATTATGTTATTTGTACAAGGAAACATGAGCTTGTACGCCTTTGGAATGGAATAGTTTTGAGGAGTTAGAAACAAAATCCCTACACATGAACCTTGTGTGAAGGATCCATCGAAGAACATTTTCCAGGATCTATGAGTGATGTGCAAAATAGATCTATCTAGGAACTTAGCATTGATTGGTTCATCATTGTGTAGTGGAGCATCAGCCAGTTGATCTACAATTGCTTTCCCTTTGATTTATTTATTCTCAAAATATGCTATGTCAAATTCACTAAGAAGCATAACCCATTTAGCCAATCTGCTAGCGAGGGTAGCTTTACTTAGGAGATACTTCAAACGGTCAATTTTAGCCACCAGTTGGACTGAGTGAGCCAACATATAGTGATGCAATTTATAAGATGCAAAGACTACTGCTAGGCATGCTTTCTTGATCATAGAGTAATTCATCTCATAGGACACCAATGTTCTACTGATATAGTATATAGCATGTTCTTTCTTGTTTTCATCTTCTTGTGCTAGAAGTGCCCCCAGTGACGTTGAAGTAGCTAAAATGTACAAAATCCTTGTTGAGGTGGAATGAGTATTGGCAAGTTTGCCAGGTACATTTTGATTTCATTGAAACTCTTGTCACATTCTTCATTCTATTGATAATTAATTCCCTCATGTACAGTCTTGGTAAATGGTTGTGCTCTATCAGCCAACTGTGAGATGAACCTTTTGATAGACTAGATTCTCCCTTGGAGTGTTCTCATTTGAATTATGTTCTTAGGAGGTGACATTTCTAGTATCGCTCATACCTTTTTAGGATCAACTTCTATGCCTTTAGCTGAGATAATGTAACCCAGCAGCTTGGCAGAGGTAACACTGAATGTACATTTCTTAGGATTCAACCATAATTTAAACTGTTCCATTCTACCCATGATTGGGCCTAAATATTGTAGGTGCAGAGATAGTTTCTTTGATTTAAAAAGGGTATCATCCACATAGTCTTCCATGGTTTTGTGCATCATATTGTGGAAGATAGTTGTTACTGCTCTCTGATAGGTAGCTCCTACATTTTTCAAATCAAAAGGCATGACATTCTAGTAGAAAATTCCCCATGCACACATGAAGGCAGTCTTTTCTTGATCCTTAGGACAAAACTTGATTTGGTTGTACCCTGAGAAACCGTCCGTGAGGGAATACATTTCATACCCAGCAATCATGTCTACAATCATGTCAATGTTAGGCAAAGGAAATTCATCCTTTGGACATGCTTTGTTGAGATCCCTAAAATTAGTGCAGACTCTGATGGATTTATCTAGCTTTGATACTGGTATGATGTTGGATATCCATTCTGCATAGTCAATAGCTTGGATGAATCCAGCTTTGATTAACTTTTCCAGTTCAGCCTTGATAAGTAATGCAACATGAGGGTGCATTTTTCTGAGTTTTTGTTTTATTGGTTTTACTCGAGGAGCTATTGAGAGATGATGCATGATAAGGTCTGGATCTAAACTAGGCATATCTAAGTATGTCCATGCAAATTTTATCTTCTTCTCTTTAAAGAATTCTATGACTCCTTGAGCTCTTCTGCAGATAAAGATTTAGCCACATTAATGATGTGTGGATGTTTCTCTCTACCAATATTCACTGGTTGAGTTGGCTCTTTGAGCACTAATGATCATTCCTATAAATGAATAGGTAAGACATCAAGTATCCCATCCTGAAGTGCTTCAGAGAGGTTTTTTCCTTTGGATGTTTCTTTTCTTTTTACTATTTTAGGTTCTAAAACTGCCACAATGTGGTTTTCGCCTTCAGACCCTTTCCTTTTTCTCATTTTTTATTTTATAACTCAGATACTTGATGTCTACTTTAGTCATGCTCACACTAGGTTCACTAGTGGAAGAAGTGACAGGTTCAGCGACGTTAAGATAGTAGGATAAAGCATAGTCATTGGGAAATGTAGGCATTTCAGTAGGTTGTCCTTGTAAGGACCAATCAATGAGTTTAGGATGCATTAGTGGCAAAGGTTCAATGGGTTCAAGGGTGTTCATGGTATGTTCATCATAGATGGGGACTGTTAAGTAGAGTCCTAGACCTAAACCTTGTATAGATGTGTTCAAATCAGAAAGAGCCCTAACAACATCATCAAAGTCCATGTTAGAGATAGGAGGTTCTAATTCATTTGACCTAGCCTCTAAGCCTTCACCTACTTCAGGTGTGGATACATATTGCTAAATTGTATTCATCTCTATGTCTAAAGTGTCTTTTGAAAGACTGTCAAACTCATACTCATGGGAGTCAGTTTCATCTTTAGGTTTAATATCAAGGACACGAGTGAAATCCACTCTTTGCCCCTAGTTTGGATGAGTTCTACCTAAGAACTCCGCTATGGTTAGACTCCTTTCTTCTATATCTTTGTCTTTTTTGGAGGAAGTAGTCTCTGACTGATTAGAAGTTATCGGTGATTCCTCTAGAATACACTCTTCAATAGCGTTGACCTGTGGTGTATCTTCATCAAAGAGAGGAGCCAAAATGTTTGGAGGAATGGGGGAAGGATACACATCCTCTACATCGAAATCCTCTGAATCATCCCATTTTCCAGTGGGTATGTCAGAGCTTTCTACTATTGTGTTATTTTCTTCAAGAACCTGATGTCTCTTTCCTTTATCTAGGTGATTCTTCGCTCTTTGTTCTTTCTTGGATAAGAACCCTAGACCAGTTGTGTCTCTAGGTCATCTATAGTTGACAAAGATAGGTTCTTTAAGTCCATTTTGATTAGGTCCAATGGGTCCTTTACCTGAATAACCCATTTTATAAGCCACCTTATACCCCACACCAAATTTTTCCAGGGGTATTACACATTTTTCAACTTTAGTATCTTTAGGTTCCTTATATAACCAAGCCAGCGTGGCTCTTTCCTCTTGGTCATCTTCTAATGGTGTATTGGCTTTAACAAAGTTCTTATCATAGATTTCTTGGGGTGCTATTGGTTTCATCTCTTCTGACGGCTTTCCATAAGACCTAGGTGATCTAGGAAGAGATGTGAGTGATAGTACGGGTTCCACTATGTATCCACACATACCTGTGTCCTTTATCTAGAGTTTATTTTCCATTTACTTTAGTAAATTTGTAGCTAATTCAGAGTTGGATGCCTTAATATTGTGTGGGACAAGGGTATCCACTACTTGTCTTAATGCGTTATAGGCATAAATAGTGTCTATAGGAACAGTGACCTCTACACCATTGAACAAGAATTTGATGCATTGATGGAACTTTGATGGCACTGCCTGCATCTCATGGATCCAAGGTCTTCCCAATAGGATGTTGTAGGCTAGTGGGAGATCCAAAACTTGGAAGGTAACATCCCTCTCAACAGGACCTATTTGGATTGGTAAAGTTATGAGACCTTTAGAAGATCTTTCTTGTTCATCATACACCTTGATAGTTATTTTATTTTTAGGATCAATGACGTTCTCTGAAAAACCTAGTTTCTTGATTAACCTGTATGTGCAGATATTCAAACCTATGCCTCCATCTATCAAGACCCATCTGACACGGTGTTTATGGATCAAGACTTTGACATGCAAGGGGAGATTGTGTGGATGACTTGAAAGTTGTCATCTTCTTTTGAGAATGATAGGTAATGTGGCGAGGTCAAGTGACCCAACATGGATTGAAACCAATCCAGATCCAAGTCCTTAGGGACATTGGTAGTTGATAGTGATTTATCTAGGACCTCTCTATGAGATGGAGAGAGTTTGAGCAATTTGAAGATGGAAATTTGGGCAAAGGTTCTCTGCAATTGCTTAGCAATGCTATAGTCCACAATATTGGACGAAGTCAGTTGTTTGGAATATGAGACTGTAGGGGTACCCATAGCAATTTGTTTGCTAAGAGGTACCTAGGATTTGGATACCTATGGTTTATTAGAAGATGATGAAGGGTTGGAAGATCCAGAACCCCCCAGGGTGACTTTTGCTTGCGCTCGAGTCACTGCGTTGGTTGATTGAGACTCTTTCTCTTTCTACTTGACAATGATGACATTGCAATATTTAGAATGAGATGGCTCAATCATGTTGATGACATTGTAGTCATGATTAGAATAAGTGTGATTGATTTGAGTTCCTTTCTTAGAAGTTTCTCCTTTGTGATGTTCTCAGAAAGGATCTTTGAATGCCTTATGATTAGCATTCTTGTTGTGATTATCAACCACCATTATTTCGTTATCAATGAGATCTTGGATCTCATGTTTGAGCCTCATGCAATTTTATGTTGTGTGTCCTTTGTTTCTATGGAATTGATAGAAATCATTGTCTCTCCACCATCTAGGTTTGATTTCTGTATCATATGGTTTGGAGTTATCTGGCAATGTGATCAGCTTGTTTGCCAGTAGAGTTTTAAGTGCAAATTCATAGGACTCACCTAAAGAATCAAAGTCTCATTTACATTTAATCCATGGTTTGTCATTCAACAAACTACTAGTCCCTTTAGAAGATGAGGATTTAGTGGTATTTTCAGCAGTTTTTAGGGCCTTGGAGCCACTTGTTAGATTGAAGACTACTGGTTTTGATTGGGGAGCAGAGTAATCGACTACTCTATCATTTACCACATGCTTGTTTTTGTTCCAATATTTAGGTTTGTCTTTGGAATTGGAACCAAAATTGTTTTCTTTATAGAGGGTAATGTCACCCTTTTTAACAAGCACATCTTCTAATTTCATTGCATTTTCTACCATTTTCTCAAAAGAGGGTGGACATTGCATTTGAAGATCGTAGTTGAGTTCTTGAATCAGAACACTAGCGAAAATACCCATCTTTTTAGATTCAGGGACAATTCATGGATATATAGAAAACATCTTTCTCCATTGCTGAAGAAAGGTTAGAAATGGTTCTCATGTGTTTTTCTTCATGTTGCATAAATCAATCATCATCACAGGATGTTGGATATTGTAAGAATACTATTGCAGAAACCAGTGGGTAACTTTGAGAACCACTCCATAGCTTGGCTGCTCAAACTCCAAGGAAAGAGATGCATAAGATATGTCTTGTCATGCATAAATTCTATACAAAGAGCACAGAATTCTTAGATGTGATCTTGTGGATCAAAGTAACCGTTGTACTTATCAAATCATGAAATTTCCACCCCGTGCAGGAATGAAGGTAAGTACAAATCTTTATCAAAAGGAAAAAGGACAGATTGTGTTTAAAGAAAACCTTGTGTTGGGTGTTTCCTTTTCATTTTGTTTTTTTTGGAATTCTATTTGCATACCTTTCATTTTTTTAGTTATGAGCGTTATAGGTTTCTCTTCTTCTCTAGCAATGATATCCTCAACTTTGAAGTGAGGTGAAAGTTGAGTGCCTTGCTCTGCTAGATCTAGGAAATACTGTTCCGTATCCTGATTTAGGATTATTTTCATGAGTTTTACAAACCTCTTATCCTGGAGAAATTAATCAATCTCTTCCTCACTGGGGTCTGATGGACTCGAGGAATGTTAACTATTATGATGGTTGGTACCATTAGAGAGGTCTCTTTGTGGAGACCTGCCTCTACCTTGTCTTTCTTCTGACATCTTCGGACTAGGTAACTTGTCCTCTGGGAATTGTGATCTAGGAGGAATTTGAGAATCTCCCTCAAAGAGAGTGTTCTCTCCAAACAAGGAGTTGTCTTCGAATGGGATTAATCCCTAGTTTTCTTCTTCATGAAATTCTCTAAAATTACTTCTAGTTCACACAGGCATAAGATAAGTTGATTCGCCCGACTGACACCGTGGTGATATCTAAAGTGTTGTCTAAGTCCAGGACCAAAGAGACCAAGAGATAAATGTCCAACTGAGGATGGAGATAGCAAAGACTCTGATCTTGAGTTAAGGTTAAGGAACCTTCTCTCACAACCCAAAATAAGGACAATGCAGACAAAGATGATAATATTGAACAAAGGACTTGGTCAATTGGACAAGCATAACGACATTAGATTTCAAGACAGTGATAGGTTGGACTAACAACATATCATATTTGCATGTGAACTAGCAGAAGCATTATGACAATGCAAATTTTAGAATAGACTGAATGTAGTAGCATAGACTAATGGAAGACAAAGTTTTTGAAACCAATTTGACAAAATTTTGACAGAGTTTTGACAAGATCATTGAAGTTTTAGATGAGACAAGATAGACAAATATCCAAAGTGTACAATTTTTAGGATTGTTTGATCATTGTTGTTGTTGTTTCATTGAACACTCACACAAGACAGATCATGGAGATTGTTTGTTGTAAAAATAAAATAACATACACACCACAATCCTAGGATAGCTAGGGCAATATCTATTGAATTCCCACTTGAACCAAAGTTCATCCATGCCTACTCATAGCGGACAACTTAGAAGCTTGGAAACATAGGCTCCTCCTTACATGTGCACACACTTCTTAGGCACACCAAGCTTCGAATCCCAAGGGTAATCACTTCGCAAGGGATTATTGTCTCTACTAAGAGCCGTGAAAGTGTGGGACATCTTAGTCGGTCTCTAACCTTCCACACTAATAGATAGAGGGATTTTGGATACTAGAATAAAGTTTGTAGTAAGGACATCCATTCAAGTGGTTGTGATCAATTCATTCTCCCAATTAAGGGGGCTCTCCCAATCCTTTCAAAGCAAGGTTTTCACCTTAACAATGTAGGGAATTTAACGCACCACTAGGGTACTAGAGGAGATTTTGGTTGCCACAATGAATTCATGCCTATCCACTATGAGACTAATCACAATGGCATTTTTTGTATATCAGTTTGGAAGGGCTTGGCTTTAGCCTGTTATCGGTTGGGAAATCCACTCTGACTGGCTCTATTAAAGCACTCAGGAGGTAGCCACGCTAAAGGATTTGTATAGATTTCTCTTTCACCCAAGATCTGTGAAGTCGAGGGGAGAGGATACGTCCATGCAATTCCTTTGGTTTAAAAAACTAAAAGACACTTCAAGCAGAATAAGAAAATGATAATAATGTTTATGGATTTTTGATCGTCGCAAAAGGCCGAGAGCATAGTTTCCTAACATTATTTTCATTCCTAAAACATCAAACAAATGTTCATTTTAAGAAGCCTTGCATGAGGGTTCCTATTGTAAGAAATCAAAAACAAGATGCAAGCATAATGTTTTGCATTATAATGATCAAAAGAAACCTGCAAAACCAATTCATGAGTAGTTTGTATTTTAGTCTTATCGGACAACGTTCTGCAAACCACTGTTAGGCTGTATGCAAAAGATAATCACATGAATATCAAATCCAAAGATTAGTCCACATTATCAAAATCTGAAAATTAGAAAATAGATCACATATTTAGAAAGTACACAAAACATCATGCAGTTTCAAAAAAAATTACACTGAAAAAAGTGATCGTATGAGCCCGTACGAGGCTCTAGAAGCTGCAAAAATGAGGATTAGCCAGATATAGTAACCAAAAATACTAATTTCCGATAAATATAGAAACAAAAAATAGAAACCAATTCCACCATGATAATCCTTGCAAAATTATACCCCAAATAAAAAAAATACTCCCAAAAAGGACCTAAAATAAGCAAGATATAGGGGTTTGAATATGAGCTGCATGTTTGAAATGCTCAATGGTGAAGGGTAAAGAGTTTCAAATTTCTATTGATGTCATTATACACTATGATTAAATTTGACAGTATATTTCCCATCGTCAAAGGCCAATGACCCTATGCTATGACAGTTAAACACACGTCAAATTAAATGCATCCCAAGCAAGGAGAGGTGGTGTTTGGGTGGCAAGTGGGCGAAGCTGGAGCGATGGGTGGTGGTCAGGGCTAAGTGCTGGTGGTGCAACAAAGGGTTTGGATTATGGGTGAGGGAGGTAGGTAGAGCATGAATGGTGGGTGTTTGGGAGGAGAAATAATGGCAAAGAGGGAGAAGTGCAAGGGAGGCATGGTTGTAGCGGGCTTGGTGAAGGAGTGGAGGTGGTGGCAGGAGGGAGTGGGAGTGGAGATGGGTGAGGGTTTAGGGTGGTGGGTTTTGGAGAGTGGAAGGTGTAGCAGAGGAAGTGTAGGGAGGCAAAATGGTGGTAGAGGGATGGAGTGGAGGTGGTGTTGGGTGG
>MU224540.1:403118-417981 GCA_018584345.1 Thuja plicata | reverse complement strand
GTAGAGGAGGAGAATGGATTTCATGCAGTGGGAGAGTGGAGGGGCTTGGGGGAGTATATGGTTTAGAGCAGCGTGGATAGGTGAGATAGCAGCGGGGGTGGGGTGAAGTTGCGGGGGAAGTTGTGGGGAGGTGAGTGCAGCAGGACGTATAAGGCAGGATAGCACGGGGTAGAGGGTGGGGATGAAAGAAGTGGTGGGTGGGGAGGAGAAAGTTGGTGGTGGGGAGAGGTGGTGTGCAGTGGGTTTAATCCCACATGCACCAGAGGATAGATATTTTACTGCTTTATATATGCAAAACCGCATAGTTAGCTGTGAAGTAAAAATTCTAGCCTCCAATGTATGGTGTGGGTTTGAATAGACAATGGGAAATCTGTGTTAAATTCCGATGAAAATTAGAAACATCATTTTGCTACAGTAGAAAGACACAAAAATAAAATATTAAAAAAAAAATAAAAAAAATTCTGTGTTTTGGTCTACATGTAGAAATTTAAATAGTCGTCTCGGTTTGTGTGTAGTACGACCTCTGTTTGCATTTTTTTTGTGATAGATTCAGTTTTTAGAAAAGGTAGGCATGTTTATAGTTGTTTCAAACTGAAACAATGATCCAGATGCAATGGTGGACCATGATTTTAGTCAAAATGAACAAAAAATGGAATTAAAAACAAAATTTAATAATGAGGCCTGAAATTGATTTTTAGCCCTACGGTGGGCGCCAGAAATGTGTGTGCTAAAAGTGGCCTTCTTAATTAGCAGTACACTTCAACATAGTCATTGTACTTCAATTGCATATAGGAATGAATATAGATTCATTCATCCTGCATGTCTGAAAGAGTCGACCTGTTTCCTTCTAGAAGGCTGGAGTATGAACTTGCTCTCAGATCATTGCAAGCTCAGTGACTACACACTAACCTAAATGAAGGATTTAGAACTATATGATGAAAGTAAAATGCTGCTTAATCTAAATGATTATGCAATTTGTTGTTCATCCAAAATTGATTAAGATTCATTTTAGAAGCACCAATTGAAATGTGAGAGATTCAGTTTTAAACCCAAAACAAAGTGTGCTCTAAGTTAGATTGATTTGCATGCTTTGTAAGTAATAAACAAGAATGCTAGATAAATGAAAGCTAAAACATGCAAGAAAGCGAAGATAAAAATGCAGTATAATAACTTTAAATAAAAATTTGGATCCTTTGTGAGGGAAAAGAGTTTCTCTTTTATAGAATTCTCTCTCGAATCAACGGTCGAGATCGAACAAAAAAAGTGGTTAAGATTCGATTGAAGAAGCACAATCCATGTGCAAGTGATGTGATTGGTCGAGAGAGTTAGTTGACTAAACTGACTGATCTGTTATTTTGGAAACTTCCATATTCAGTTTTTAGCTAACTAAAATGTTTCTAAAATGATAAATAGATGAGAATTAGTTAACTAAGTGGAACTGGATTGTTTCCCAAAATGATAAATCAGTTAACTGGATTTGATGATGTCATATGCATTTTTAATAAATTAATTGATTTTGAATGCACATTTATGTTTTTATAATTAATTTAATTCCTTTTTGATTTAATTGACAATTTAGTAATTTTTATTTAATTAATATATCAGAATATCAATTAAATAATTAACATAAGATATATTTTCCAATGTAATGTGATGTTAGGAATTAATTAATTAATCAAGTAAGATGATCAATTAGGACCTAGGGTTTAGGTCATATTAGTTTGAATTCAATAATTGTCTATTTGATTTAGGACTTAGGGTAATCAAGATTATGGTTTCTTGATTAATAGTTGAAATTGGGGGTCTAGGGTTTAGTTGACCATTTTTAGGTGATTACAATAGTGTCTTACCATCTATAGAGTCTGCATTCAAATCCTCTTTGAAAATAAGTAAATCATGTCATAGACACTCTGTTAGAAATGATAGTGAAAGTGATAATGATGATCAAGATCTTGATGAGATTGAAGCACTAATGGAAAGAAGATTGCAAAGAGGCAAAGGTAAATTGCCACTTGTATGTTTTAATTATAAAGAGGTTGGACACTTTGCTGCAAGATGTCCTAATAGAAGAAAAGATGACAGAGGTAATGACAGATCATATGAGAAGAATTTTTCTAGAGGTGATAACAAAGATTACCGAAGCAACTGACAATCTGACAAAAGAGATACTCGAGACTACAAGGAAAAAGGGAAGAAATCTTGTTACCTAGCTGAGAACAAAGCTGATGACACTAACACCAAATATGAAGAGGACATTGAGATGGTATTTGTAGCCATGAAGGATGACTCAGACGAAGAAGAAGAATGGTATGAACCTGCACTCATATCTAAGGTTAGTAAGAATGATGTCTAGATCATAGATAGTGGCTGCACTCACCACATGACCAGTGATAAGAAATTTTTTGAAACTTTTGAATACTATAATGGTGGTTCAGTAAGAATGGGTAATGACACACCTTGTCCAATTGAAGGTAAAGGAACCATAATTTTGAATAACCTAATCAAATGTGAAAATTCTTACTGGGTGGAAGGACTAAATTATATTCTATTAAGTGTTTCACAGCTGAACAATAAAGGTCACCAAGTAGCATTTGATAATAAGAAGGCAAAGATCTTCAATGAATCAAGAAGGTTGATCAGAACTAGTGAACAGACAAAAGATAACCTTTTCTATCTTGATGACATTAACACCACTTGTTAGATGGATAGAAACAATGACATATGGTTTTGGCACAAAAGTTTGTGTCATGTGAAATTTGAAAACATGATAAAGATAAGCAATAAAATAAAAGTTACAGGCTTACCGAACATGACTAAGCCCGAGCATATCATGTGCAAGAATTGTCAAAAAGGTAAGATGACAAAGTCTAGTTTCAAGAGTAAATCCCATACATCTAATGTAATTCTAGAATTTTTCCATACTGATCTATGTGGACCCATGAGGACAAAGAGTTACTATGGAGATAGGTATTTCATTCTCTTTGTTGATAGTTATTCTAGAATGATGATAGTTATGTTTTTAAAATATAAATCAGAAGCATTCAATATTTTTAAATGGTATAAGGCTATGGTAGAAAAACAAAGTGATAAAAATTTGAAATGCTTAAGGTCAGATAGAGGAGGGGAATCTACTTCAGAAGATTTCACTAACTATTGCAATGAGCATGGAATTAAAAGACACGTTTCTGCACCAAGAACACCACAACAAAATGGAATTGCTGAGAGGAGAAACAAATCAATTGTTGATTGTATAAGAACTTTGATGATTGATAAAATAATCACTCAATCTTTCTAGAGGGAATCTATCAGTACTACTGTCTACACATTAAACATAGTACAATTGAAGGACACAAAGAAGATACCCTAAGAGATTTGGTATGGTCATACACCCAATGTAATTTACTTTAGAATCTTTGGTAGTCAATGTTATATTTTGAAGAATGATAGAAATGGAAAACTTGACTCCAAAAGTGAAGAAGGTATCTTTCTAGGGTATTCAACCAAAAGAAAGGATTATAAATGTATTAACAAGTCATCTAACAAGATCATTGAAAGTGAAAATGTGAAAATAGATGAATTTGCAGAAAAGAATGATAAGGAAAGTATAAAAGAGCTAGAGGACTACAACAAGTTTGTTTATACTGAAGAAACGAACACTCTACCTGAGAAACAATGTATCATTCCTGAGCAACAGAACATTGCACCTGAGCATCAGGCTGCAATTGCCAAAAATCAAGAAAATCCTCAAAAAGATGTTCCAAGCGATGGAGATAAGAATGAAGGTCAAGATGATGATCAAAATGATGAACACAGAGTTGAAACAAAACTTTCTAAGTATTTCATAAGACATCATCCATAGAATCAAATCATAGGAGACAAGAAGGCTGGAATGAGAACAAGAAGTAAGTCACTAAACACCAGATGTTTACTTTGTGATTTTGAGCCTAAATCTGTTAATACTACACTTGAAAATGAGGAATGGGTCAGTGCTATGATTGAAGAAATAGAATAGATTGAGAAGAATAGTACATGGACACTAGTACCAAGACCAGATGAAAATAATGTCATCGGTACCAAATGGATATTCAAAAACAAGCTAAATGAGAATGGAGAAGTCACAAGAAACAAGGCAAGATTAGTATGCAAGGGATATGCACAAGAAGAAGGTATTGACTATGGTGAAACCTTTACACCCATTGCTAGACTAGGAGTTATAATCTTACTTACTTATGTTGCATACAAAGGATTCAAGGTATACCAGATGGATGTCAAATCTACATTCCTAAATGGAATACTTGAAGAAGAGGTATACATTGAACAACTAGAAGGGTTTGTTGATCTAGACAAGAGAAATATGGTATATGGACTACATAAAGCCTTGTATGGATTGAAACAAGAACCTAGAGCCTGGTATGAGAGAATTCACTCCTATCTCATTAGCATTGAATTTTTTAGAACAAGTGAAAATAGAAATCTATACTTAAAAGAAGATACCGATGGTAATATTCTTATTGCTGAAATTTTTGTTGATGATATCATTTTTGGGGGAAATGAAATTTTATGCAAATCCTTTTCTAATGAAATGAGAAAAGAGTTTGAAATGTCTATGTTTGGGGAGATCAAATTCTTTCTTGGTCTATAGATTCTTCAACAAGATGCAGGCATATATATCACTTAGTCCAAATACATCAAGGAAGTGTTAAAGATATTCAAGATGTAAGATTCGAAACTAGTTGGAACATCTATGGCTACCAGATGTAAGCTGACAAAAGAAGAAAAATCAAATGAGGTAAATAAAACCTTGTATAGATCAATGATTGGAAAACTAATGTATGTTGTTCATGCCAGACTAGATATAGAACATATAGTGGGAAATAGTTGCAAGATTCTCTAGTAATCCCAAAGAATCACATATGACTATTGTCAAGAGAATTCTGAGATATCTGAAGAGCACCAAGGACTATGGCTTATGGTATAAAAGAGAAGGAAAATTCAAGCTACAATTCTATATAGATGTTGATTGGGCTGGAAACATTGATGACTAGAAGAGCAAAACTAGAGGAGCATTCTTCATGGGTGACATAGTTGTCACATGGATCAATAAGAAGCAAGGATGCATCTCTCTGTCTACTGCAGAAGCAGAATATGTGGCTGCTACTGCAAATTGCTCCAATATTGCATGGATCAAATAGTTACTGGAAGGTATGAATATGAAGATTCTTGAACCAATGATTATCTATTGTGATAATACCAGTGTAATAAACATATCAAAGAATCCAGTCATGCATGCTAAGACTAAGCATATATAAATCAAGTATCATTATCTAAGGGAACAAGTGCAAGAAAAGGAAGTGATACTATAATATGTTCAATCAAAGGAATAATTAGCTGATATATTCATCAAGCCATTACTGAAAGATACATTTGAATACCTGAGAAAGAGACTAGGGGTACAACCCTTGTCTATCAGTCAATAAGCTGACTAGAAGGTTGCATCAGCCTATAAAAAATCAGAAGATCACTCATGTTGATGCAATCACAAAGATGGACAACAACAGATACATCTTTACACAACAAAGTACAAATCTGCACCGAACACCAGAGTCAATGAATTGCTGATGGATAGGGAAATTCAAGGAATATATTATAAAAAGGATGGAAGATGATATAGAAGAATTGTTTTTGGCATTATTGTCAAAGGGAGAGATTATCTCATTATTAGGAATCAAAAGGGAGAGAGATTCTCATCAGTATAAGGGAGAGATTATCTCATTACTAGGAAGAGAGTATATCATTATCCAAAGAAAGAATTGATTACATATGAAATATCCATCAAAACAAGAGCGGTAACAAAAGGAAGAGAATACACACAAAGGGAGAGATGACTCATTGATATCAAACGAAAAAGAGATCATCAAGATGAGGAACAATCAAGGAAGAACACATATCAGAATAGAAACAAAATTTGCTACATCTATGCAGTGAACGGATTAAATATTGAAGAAATCACTCTGCAAGAAATAAATCTAAGCTATTTGAGCTTACCAAGAGCCAGACATCTGTAATAGTTACAATAGGAAGGATTGATGAAACTATTATATTTCATATTGTATTAGTAATAATATGGTTTGATAATGTAGTGTTTTTCCATCAATACCAAAGGGAGAGATTGATGACATGTAATTGATTGAATGTTTGAAGATGTTAAGTTGATCACCGTAATGCAGAAAGATAATGCAAGACATTAAATCAATTAATGGATTGTATTTTCATTAATGTCAACTTGATATAATCTAATCTATTATATTCAAAGTGTCAAAGACTTTAGAGAATCAGAGAGATAAAGTTTATTCTTTCAGTAATGCATAAAAGACAAGAATTCACTAAGTGACTAAAAACACTGACGGCTAGTGGAACTTGACGGACAAAGATCATCGAAAGTTAAGTCACAGTGATGCTCAAGTAAAGAACCCGATGAGAATTACTGACGAGCATAATCACAAGCATAAACGACGGCTAGAATCACAGTGTAACTCGACAGAAAGACAAGCTCGAAGGACAAACAACCCCGACAAAGAAGCCCGAGGAGAACTAAAGTGTTGACTGAAGCTAACAAGAGTTAAAACACCAAAGTTAACTAGAGTTTAGAAATGAAAAAATATTTAGCTAGTAGAGCTAGATATAGAATTAACTGGTAGTTATCATTATTTTCATCGAAAAGATAAAGCTAGAGATACATAAAGGATTTAAAACTATTTTGTCTAGTTGGCAAGAAATTTTCTATGAGATAAAATAGGAGTTATGTTTTAAATCAGATTGGTGAGAATTGTGGATCATGCCAAGATCAAGAAAATCAAGAACCTAGAAACGGTGATATCATGTCTATAAAGAGACAACTTAATTCATTATGAATTAAGCAAGGGGGTGAATAGAAAAGAGGATGATAAAGAGAAACCGATTAAGAACAACTTCATGCAGTCATGCTCAAGCAAGCTAAGGAAAGAGCTAGATATTTTTGTGAACACCAAGCAACAGAGGAACACAACATCACCAAGCAGAAAGTGGAGAAAAATTATTGAAAAGATATATTGATCAGAAAGAGCTTACAATAGATCTGAAAATCTGCAAGTATAAGTTTTATGTATGAATAGATCATTTACTATTTTAGTTACCCATTGATTCAGAAAGTCTCTTAACCTAGCAGGATTTAAATATTCTTTCTATATTGAGATACATCCCAAGGAGTATCAAAAAGTTTGATCATGAAGATATCATAAGATGCCAGATACCATTTGAAAAACTACAGTGGGTTTGGTCATAGAAGGTAGAATAGAGATGCCCGATATTAAGTGACAAACTATTCTACTAAATCCTCTAACAAGGTTACACCTAACAATTTGTTTGTAACCTTTAATAGGGTTGGCTCTTCATCGAGCTCACTTCAGAAGAGTGAAAATTTTGGGTTACCGGTCCCAAGTGGTTTTTCCCTTAACAGGGTTTCCACGCTAAAAATTCATGTGTCAATGTGTTTATGAGTCATTACTTTAGTGTTTTTCATTACACATAACTAATCTAGATCGATTGGTATACTCTAAGTAATTTGCTATTTTTTAGTAAATGAAAGACTACTATTTGGTAAACTAAAAGAATAAGGTTTAACAGAGCATTCTGAGCAGTAGTAATTTGATATTTATATTTGAAGGCATTCATCTTATAGGACTAAAGATAACTAGAGGCTTAATATTGTGGTACTACATTTTTGGGTTGATTAATTGGAATATTTTTTAGGCCACTGATTCACCACCCCCCCTCTCAGTTATTTCTAACAAGTTCTTGGATTATGAAAGTATGATTCTACAAAGAATGGAATAGGATTCAAAATATCAGAGGCACTTAGAACTTTCAGAGTGTAAAAGTCCAAAAATATTTGATGTAAACTATGGGCATAACTGGGGTTGTGGAGTGTCATAGGAACTTGTTTATTTTAGTGTGCACAACTTTGAAACACTGAACTCTTGGAAGGATTTTTGGGTTGTGACTTAAACCATACTAAGACCAAGATGACCCTAAAAACAAATAAAAAACCCTAGAACACACCAACACCGATAAAACCCAAAAAAAAAAAAAAAACCCTAACTAAAAGAACTCAAAACAAAATGAAACCCTAGGACAACAAAAAACAAAGAAAATGTCAACCCTACCTTGCAAGCTACAAATAAAATTAAAAATTGGTGGTGCTCAATCTCAAAGAAATTAATTTGAGTTCCAAGACTGCTCTAAATATGGCAAAATATGTGTTAAATGATTAATCACAAGGTCTCTGAGTTGTTGTGCAATCAAAGCTTGAAAAGATGACAATCACAGAATGAGCATAAAGGAATGACAAAACCCTTCTTATAGGATAAGTACACGAAGTGAAATAATTTGGAAAATTGGGGTATCAAATTGGGAAAGTTTGACAATCCGACTCCCAAAACTAATGTGGAGCTCAACCCTTTTAGAGTTCTAGAGGTCTTGGGAGCCCTGGCACTTTGAAAGTCTAAAAGAGAAAAAAAACCACTAAGTCTTAAGTACTTAGTAAAAAATAAAATAAAAAGGGGAAAAAATTAAAAAAAAGGACAAAGGAGGGAAAATAGACTTACAAGAAAACCATGGACGATACCCAAATATTAGGTGCCTCCTTGGGGGGCCACAATCTGACTCACCAGATAGTTGTTCTTGTTAACCTTGAAGGATCTAAACCACTCAAAAAGCCAAAAGACACAAAAATGAAGGGGGTCCCCATTAGGAAAAGTATCCTAAAAGGGGTTATGTTGTGGAACCACAACAAATAGCCCTAATAAAAGGAGAAATGACTAAGGAATTTATTTATTGGGAAAAAATTCTAGAAACTCATCTTGCAATAAAATGAACATAAGTACCATCTATCACCAATGCTCAAAATTGAATTATTTTGTTGTTTCTTCTAGTTTTTGTATTTGTGTGTTCATTCCTTCGACACTTTGACAAGAATGACTTAAATTAATATAAGCCAAAAATCAACCTTCACAGTTTTGTCAAGGGATTCCCGGGAAGAGCTCTTCTGCCAGTCAGGCCTCCATATCCCTAATTTTTTTTCCCTTGAGTCCCAATATAACCTTTCTCTACTTCTAGTTGGTCATCCAAATCCCCTGGAAATATTGCAAGACTCTCTCTTCTCCATCTTTTGATGATATTTTAAGTTGAGGTATTTGGAGAATTCCCTCTTTGGAATTATTTATTCTTTCTTGACTAGTGACCTATTCGGGCCACTTGTACCTTGGCATACTACTTAAATATTTTCATTTTATTTCTTTTGATAAAAATAGGCAGTGCTTAGAGTGTGCTACCTTGGTATAAGATTATGACCACCATAGTGACCATTTCATTGAATGATTCATTTTTCTTTCACCTTCTTTTCTTTTTATCCTCTCTTTCGTTACTCTTTTTTAGTCAGGTTGAAAATGGAGGATGGTTGTGGGACCGATGGGTACCCAAGTAAAAAATATGGTGCTAGATATAACTAACAACTTCCCAAGAAACCAATGTCTTTAGTGTCATATTTTAATATATCCTATAATTTAGGATGATCACCGTTTGACATCACCTTGATTTCTAGAAAAATGTATCACCATTTCTTATCCCCATGTACAACTTCTTGCAAGATACATCCCTTTGGAAATTTTAACTAAGAAATACCTTTACCTCTCATTGAGGACAAGTTGGTATGGAATACTTGTTAAGAAAAACCCTGAAAAAACACACTCACCTCCCAAAAATGAAGACTAAAAAATGGAAAAGAAGGAAAAAAACAAAAAAAGAAAAGAAGAAAACCTAAATTACTATAATACATGGTGTAAAGTGACACCCCTCTTTCAAGAGACAAAATAATGTTTGAGGAACTGACCATTGATTTACAATAGAACCAACTCCCCATCCAAAGTAATGATTCTAAAAGCATTTTCCCCTAAGATTTCTGCTATTTGATACGGCCAGTCCATAGTCTTTCAAACTTGGTATAGCTACCTGAATCGTCTCTCACATTATCCCAAATGAGGACAAGGTCAAATATCCTGAAGGGTTTGATTGTGGCTCTTTTTTTCAAACTAATGCTTGACAATAGCCTTATGTTTTGATACATTCTATAGAGACATAGTTATTTTCTCTTTGAAATCAAGGAGGGTCATGAGTCAGATCTGCACCCTATCCTCACCTTCAATGTATTGATCCATGAATTTTAAAATTGGTACCTTTAGGCTCATAGGAAAAATAGGTTGCAGACTATAGACTACATGGTAGGGGGACATTCCTAAGACATTTTTTATTCAGACTTAATCGGTCTGCAAGGTGTACTTTAACTGCATGTTCCAATCCCTAGGATTATCATCTAAGAGATGTTTGATTATAGTTAAGTTTTTTTAGTGGATTCTGCAATACCATTACCTTATAGATAGTAATTGGAAGAGAAATTAACAATTACCTAGTTTTTGAAAGCCCATTGTGTAAGTGAAATAGAGGAAAATGAGGGTGCATTATCACATACCAGATAGAAAGGCATTCTGAACCTCATTATAATGCATTCCTCCAAAAACTTGCTCATCACTTTAGTAGGGAAATTATTCAATGCCTAAGCTTACATCTAGTGTGTGCAATAGTCTGTCATTGTCAGAATATACCTATGACCTACAGAGGATGGTGGATTAAATGTACCAACAAAATACAAGCCCCATTAGGAAAATGAATGTACCTCATATAGTAGTTATAAAGGCATGTCATTGTTTCTCTCATGGGTAGCACTAGTTTGGCATGTATGACAAGATCTTACATGTTCATTTGTGTCTTTGAATAGAGTTGGCTAGTAGTATCTCGATCTCAGGATCTAGTGAATATTAGCTTCAATGGATCCACGACGTGTGCCATATTTTTCATGAAAATTATTCAAGACTTGTTTTTCCTCCTCCCTATCTAAACACTTTAGGTATAATCAATCATAGTTGCATTTGTATAATTTCTCGCTCTTCAGCTTATAAGAACTACTTTTAATTCTCAAGGATCCTCTTTGTGAGACATTAAATCCCTTCAAGAAATTATTCTAGAGAAGATAATAGACCACATCTTGATACCAAATGTATAAAATAAACCCTTTATCTATGTAATTTTGGCATACCAACCCTTCTTCTATTTCCACCATTAGCTTTGTTAGGCCTTGGCCTCTTACTAGTTTCATGGGTTGAATCTCAAGATCAAACTCTTGTAGAATTTCCTTCCATTTTCCTCTCTACTCACCTAATTCATTTTACATTAATAAGGAATTTACTGTTGTATCTGGAATAATTCAAAACACTTTACTTCTCATAATATAATTCTGAAACTTCTTCATATCTTTCACCAAGGTGAATGAATGTTTATCCAAATTAGGGTATCTTATCTCACCATTCTAAACATGAAAACTCATGAATGTGATTGGCCTTTCATTCTCACCATCCTTCTTTTGAGTGAGGACTCCTACACATGAATGTATAGAATAAAATAATTATACCATAAAAGATATAGTGTAATCTAGGCTAGCAAAGAAGGGTGTCATGGAAATGGCAATTTTTATCTCTTAGAATGATTTGTTCATCGAAGTCATCCACTCAATCTTGGAATCATTCTTGAACATGTATTTCAGTGGTTTCACTATATCCATGTTAGAACTGTTAAAATGTTAATGATTTCTTGGTCTAGATCGTGATAACTCTGCTAGGTCTTATTTTTTCCTTAACCCCTGCTTTCAATTTTCTAGCCATTTGTGGAAAACCCTATATCCTTGGTCAAATTCTTGATAAACCCTAGACCCTTCATGGAAGTTTCTAATTTTGAATTACCTTTTTCAAGCCACTTAAGTATTTTATATGTCATGTGCATGGCGAAGGAATATTCTTTTATCTGGCGAAGCTATTTATCTCCTAATCTCAGAATGCAAAGGAATATGTTTTATGTATTTGGAGATTTAGTGCAGGTCGTCGAACTAGATAGAGATGTGTGGTTGGTACATGATCGTTGGATAAAGATGAGGTCAGCTCAAACATTGGGAGATTCAGAGAGGGTAGTTGATCAAGTTCTATTTAGGTCATGATCATGTGGATTGCACTAGATCTCTAGATGAACCCATGGTCAAGGATTTCTTTCAGCAACTTGGTGATCTAGTTAACTCATAATCTTGTAATGAACCTGCGATCGAGGCCAAGTCAGGTTGATTTTATTATAGAATTAGGCACAAAGTGTTGATGTAGTTCAAGATCAAGGGTTTCCATGTGATCACTAGATGAATTGATCAAGTACAAGAATATTGGGAGATTAAGCATTGATCGTCGATTAAGGTCAAGATCTGTAGCTAGTGCATGATTTCCAAATTTGACTAAGGGCTAAAGTTAACCATTCATGATCATGATTTTTCTTCAGTCGTGCAATATCCAAGTATACTATGAGTCAAAGATTAGGTCAGGTGGGAAAGATAAGATCAAATCATAACTATCAATGTAATGATGATCTTACGGCTGGCGCATGATCTCAAGATATAACTCAAGTTAGGCAAAGTGTTCAGTGATTTAGAGATCTTAGTTATCTCTGAATCTCTAGATCAAATCATGGTCAAGGAAGTTAAGATAGGTTAAGCTCATAGTTTGTTGAGAAAGGATCATGGTCATCGATTGAAAGATGATCTTGTGGTTGTCGCTAAATTGCTAGATAAATTTGTGTCAGGCCACTTTGTTGGGACTATTCTGTGTTTTCTAATTCATGCTAAAAGTTTTGGTTCCTAGTGTCAGTTTATGCCCTGAAAGTCAAAGTTTGTTCCAGCGTACCCTCAAATTTTTATGTAAGTGTCTGCTTCCCAAGCAATGTGGTACTGAAAATGAATGAAAGCCTTAAACCCTAAGTCTTTTGGTGTCTTTACCATGAAAAACCCCTAGACCCTCTTGACCTTGCTCTATTTTGAAGTTAATTTTATCGAGTAATTTAAGTGTCTTTAAGTCATGTGCATTTTTTTATCCTTTCCTTTATCTCTTGATCTCACAACCAAGATGAAATATTCCCTTTTATCTGGCTACTTGGCGAAGCTCTTTATCTCTCAAACTCCCAAAATGATCAAATATGCACTTTTCTTTTAGAGATTGTGCATGGGTCATAGATCTAGTTTTCATCGTGTGGCTAGAACCAGATCTTGTAACTTAACTCAAGTTATGAGAAATATTTGGAGATTGAGATATATCCTTTATCTCCAAATCTCATGATCTAACTCAAGGTTAGGGAAGAGTTATCTTTTTTCCTTGTCATTGGATCTTTGAATGGAATCAGAGTTAAGCGAATTGTTCAAAGACTTAGCGAGGGTGGTTGATCTCATCTCAGATGAGTGGATGGAGAAAGATCTCTAGAAAGTAGTCAAGGTCAAGCTTTTATTCAGCGATCTGGTGAGGGTTGTCAATCATGTTCTCTCCTTGTTTTGATTGTGTGATCAACACGCGATCTCTGAATCAACTCCAGAGTTAGTATTTTATTCAGTGACTTGGAGTTTCAGTTATCTCCCAATATCAAGATAAACCTATGGTCAATCCAAGTCTAGTAAAAGTTTATTTTGAGATTTAGAGGTAACTTGATCACATGATCTCAGAATAAAAGTGCAGTTAAGAAAATTGTCTAGAGATTCAACACAAACCAATGGATCAAGATCAAGATCAAGGGTTATCTCTTAATCTTAGAAAGAATTGATCAAGTACAAATGTATTGAAAGACTCGGTGCTGATTGTTGATTTGAGAAAATATCTATGGCTGGTGCATGATCTCCAAATCAAGCCTAAGTTAAAAGAATTATTTAGTGACTTGGAGATCTTTTCATTCGCTGAATCTCCAAATGAATTAGGGTCAGGTGTGGTTAGATCAAAGCTGAGTTAGGTTTTCCAAGGAAGAATCTAGACCATTGATCAGAACAAAGGTGTGCATTTGGCACTAAATTGGTAGAAAAGGTCAAAAGGTCATGAATCATTCAACAATCAGGAGGTAATAAGCTAAGATGCAGATAAGTGTCTAAGTGGCAAAGGACATTTGTGGTTCTCTTCAAATCCCAAAATAAACATGAGGTAAAGAAAATCATTCAGTGATTCAGATACTACTTTATCTCTGAATCTTGAGACTTGATTAGAGTTAGTCTAAACATCAGGAGATTGTGAGATAACCTTTATCTCATAATCTTGAAATAGACTAGAGTTAGTGTCAAGAATTATGAAATTAAATAAGGGTCATAGAACAAAATTAAGAAAAAGGTTTGGTGCTAGATCTCCAAATGAACCATGAGTTAAGGAAAAGTGTTGTGTAGAGGATAGGGTAGTGGGCTCTTGACAAGTGGATGGATTGAACTTATAATGGAAATACAAGGTAAAGGACACCCTTCTCAAATAACTCAAAATGAGATTTCAACTCAAAAACTTGACTCAAGGTTTCTAATGTCACAGGAGACCTAATTCAACCAAATTTAGAATGAATCAATTGGTTATGGATTCAAATTCTATGGATTATGCACAAAGTGCTTGAAATTTGCTAGTAGACCTAACTACACTATATTAAGACAACAACAACTTTCTTAAACCCATAGCTCCAAAAGCTTCTGAAACACTTGGAAAAAAATAGGGTTTCTAGATGTATGCACCCTAAAATGTTCGCCTAGACTTTGGGCCCCATTTCTCAATTTATCAAATCCCTGAATCAATATTTTTAAATATCAACAATATCAATTATATCATTTTCCTTGATCAAATCATAATCAATTCAATATTTCCTAAGGTTTGAGCCTTATTTAATTTAAAAGAGA
>MU224540.1:347135-393941 GCA_018584345.1 Thuja plicata | reverse complement strand
TAAGAGAACATGCTCTCTTTTAATTAATTAAAAATCTCTTTTAATTAAATAATAAAATCACTTTATCCTAAGCTTTTATTTAATTAAAAGGAATTTCCTCCTCTTTTATTTAAATAAAAAATTCTCACTTTTCTTCTTATCCTATGTTGCACAGATAAAGCATTATTCTTATTTTATAAAAAGGGGAAAAACACTTTTTGTCTTATGTGGGACACAAAAGTCAACTCCTATTTTCCTATTGGAGGATATTTGTTCACAAGGATCAAGCTTCCTTTTTTCTCCACCCTTGATTAAGACTTTTGCCTCTTAATCTCAATGGTCCATTTCATCTCACTTCTTATAAAAGGAGAGTTCTCTCCTTCATTTTGATATCTTAGGTTTTGATGCTAATGTTATGCTACAAGTTTTCTAGGTCATTTGGAGCTCTTTGAAGATATTTTACATCCAAGCTTTGAAAACTTGTTATTGCATTTCATTGTAGTTGCATATTTCCTTTCTTAGTTGCATTATCATGGCATTTTAGCTTAGATTTCCTTTTATGCAATAGATTAACTTGCATTGTCATATAGATTTGCATTGTATTGCATACATTTGGTTTCATTGAAGATATTGACATTCTTTCCCTTGTTTTCATTGTGAATCTCTCATTGTATGGTTGACTAGCAAGGTCATGAGTTTATAGCTCTAGCTGAAAGCAATTTTACAAATCTTGCAACTCCATGCATAGAGAGCTATGGATCGATTTGTGAGGGCTCATTCTTGAGTTTCCTTGCATGTAAGGATTCATAGAAGTGCACTACTTTTTTGTGTACACTATATACCCTTTATCAAGATTTACAACATAAGAAAAGCAAGATGTAGATTGTTTTGGACCATACCCTACTGTTATAACTCTAAGACCTAAAAAATACATGAAAATGGGCAAAATTACAAAGGAACTAGGTCATAAACTTAACCCAAACACTCCCTCTCCTGGATGGTGGTTAATTATGTCCTAAAAAGCTCAAATGTGAAAGGAATTAGTCTCAAACCCTTGGAAACATCAAAATCTCCAAATTAGGCTCTTAAACCCTCCAAAACTAGGGCTTCTCCAATCTAGGCTCTCCAAGCAAAATCTCAACCAACCAAAGGTGGATTCACCATACTTTCAACATAAATAAGTGATTCCAATCATAAAAATCACCCCTCATTAGGCCCATTATGCTACTGTAATAGCTATGCAAGCATTTCCTTGTTCCTTAACACTATTATGCTACTGCAATAGCTATGCAAGCATTTCCTTGTTCCTTAACCCTTCAACAATCATCAAATGGAAATCACCTACAACATCTGATGGATTTCCTTAGATAATTAGTGTTAGACATCTATAATACACATGTGTGATTCATCCCCAAGTCACAATAATTACAAAAAGGGGACGAATCTCAATCCATTCTTCTAAACTAATGCAAAACTATGCACTATCAAGGTATAGTCAGAGAGTTTCAATGAAAAATCAATATAAATGAATTGAAAATAGATTTAAAAAGATTATATAACACACATCCATGTATATTCAATGAATTAGGCTAATTGAAACATTCAAAAATCAAGAAATTTGCAAAAACTACCACTTTTATTGCTTCAATCTTGTG
Source organism: Thuja plicata (assembly GCA_018584345.1). Lineage (NCBI taxonomy): Eukaryota > Viridiplantae > Streptophyta > Pinopsida > Cupressales > Cupressaceae > Thuja > Thuja plicata. The sequence goes on along the minus strand of MU224540.1, from coordinate 392,307 downwards.
CAATCTATACAATCTATGTACCAGGCTGTACTCTCTCTTCCCTACCATGGGACAATCAAATATTATTCCTAGTAACCATATCAACCAACTCCAATTGTTTTTTTTTCATTACAATTGCATTTAACCATTAAAACTCATTTCCCTCCTAAACTAAGTAACCGTTAAGATTCAAATATTTGAGTTCTTAACCTACAAATTATTGAAATATAAGCATTCTAACTTATTTAATTCCACTTCTAGAGTCCAATTGAATCTCTTAGACACTTCTAAATCCTAATTAAACCCTTTGGGCACTATTTACCCAACTTACAATATTTTTTATGTCTTATCCCTCTACTTGAACTAACATGACTTAAACACATTCCATTACAATCTTCATTGCAAATTGCCATTATTGGTTCCAATACACCCAAATTTACCCTTAGGGATGATTTTTTCCTTCTGTCTTTGACTAGCTCCATGGTGGACTTAGGTTTTTTCATGAGTGCTCCTGCACCATACACCCCACCTTGGAAAGAGTTCTTGTCCCAAGAACTCAGGTCCTATGTCTTTGTGCCTCCTATCTTCCTTGTAGGTGGTCCTCTCTTGTTCACCTTGTGAGTCCTCTATTCAAAATCCAATATTTTCCTCTTACCCTTCCCACCTACAAACAAAGAGTGAGAAACAAAAGAAGGAAGGGAACTAAAATCAAATATGTTATCATGTTGCTGCAAACAGTGATCTTGTGTGTCTACAAATTGTCCTTGCAACTGCCCCCTTGAATCAGATTGACCCATCCTTGTGTCTTTCAATGGCACCTCTACAATTTTCTTCATTGCTTTCTCCAAAGGAGACCACATTGTGCCAATGAGGACACCATATTCATGCCCTATTTTTTTTTTCACAGTTAATTCCTCATGACTTTCCACAAACTCATCTTTCAAGACCAATACAGTGGTCTTACAATCTTATTCTATAGTCACCATCTTCTTATACTTTGGAACTTGCAAATCAACTTATGTTTTTGCACCAAAGACAATGATGCTACCAACTTCTTCTACTTATCTTGGAAGAGGTTTAAGGGTGAATTTTCTTCCCTCCTTGTGCACCACATACTCACTCTTCAAACCATAATGAATGGTCTTCCTTGAATCGTTCCATGGTCTCCCTAAGATGACATGACAACATGTCATGGGAACTATATCACATAGAACTCTATCAACATATCCCCCAATTGAAAAATATACATATGCTTGCTCCTTAATCACAATATTATGATCATTACTGACCCAAGATGCCCTATATGGTCTACCAATAGGAAATTTAGGTAAGGTTAACTTATTTACCATCTCATAGGACACTAGATTGTCAAATGAACCAGAATCTATGATAACCTTGCATACTTTGCCATAACATTTACAATTTTTTCTAAAGATAGATACCTTGGGTATATATTGGATAGGTAACCTTCCCATCAATAGAAATTTGCCTTCTTTAGGATATGCGTAGTCATGGTGTGCTTCTTCTTCCTCTTGTTGTTTATTGTCATCTTCTCCTTGGACTAATTGGACCCTCTTATCATTCTTCTTGACTTCTCTTTCAGGACACTTGTAGAATGGATGCCCTTATTCACCACGCTTGTAGCACTTTCCAAGGAAGCTCCTTCCTCTACGACATGTTTGTTCTCCTTTATGATCTAAGACATTCTCTTTACCCTTCTAATTTTGTCCTTGGCTTGGAATTACTCCCTTGCCCTTATTTTTTTGCTCTCTTGAACTGCCTTGCCTATCTTATCTTCTTATAAGCTTGTCTTCCACTTTCATTGCCAAATTGTAGCAACTTTCAAGATTAATTTGTGTGGCCATGCTCATTTCATCTTGGATATTGTACCTCAGCCCTCCAAGATATCTATCCACCTTCTCTTCCACATCTTCATCATGAGAGGCTCTGATGTCAAGCTTGTGAAATTCCTTTGTATACCTTTGGACATCCATGTCCTTCTACTTCAACCCTTGAATCTTCTTGAACAATTGAACCTTGTAGTCCTCAGGTAGAAAATTATCTCTCATTTTTTCCATCATTCAAGGACATGATGTAATCTTTGGTAGGATTTTCTTCCAGCTTTCTTCTTGTAGGCAGTCCCACCACAACAACGCATGACCCTTAAGTCTTTCTTTTGCAATCTTCACTTTATGCTTGTCTTCAATGTCCTCACAGTCAATGTGGTTCTCAAAATGACTGAACCAATCAAGGAGCACTTCCTCGTCCATCTTCCCATAATACATTGGGATCTCTACTCTGATTTTGGATTCTCCTCCTTTAAATACCTTTGGGATCTTCACTAGTCTACCATCCTCAGGATCCAACCTTTCTTCAACATTTTCCTAATCTGTGTCATCTTCTTCATCATGAGGGTCTAAATCCATCTTCTCAACAAGATTGGGCAATCTTTCAATGACTTCTTCCAATCTCTTGTTATTTTTTACTTGATCCATGACCATCCTAGTAAGCTCCATGTTTGTCATCTTTAGAGGAATGTTTGGAGCTTCTTCTTCAAACTCCTTAGACTCTTCTCTAGACATACACACCTAACCTTCCTCCCAAAGCTCTTACTTTCTCTAATACCACTTGGTGCAAAGGATAGGGTAGTGGGCTCTTGACAAGTGGATGGATTGAACTTATTTTTGGAATAGTCCCAAGGGATAACTAAGAGGGGGGGGGGTGAATCAGTTATCATAAATTTAAATTATTTCTTCCAATTAATTATAGAATATCATAAGCACATACACATTTAAGATAACACAAAATAGAACACCACAGTTTTGGTTATGGGGAAACCAAACTAGGTAAAAATCATGGTGGGAATTAGCACCCACAAAGAACTTAACTTGAGTATAATAATCCATGTTAGAAGATCTTACAATCCTGTTAGGAGTTGAAATTTACAAAGCAATAAGTATAGTGATCTGGTTAAGGGTCTAAACCTATTAGGAGTATTTTATAAATAACCCTGTTAGGGGTGAGGACTCACTGTCCAAAAGCGCACTACTAAAATGATGAAGGCTACAACCTTCAGGAAAATAGATACACACTATATTTGATAATGAACTGTTTGAGTATATCTACTATCTTGATTAGTTCCAATGAATTGTATACACTCTCTAATTCTTCACATAGATCTTTATTTGATGAATGAAATGTCTTTACTATCCCAAAACAAATAGCATTTTGTTCTGTCCTTCTTCTATCTCTTTTCTTATCATTCACACTTGGTGATCTTCAAATGAACTACTATAAGTATCTTCTCCAAAATTTATGATCTTTGTTAGCTTTAGGAATCCCTTCAATGATTCTTTAGTCGGCCAAACCAAGCACACAACATAATTAGAACCGCTCAACTCAAATTGAATAGACATGATGCTTCACATAGTCGGCTCCACCAAATTAACTCAAACATCACACTTCTATTGAAAAATGACTAGCACCTTTGGATAATAATCCTTAACTCATAACTAAACATGAATACAAACAAACATAGCCTGAAGATATGCACAACTCAAGAAACAATGTAAATACATCAACTCTTAATCAGACAGTCTCTACAATCTGTAACTGCCAAACACATTAACATGACTCAGCTGAAACTGCATATCTGAATCTACGTGAATGCACATAGCATCTAGAACATGTTTAAAACATGGAAATGAATATGCAAGGCTTAATATGTATGTACTGATAAACACATACAGGACACTATTGTATATAATATGTTGTTTTCAATGACAAACATACAATTAACTATCTACACAAAAGTAAATATCCAACAATCTCCCCCTTTGACATTGATGGAAACATATGATATTAAAAACACCATCAACCCAAAGTATCCTCTTTCTTTTTATAATCTTCTCAATATCCTCATCAAAGGTTTCTCTTTAGTGTAGATCCTCTAACTATGTTTTATTTTCATGACTATATACTCCCCTAGAGTATATACTCCCCTTTTGACATCAATGGCAAAGGGTGCCAAATACCATTAAGCACAAGTACTACTCCAGAAGTATAGTAGTCAACCATTCATCAGTCACCAAGGACTGATGTTCTTTCTTCAAATTCTAATCAGACTCAGGAAAGGGAATTACTCCCAGCTTCTCCCTTAGATACTCAAAAGTATCTTTTGATAAAGGCTTTGTAAAAATATCTGCTAACTGTTCTTTAGTGCTCACATAATCCAATTTTACTTCTTTGTCTGTAAATTTTTCTCTTAGAAAATGATATTTTATTTCAATGTTTTGTCTTTGTGTGAATCATAGGGTTCTTTGACATATTGATAGAGCTAGAGTTGTCATAGTGAATAAAAATAGGATAATCAATTTGAATTCCAAAGTATTTTATCATCTGTCTGATCCAAACAATTGTAGAACAATTCAATGTTGTTGCTACATATTCTGCTTCAGCTATTTACTAAGAAATACAATTCTGTTTCTTGCTTGTCCAAGTGACCAATCTGTCTCCAAGGAATATTGCTCCTCCTAAGGTACTCTTTCTATCATCAACACAACTTGCCAAATCAACATCAGTATACACATGAAGTTGTACATTCTGTGAGTTAGGATACCATAAACCATAGTCTATAGTTCTCTTTAAGTATCTGAATATTATTTTTATTTCCATTAAGTGGTTTTTTTTAGGTTCAGCTACAAATCTTCCAACAATGCCAACTGCATTAGAAATATCAGGTCTAGATTGAGTGAGATATATGAGTTTTCCAATCATAGACTTGTATAATGTCTTGTCAACTACTGTGGAATCATCATCTTTAGAAATATTTCTTCTTGTTATCATGGGGGTTCTTACTGGCTTGCAATCTTCCATTTTAAATGTCTTCAATATCTCCTTTACATATTTGGATTGATTTATGAATATACCTTTGTCAGTTTGTTTTACATTTAATCCCAAAAAGCATTTGATAGGTCCAATCATGCTCATTTCAAATTCACTCTGCATCTCTCTTGCAAATTCTGCACTAAGCTTGTCATTACTTCCAAATATAATGTCATCAACAAAGATAGCAACAAGTAGTAAACCTCAAGTGTCTCTCTGATGAATAGGTTGCAATCTGCTACTCTTTTTTTGAATCCATTCTTTGTTAAGTAGCCATCAAGTCTCTCATACCATGCTCTTGGGTCCTGTTTAAGTCCATAGAGGGCTTTCTTTAATCTACATACCATGTCTGGTTTGTCTGAAATTTGGAATCCTTCAAGTTTCTCTATGTAGACTTCTTCCTTTAAGTCACCATTCAGGAAAGCTAACTTGACATCCATCTGATATACTTTGAAGTTCTTGAATGTTGCATAAGCTAAAAACAACTTTATATCTTCCAGTCATCTTACAGGGGAAAATATATTAGAATAGTCAATTCCTTCTCTTTACGCATATCCTTTATATACCAATCTTTCTTTGTTTCTAATCACTGTCCCATCTTCATTCATTTTGCTTCTGGATATCCACTTAGTTCCAATCACGTTCTTGTCACAAGGTTTGGGGACCAATTCCCATGTGTCATTCTTAATTATTTGATCTAATTCTTCTTGCATAGCACTTTTCCAATCTAAATCATTACATGCATCTTCAACACTTAAGGGTTCAATCTGTGAAAGTAAGCATACCTCTTCATCAACGGTTGAACCTTTAGCTATGGATCTTGTCAAAACTTTATTCCTCTGATCTCCAATGATATCTTCTTTAGAAAGGTATTTAGATGTATATTTTGAGATTTTAGGTGTGACACTCTCATCTATAATTTGTGATTCTTCTTGACTTGGTTCAGGGTTATTGCATGATACATCAATACAGTAAAACATTTATTCAATAACTGTATCTTTATTGATAGGTCTAGGTTCATCTTCACATGTGCACTCTCAATTATTTTCTTCAACCTTAAATTAAAACATCTATAAGCTTTGCTTTTAGTAGAGTAACCAAGAAAAATACCTTCATCGCTTCTAGCATCAAATTTTCCAACACCATCATCTCTCTTGATGTAGTACTTGCTTCCAAAGATTCTAAAATACTTCACTGTAGGTACATTACCAAACCAAATTTCATAAGGTGTTTTGTCTGCGCCTGGTCTTAGTTGCATTTTGTTGATAGTATAGACTATTGTATTGACTGCATCTCTCTAATAGGTGTGCGCAACTTTTCCTTCAATCATGATAGTGCATGCTGTGTCAAGTATTATCATGTTTATCCTTTCTATAATTCTATTTTGTTGAGGGGTTCTGGGTGCACTTAGTTGTCTTTTGATCCCATGTTCTTCGTAGTACTCAAGAAACTTATCAGAGGTGAATTATCCTCCTCTATCAAATCTCAGACATTTTATCTTTAATCTAGATTCATTTTCAAATTTAGCTTTGAATATTTTGAATTTCTCAAAAAGCTTCAGATTTTTATTTCAAGAATGCAACCCACATCATTCTGGAGAAATCATCTACAAACAAAATAAAATACCTTTCACCATAGTATGATCTTGTTTGAGTAGGTCCACATAAGTCTATATGTATTAGATCCAATTTGTTCTCTGTGGAGTTTTGTTTTCTTCTGAATGAGGTCCTCACATGCTTTCCCATCACACATTCCGAACACATAGTATCAATTGGTCTTGCAATACTAGTAAGGTCTCTTACTGCCTTTACATTACTTATCTTCACTATGTTGTCAAAATTGATATGACAAAGTCTTTTGTGCCAAAGCCAACTGTCATCCACTTTTGCAACAAAACAACTTACTTCGGAGTTAAGATGAAAAAATTTACCTTTAGTCTTTGAGCCTGATGCAATCATGTCTCCTTCTTTGTTTTTCATAATGCATCTATTGTTTTTGAATTCCAACTGATATCCTTTATCTAGCAACTGTCCAACACTTAGTAAGTTATAATGCAAACCATCAACATAAAGAAAATCATTTGTCTTGTTCTTTCCATCTAAGCTGATAGATCCTCTTCCTATGATAGGTTTGGGAGTGTTATCTCCAAATATGACCATGCCACCTTTGTACCTATCTAGATGTAAAAATATGTCTTTGACTCCTATCATGTGATGTGAACACCCACTATATATGATCTAGTCTATTCTGGTGTCAGCTTGTGATACTAAAGTCAATTCTCGTGCTTTCTTTTCATCTGTAATTTCTATTTGACCAATCATTTTTTTATTATCCTTAATTGCAAAAAATCCAATTTCATCTTCTCCTGAGTCATCATCAATTACACCATCCTCAGCATGATATAATTCCTTAGTATATTTGGGTTTGTAATATTATATGTTCTTGTTGAATCTTGTAGGACACTTGGATGCAAAGTGGCCAACTTTGTTACATGAAAAACATTTGAAGGGTAGTTTTCCTTCATATTTTCATTTACCTTTTCTTTCCTTCTTAGCTATCATAGCAATGATTTCTTCTAGCTCTGTATCAAATTCTTCTTTCTCAACATTACCAGTGATGTTTAAGGATTTCTTACCATGGATTGAGGCTTTGAAAGTTGTTTCCATTTTAGGTTCTGTCTTCAATCTTGATATCTCAAATGCAGATATTTTACTAATCAAGGTTTCTCTTTTGAAGTCCTTTGAGAATTTCATGGTTTCATCAAAGATGTTTATCTTTCTTTCATAATTTGTTGTCAATGTGGTCATCAGTTTATCCATTATATCATCCTCTAAAATTTGTCCACCGTTGTTCCTGATTCTTGAGACTGCTTCATTAATCCTTTGATTGTAAGCTCTGATGTTTTCTTCAGGTGGCATCTCTAAATTGTTGTATCTTTTCTTCCATGTCTTTTTGCCTACATTCTTGGCTTGGATGTCTCCTTCAAACATGTCTTCTAGGTATTTCCAAATTGAATATGCATTGTTTGCCTTCTTGATCTCAAAAAATTCATTGTCAGATAGGGCACTTATTAGGGCTTCTTTGGAAATTGCATTTTGGGAGAATACTTCCTTTTGTTTATTTGTAGAATTTTCTTTTGGAAGGTCCTTCAAGGTGGGAACATCTATTGCATGAGTAGAAATCTCATAAATCTCAAAACCAATGCACTAAAGATGTGTTATCATTTTGTTCTTCCAGTAAAGATAATTCTCTCCATCAAACTTAGGACTCTCTTTCCTAAAGTACACCATTTGACCTACCTTAAGTTGTTAGGCTTTCTCTCCAAGGCACTTGGCTCTGATACCAATTGTTGGAATAGTCCCAAGGGATAACTGAGAGGGGGGGTGAATCAGTTATCAACAATTTTAATTCTTTCTTCCAATTAATTATAGAATATCATAAGCACATACACATTTAAGATAACACAAAATAAAATACCACAATTTTGGTTATGGGAAAACCAAACTAGGTAAAAACCCCGATGGGAATTAGCACCCACAAAGAACTATACTTGAGTATAATAATCCCTATTAGAAGATCTTACAACCTTGTTAGGAGTTGATCTTTACAAAGCAATAAGTATAGTGACCTGGTTGAGGGTCTGACCCTGTTAGGAGTCTTTTACAAATAACCCTATTAGGGGTGAGGACTCACTGTCCAAAAGCTCACTGCTAAAATGATGAAGGCTACAACCTTCAGGAAAATAGATACACACTATATCTGATAATGAACTGTTCAAGTAGACCTGTTGTCTTGATCAGTTCCAATGAATTGTATACACTCTCTACTTCTTCACATAGATATTTATTTGATGAATGAAATGTCTTTACTATCCCAAAACAAACAACATTGTATTCTGTCCTTCTTCTTTCTCTTTTCTTATCATTCACACTGGGTGATCTTCAAATGAAATACTATAAGTATCTTCTCCAAAAGATATGATCTTTGTCAGCTTTAGGAATCCCTTAAATTATTCTTTAGTCATCCAAACCAAACACCCAACATAATTAGAACCGTACAACTCAAGCTGAATAGACGGGATGCTTCACATAGTCGGCTCCACCAAATTAACTCAAACATCACGCTTTTGTTGAAACACAATTAGCGCCTTTAGATAATCATCCTTAACTCATAACTAAACATGAATAAAAGCATGCATAGCCCAAAGATACATGCAACTCAAGGAACAATTTAAATATGTCAGCTCTTAATCAGAAAGTCTCCAGAATCTATAACTACCAAGCAGATTAACATGACTAAATTGAAACAGCATATCTGAATCTGCGTGAATGCACATAGCATCTAGAACATGTTTACAACATAGAAATGAACACACAAGGATTAATATGTCTGTACTGATAAATACATACAGGACACTACTATATATAATATTTTTTCATTAATGACAAACATATAGTCAACTATCTGCCGAAAAATAAATCTCCAACACTTATAAGGGAAATACAAGGTAAAGGACACCCTTCCCAAATAACTCAAAATGAGATTTCAACCCAAAAACTTGAATCATGGTTTCTAATGTCACAAGAGACCTATTTCAACCAAATTTAGAAGGAATCAATTGGTTATGGAGTCAAATTCTATGGATTATGCACAAAGTGCTTTGAATTTGCTAGTAGACCTAATTGCACTGTATTAGGATAGAAACAACCTTCTAAAACCCATAACTTAAAATTTTTCTAAAACACTTGGAAAATAAATGTGGTTTACAGATACCCTTTATCAAGATTTACAATATATGAAAAGAAAGAGGTAGGTTGTTTTAGACCATACCATGCTATTAAAAATTTGAGACCTCAAAAATGCATGAAAATGTGAAAAATTACAAAGGAACTAGGTCATAAACTTAACCCAAACAATAATTCTCTTGGAGAGTGGTTAATTATGTCCTAGAACACTCAAATGTGAAAGGAATTAATCTCAGACCCTTGGAAACATAAAAATCCCCAAATTAGGCTCTTAAACCCTCCAAAACTAGGGCTTCTTCAATCTAGACTCTCCAAGAAAAATCCCAACCAACCAAAGGTGGATTTACCATCCTTTCAACATAAATAAGTTCTACCAATCATAAAAAGTAACCCTCATGAGGCCCATTATTCTACTGCAATAGCTATGCAAGCATTTCCTTGTTCCTTAACCCTGCAATAGTCATCAAATGGTGATTATCTGCAATATATGATGGATTTACTTGCATACTTAGTGTTAAAAATATATAAAACACATGTTTGATTTATCCCCAAGTCACAATGATTACAAAAAGGGGATGAATCTCAATCCATTCTTCTAAACCAATGCAGAACTATGCTCTATCAAGGTACAGTCAGAGACTTTCAATGCAAATTCAATATAAATGAATTGAAAATGGATTTATAGAGATTATATAACACACATCAATGTATATTAAATGAATTAGACTCATTGAAACATTCAAAAATCAAGAAATTTGCAAAAACTACCACTTGTATTGCTTCAATATTGTGCAGTCTATACAATCTCTATACCAAGTCGTAGTCTCTCTCTCTCTCTTCCCTGCCATGGGCCAATCAAATATGATTCCTAGTAACCATATCAACCAAATCCAATTAGTTTTGTTTCATTAAAATTTCATTTAACCATTAAAACTCAATTCCCTCCTAAACTAAGTAGCCGTTAAGATTCAAATATTTGAATTCTTAACTTACAAATTATTGAAATATAAGAATTCTAACTTATTGAATTCCACTTCTAGAGTCCAATTGAATCTCTTATAAAATTTGAAATCCTAATTAGACCCTTTGGGTACTATTGACGCAAATGACAATATTTTTGATGTCCTAGACCTCTACTTGGACTAACATGACTTAAACACATTTCATTACAATCTTCATTGCAAATTGTCATTATTGGTTCTAATACACCCCAATTTACCCTTAGGGATGATTTTTTCCTTCTATCTTTGACTGGATCCATGGTGGACTTAGGTATTTTCATGAGTGCTCCTGCACCAAGGTGTTCAGAGGTTTAGAGACGCAGTTATCTATGAATCTCCATATTTAACCCAGAGTCTAGAAAGGGATACACTTTTTCCTTATAGTTAAATCTCTAAATATATTTAAGGTTAAGTTAAAAGCTCAGAGGCTTAGTGAGAATCATCAATATCATCTCAGATGAATGGCTAGCACTAGATCTCTAGATGGGACTTGAGTACTCGAGTTAAGAATTTTATTTAGGGACTTGGAGTTTCCTTTATCTCTGAATCTCCAATCATGGTCAAGTAAAGTCAGGTTGACTTATATTTAAAGATTAAGAGATAGGAAGAGATGATTTACTCAGTGTTAAGAGGTGAAATAGAGGTAAAGTAAGGTTAGAATGTGTGGCTAGGGTTGAATCTCAGAACAAAGTCAAAGTTTAGAAAATCATCAGGAGATTCAGCGAGGACCGTTGATGAAATAAGAGATCTATGGCTCGCCTAGATCTCATAATATAATCCAATTCAGGAGAAATATTTAGAGATCTAGAGATACAGAAGTCACGTAATATCTAGATAGACCATGGTGAAACCAAGTGTAGTAAAATCCTTAGGATCTAAATATCACACCATTCGAAGTAAATAATATAAAAAATAGGGTTAATGAAAGATTGGATATCCTAACAAAGTACAAGTACTCTGCTGAGTTGTTAAAAAGTAGGAAAGAAAGCCAACCAAATGTTGTCTTGAGTATTTTTACATATTATAATATTTTAAAAGGAAAAAAGGCAATCATGATTTTTTTCCATCCAGCATTCAAATTAAACTACCTATCAACCTCAGGTGCCACAACTAGAAAATATTTGATTTCAATACATGCAAAGTTATGCTAGAAGTGACTGTGCAATGTCTTTTAGAGTTCTTGACTAGTTTGATGCATTTATTATTCAATGATAAATAGACGTAGCACTTGTGCATTCTTCTTACCAAATTTTTTAGAAGAGAAGATAAAAAATTGCATAAGTTGCAGAGATTTGTGAAAAGAGGCATATTTTAGAGAGAGAATATTCAAAGACCAGAAAAAAATGAGTCAAGTAGAATCCTGCAAGGCTTTAGCCAGTGTAGGAAGAAAGAATGCAGAAGAAGAGAAGAATATCAAAATGAACTACTCAGATGATTCTGTCACTCTGCTTCCTGGAACAAATCAGAATAAAAAGGTTAGTGATGAGTAATTCTTAGAATTCATGTCAATTGTAGGGACCCTGTCACTCCTGGGTGTTTTGGTTATCACTTTTTTAATTAATTTTATTGTAATAAAGATAGGAAAATCCCTGTCTCAAATCCTTGGATTGTAGGTTTGGCCAAGTTAATAGTCCCAGATTCCTTTCTAGATGCAAACTTATTAGTTGAATTTGATAGAATATATGATACTGTATCTAAAACCATCAGAAAGAATGATGAGACAACCCTAGTCACCTTGGATAGGGATTCCTTTATGAAATTCTTTGGTATATACCATGCCTCCTCTACAGAGATTGACCTAACCAAATTGAAAGAAAAATATAGCAGAGAGGTCAATTTGGTAAAACATTTGATCCAAGCTCACATGCCTAGGTCAAATAGAAACTACATAGCCTCACTACTGGCTTCTTAAGGTGCACTGTATGAGTTCAAGGATCTAAGCTTTTACATGAAGTATTTATCTTATGGTTTGTGTAGATTATTGGGAATTGATGGGCATATTGAGAAAATGCCTATTGATTTACTGATGATCATCTTGGACATCCAAAAATCCCATGTAAATACTAATTTTGACTATATTTAGTATATTATTGTTAGGATACATGAGGGCCTCATTAGCATCAAGAAAAAGAATAACCCAAAATTCATGCATTATTCAATTTTAATGCATTTGATTTTGTTCCAAAATATAGAGAGAATGGATATAGAGAATTTGAGACCAAGGACACACTTCCAAGGTCAAGAAAACCATGTGCAGTTCTGGATTAGTGTCTAGAACTACACATATAATGAGAATGAGCTTTGTGGTTTTCAAAATTGGGTTGTATATCCAATTCTAACTATGTTGGGTACAAACATAACCAGATTGAAAATCAAGGTTCTAAGACTTCTAATTCCTTGTGAGTATGTGGATAAATGGCCAAGATATCACAATTGGGGAGATTTCTATTTGGAAAAAACTTACACTCTAATTAGGGTCTATGGATGTTCTCAGCCCCACATGTACTTCCAAAGTATGTTCCTCCAAGGATTTCCTTAATGGAGTTCATTTGGAAACTCATATGGACAGACAAAGAGCACTTGGCCCCTCATAGGAAAGGCACATTTACACCAAGACAGTTTAGTGTTGTTCATTTTAAAATTGGGAATAAGGTCATGGAGGAAATAAACAAGTGGTTGGGGAAATTCAAGATGAGAATGCCCATATATAGGTATGTGGACCCTAAAGGCTTTATCAAAAGTGCCAAGAAATTGCTAACGCCGAGCATCACTACCATCAAGGAGCTTGAAGGGTGTGATGAGGAGGATGTTATCAGAAATGTCCTAGAGGATGAAGAGGCAAAAAAGAGAGTTGAAAAATACTTGGACCTGATACATTTGGAGAAGGAGATGAAAAAGGCAGGGATTCCTTTTGGAGGTTTCTTCATGGGAATGCCTTATATAACTAGGATTACAAAGATGATCGAAATGTATGAAACTTTGTATAATCACTTGGAGAATCAAATTGAAGAAAATCAGAGGGGCCCTGAACAACACTCATCCTCATAATATGATGAAGATAGTGAGGGAAGGTATAGGATTTACAGTCTACCTCAGTCAGATGTGCCACTTGGTTTTAAACAAAGCACAAATGTTCTTGATACTAAGGTAACAAGTGAGCCTCCTAGAAATAATCAAATGATAGAACAAGGAGAGCCTTCTCAATAAGAAACACAAGGAAAGAATAAAGATAGAGTAAATGCCCTGATCACTGGTGATAGGAAGTACCATCATGAATTAATGAAAAATATCAAAGAAGGCAAAAAAAAGAGAAAGAAATCTAAGAAGAGGCGGAATTTCCCCTCCAACTATACAAGGATGAAAGAGAGCTCTATCGGGAAGAATTTATGAATGATGACGTGTTCATTAAAATTGATGAGTTCAAGAAATTTCTCATTTAGAGAAAGAAAAAGGAGGTTGGAGCTCAGTTGTAGATAACAAAAGGTGGTACCTTGGGAGATGAAGCCTTGCAGGCTTTGAGATCCTATGACCCTGAATCAAAGACTATTACACCAAAGGAGGCTAGACAATTGGTAAAGTCTAGTGGAATGTTTCTTATGTCTGGATGGGATCTAGCTTCTGTATTTATCAGATCAGGAAGCAACTAGAGGATAAATTGTCTTCTGAGACCCGAATAGGAGAGATGATAAGAGGTTGTGGATATGATCCAAGATCCCAAACTCTGGCTACGTGGTCCTTGGCTCCAAGAACACAAAATCCATCCCTAGTCAGTGTAGAAGAAAAGATGGATGGGGACAAGCTCATTTGGACTGTCCACAACACCTCTAGCCTAGAAATATCCCAATTTGTTACTCACTTTTCCCACCTAAATGAGGAAAAAATAAATCAATTGTTAGCAAGGTATGGAAGGCTCTTTGATGAGTCAATTGATGTGGAAAAGGACAAAGAGAAGTGCTTGATGAATATCAAGGAATTGTAGGGGAAAATAGAATCTTTGAACAAGAACTTGTGAGTGGTTCCCAAAGCTCTTCCCCCTCTAGCCAAAGAGGTTGCATCTGTATAAAATGGTGACACTGAGGACCTTCCATAGGAAATAGAGCAAGAAAACAAGGACATGAATTATGTTTCCCTCTCTGCATTAATAAGTATTTTGCAGCATATAGTATATACTCTCAAAGGGAAATTGGATGTAGTCCTCAAGGCGTACATCAAGTTGCCTGATTTAGAAAATGAAGTTAAAGGCCAAGTAGAAATTTTGGACCCATTATTCAGTGTGTGGTGAAGCAGGGGATCCTTGTTTGAAAGGTTAGAGGAACTGCAACCGCCTAGGACAGATCTTCCAGAATCAGTGTGCCAAGTGGGAGAGATGATAGAGAAAATTGGCACATCTCTATACTTTTTCAAAGGAAAAGAAAATCAAATCCAAGAAAGGCTAAGCATGTTTTATCCTGATTTCAATAGATTTATCCATCCTATAAAAAAGGAAAATGATGAGATCAAGGTTGTTGAGAAATGGAGAGAAGAGTTTGACGTTTTATTTCCTAAGAAAGAGGATTTCCTAACATAGGAAAATGCCCTAGATATGGACAAATTTAATAAAGCCTTAGATGAAGCATTTAAAGCTAAAACATACTTTGTCAAGTTTGTTACAGATGTAAAGGCTATTACTAACACTAGGTGGGAAAGATAGATGAAGAAGTTACAGAATATTTAAAGCTTCAGTTGGCCAACAAAGGATGAGGTCACACTTTGGGATAGGAGCATGAATGCAAAGAAGAAGAATCCAAAAACAATTGATCTAGATGTAATAGATGAGGAGTGATTGGCACTTGACACCTGATCAATGAGCACATGGAGAGTAATCATCATCAATACTAGTGTAAGTTAGCCTGTATTGGAAGTCACTAGGTCTCAAACAAATTTCAAAGGTTACCCTAAATATATGTGGATGAAGTTTCCAACTACAAAATATTTGGAATGATTGCATGTCAGCTAATCAAGTTTATTTCTTCCATCAGCTGAAATTGTAACTGCATTTTTGTCTTTTAGCACATTTTTCTTTTCCTTGGCATTCAAAGCTTGATGTATCCTCTTCTTTTTAGGATTCCAAGATGGCTAGTGCATACAATATATATAAATTTGTAATATATTGTAAAGGATGGTGAATTCACAACTGCGAGACAAATTTTTGAATTTTCTCTAGTTTTAAGCTTATTGTCATTCTGAATGTATTGAGCAGAGATATTTTAATAAAATATTATGGAAGTTCATGTTTCATATCTATGATGTCTTCATGTATTTTTGTTTGAGTTCTTGTGTATTAAATTTGTAAGGCATTTTAAATACGCTGGTTATAAGGTAACTATGGGATTGTTTCACTAGTAGAATTTGGCAAATAAATGACCAGGTGACTAAAAATTTTAGTCATGTGACTAAAATTTTTAGTCACATGACTAAAACTGATCATGATCTACCATATTTTTTCAATTCAAAAATATAAATGACTAAGTAAATGACCAATTCGATCATCTGGTAAAATCACAACTAAAATGACTAAATAAATGACCATATAAATGACTAAATAAATAACTAAATAATTAATCACCCTTATAATAAAAATGACTAAATAAATGATTAATACTCCTTTACACATTAACATTTGATAATATCATATACTTATATTCTTAGAAGTTGCATTTCACCAATAATGTCTGTTCGCCAATAGACTTATTGTGAGAACATTATTTCGGCCACTATTTGCCACTAGTTTGTCCCATTTTTCGTCTATAAGATAAAAGTCCAATTCTTTCCTTTTTACATCCAAATGAAACCCTAAAACTTTATTAGATAACACAAGAGGCCCCATGTGATTTCTAAGGAATTTGACACTAGAGGATTCATACATAAAACATGAAAACACATATATTTAGACTATCAAATAAACTCATGTTACAAATATCTTTTAAGAAATGAAATATGAAACAATAAGTGCATGATCAATAAATATACTATACCAATGTGAAATGTATATGAAATAAATTAAACCTTCAATATATACACACAAATAAGATGACTTTACCGAAAAACATACATGAGTAAACATCATCCAGCAAATCAAAGCTAGGGCTTTATTAAAGTACATGTATCATGATTATATCATTCATTGCATTCATCATTGCATCTAGGTGAAGCATTGGAAATTCTTGGGAGTTAAACTATTTTATGAGTTGTGATTCATAGTGTTTCATGAGTAGTGATTCAACTTTTTGGGAGGTTATATTGTTTCATGAGTTTTGGTTCACAATGTTTCATAGGTAGTGGTTCACAAGAACCCATATCTCATGAGAATGAATGGTTACACTTTATGCACATTGCATTTAGGTGATGCTCACTAAGGTGAAGCATTGGGATTATTCGGAGGTCACCTATCACAATACTTCTCAAATTCAAGTGTGCTTAACTAATTCTATTGTCAAGCTATTTGCACGTTTCATAACACCATTTAATTTATAAACTTCATGTTTAGTTACTTTGTTGATTAATTGATTACATTATATTATTATCCCTATATCACCCTGTATCTAATTAATTATCAATCTTTCATTTATGTATGCATATATCTAATTAAATTAAACAAATAAATCTAATTATGCTTGTAGTCAAATTTCCATAGTGACTACAAGTTGATTGGTAAATCTAGATCTCACATCTTCTTGACATTTTTGTCCATTTAGATGCTGTCAGAAAACAAAAAAATTAAAAGGGTCTTAGATATTCTATAATTGTTTCATGTAAATGACAATATACAAATAAAATAAAGGGGTAGAATATTAACCCTTTTGTGTTTTTACATCTTATTTCTCAAATTCACTTTGAGGAGGAAATGGAGGAAATGAGGGAAATTTGATTCACTCCAAAAAAGCCAAATTCACTTTGAGAAGGAAATAGAGGTGTGTAGTCAGAAAATGGAAGCACTTAAATGGTATACTAGTTTATCCTTCCGAGTAAGTGGTTTTGGGTCATGTAAAGTTCCTTGAATGGGTTCCTAACTTTGGTCTAGCTTTATCCCCCTATTCTGCCCCATTTCCACTTTTTCCAACCTATTTCTGGCACCCCAGACTAAAAACATGGGAATTTGACCTCAGGGTCAAGGTCAATATTTTTGGGTCAAGGTCAACCTCAACCTTGACCTAGGTCAAGGTTGACCTCAGCCTTTACCTAGGTCACAATCAACCTTTTCCAGGCCTGGGATTCAAATTTTAGAATTCCAGGGTTTCTGGATGTCGGTCTTTGGAAAAAGTTAATTCTCGTTTCCAAGTCGGCTGTTTCGGCCTTTGGAACAACAAATTATAAATTATATTTAATATAATTCCTCTTCTAGGGGCATGGGTCCAATTGAAATTTAATTCTCCTATGTTAGCCTCTCTAGAATATTGTGCCCTAGTTTCATATAAAAGGAATCTTTCTCCTCTCATTTTCTCTAACCATGAACCATAATCAACTAAGCATAATTGCAAGAGCTCAAAACTTGAAGAGTGAATTCCAAAGGTGAAGAAGAAAGATTTGAATCAAGCCAAGTAAGCATTGAAGCATTCATCCATTCTCAAGAACTTCTCAAGCACTCATTTTCATCAATGAGATCCATTGGTGGCTATTGAAGGATTCAAACTCCATGGAGCCCTCTTGTTGAAAATTTCTCCATCCACCTTCCTCCAAGCCTCTTGAAATTAAAGAACCAATTCAAGATTGGTGTTGAAGATCTAAAATTAATTTATTGGAGACATCCTACATTATACATTCTACATTCTACATCCTTTTTGGTGGATACATACTTGTGGATTCACGGTTTCAAATCTGCCACAAGGACTTTTACATGAGCAAGGTGAATTGTTTCATTTACTTTGTTTATTTCTAGAATTTCAATTAAATATTTAAGGTTAATTCCAAAATCATGGTTTGACCAAGGAAAACCATTCCCTCTAAAAAAAAAAAAACTATTTTTTCTTGCAGGTACAGGTTTGGAACAATAGATCGGGACAGAGATTCAGATACCCTTTTCAGAAAACTTTTGGGATACAAAAATAGAAATCCCATCGGAGACTTTTTAGGTTGATTCTTCCCTAGGTAAACCTTTCTAGGTCAATGGTGACATTGAATTGAGGGTGCAAATTGGAACTATCTCAGAACAGAAAAATATTTATGGGTTTTGTTCATCTCTGCATTTCTATTCCAGATCCGGTCTTAGATTTTCTAGAAACTCAACACAGGCTTCAGAAAACCACATTCTTTAGATCTAAAATATTTTAAGGTTAGTACATTTCAATTAAGGTTATCAATCTTTCTACATCTATTACATAGTCAAATAAATAAACATGTATTTAAGATCTTCCTTTTTGTCCTTATTTCTAAATGGTTGATTCATTTATGCATTGATCCTTCCATTTTGGATTAATCAATTTGGATCTTTCATTTGTACATCTAAGGATAGAAGGAGAGCATGTTATTTACCCCCTACATTTCAATAAACCAATCAATCAAATCTTTCAAATGTAATATAGGATAATAGAAAACCCTAAAAATCAAAACAAAAACCCATTTTCTTATATTATAGGAGGAAAGGAGGGAAATTTGATTGACTCCAAAAAGCCAAATTTGAGTTCAAAGGGAGTTAACAAAAAAATCCATGGTCATGCCCATAAGCATGCATGCACATCAATGGATACAAGAATGAAGGTCATGGATAGTGTTTGCATTGCCACCTATAGGTTTTTTTGTTACAAAAATAAAATGAAAAAGAGTAGAATTTGTTTTGTTCTTGGCTGGAAACATTATGTGTAGATTGGTGCTTCTTTCTTCGAATGAATTTTAAATTTTTTTATCAATCATGATTTTGGGTGTAGGCTGAAATTCATTTTAACTGGCTGTAAAATTATGATTCTAGGGACAACCAGCCGCTTCAGTTGATGATAGAATTAAACTTTTAGGTTATAGGTAAGTCAGAAAATTTATGTTGTTTTTCTATTAGGTCTTAGATTGAGTAATTTGTCTTATGAGGAATTTTCCTATCTAATACTTCTTGCAATGTTGTAATTATTTGGGGATATTTCATATCATTTGGCTTAAAAATTTTGCTAGGTCTTCTGATAGAGAACAAAAGAAGACCTGGAGATGGAGTTAGCTATAGCCAAGCAACAAGGTTTTGTTCCTAAGCATTGAGTGGACGACAACACAACAATGGAAGGCAAAAGGTTAATGGATGTGATTGGTATCATGACACTTTTTGGTCATACATCTCATAGGGACTCTATATAGAAGTCATGGATGCTAACATGTATTTTCCATTTATATTCTCCTATGATCCTATCTTTTATATTCTTAAAATTGTTCATGATCTTGATTATTTGAAATCAACTCACCGATGTTTCGACTTGCAACAAAAGAAACTTTTGTTGAAAAACATTTATTTGTCTAATTTTATTTTTATTTTTGGGAGGATATAATAAATTTATATCACATTCTTGATTCTTTTCATAGAGGAATTTTATCAAGTGCAGTGCATTATTTTTCCTTATATGGATTGAAATTTTGAACTGAAAGTGTTTTCTATTATTCCAATCTTTGTCCAAGTCAATTAATAAATTGGAGAGGAAAATAAACCAAATATTTGTCTTAATCAGTTATTCAGGTGTGGGTAACATTGAATGGTAAGATTGTGTTTGGATGTTGGAGACAATCCTATAATCAAAGAGTGTTCATCTAAGATTATATGACAATTGAGGAGAGAAACCATGATTATGAAAAATTGAGTTTGAACTTTGAAGAGGACAGTTTCTCTTTCTTTTTTCATATTTGTTTAAACATTTTTGTGATGAATGATGAAACATGAAGCGGTGCCAATTTTGAGATTAAACTATTGGAGAATGAAAAAAGAAAATGCTAAATATAGAAGTTATTATATCTCATGAACAGGCAGAGTAGTGACTATTCTCAATCAGGGTGTAGAGCTTCACTGGTAATGGCTCAAGAAATCCATCAGTTTATTGACCAGTAATAGTACCATGTACCCTTTGCAAAGCTTCTTTAGCAAAAACCTTTGAAAAAATTTAACCAATATGCATATGCTATGTACTAATCAACAGATACACTATACACCATTGTCGAACATTAGGTGTACCTTTTACCAAACAACAAAAACCCACAACCCTTGCCAACCGGTATTTTAAGATGAATAAACCACCCAAAAATCTTCTTTAGATCTTCTGAAATGTTTAATCCAATCCACCAACAAATATCTTCAATATATAAATAAAAAGGGAACACAAGAAAAAAACCTCAAAAAACCTTCTATTACAAAAACATCCCATAATATTGCATGGAATAGAGTAGAAATTCAAGAAGAATGATTTATAAAACAAATTATTATGCCAAGATGGAAACTTAGAAAGAAGGTATGGAGTTCCATCATAACATAAAAGGAGCGAAAATTGATAGATATCAACAACCAAGATTTGACCTAGGTTCCAATTTGCATACATCATGGCATAAACCTCACCAAAATCATGGCAAAGGTTGGGTTTTACAGAAGCTATTTGTTTTGCATTGACCTTTGGGGTCAAAAATGCTTTCCATTAGTTGCACTAGATACAAGAAGGTTGGACAAGTATATAAAACATAAAGCTTGTTTTTAAGTAATGGCCAAGTAAGACCAATTCTACATTTTGAAGGCCATAAGATGAGTACTTCCCATTTACCTTATATATTGTTCAAAATTTCTAACCTCGGGGTTGACCAAACTGGACCTTGCCATATCTTCAATAGTGTGTTTGAAATTCATTTAGCTTGTTCCTTAGTGCTAAGGTTTTGATCTCACTAAAATAACAGGGTGCTTTCGACTGTTCCACACATATCTTATTATTTATGTGTCACTTGTGTACTTGATGTGTTGTGTTATTTATTTCATAGATTTAAATACTACTGAGTACACGGCTAACTTGACCAAAATAAGAGGGGGCTTTCAAATTTTCCCCACATATCTTGTTATTTATGTGTCACTTGTGTACTTGATTTGTTGTGTTATTGATTCCATAGATTTAAATGTTGTTGAGTACATGGCTAACTTGACTAATAGGCCGTACCTTTCCATGTCTTCTATGGTGTTTTTGAAGTTTTTTTAGCTTGATACATTGTGCCAGGGGTTTTTATAACCAGGTGGACCTTACCATTTCTTGTATATTATTTTTGAAGTTTCTTTAGATGGAATCTTAATACCAAGGGTTTGATATAACCAACTGGAACTTTCCATATCTTGTATGGTTTATTTAAAGTTTGTTTAGGTCATGCCAAGTATTTGATATAACCAACATAATAGGGTACTTACAGCTATTTTGCACCATCTCACTACTTGTCTATACTTGATGCATTAAACTCACTGAATGCCCGAGCGAATTGCATGCCAAAGGACATTGGATGGAATCACATCTACAATTTGGCTAGTGAGTTGCAGGTGAGTACTCGCTGATTAACTTGCCCAAAACCTTGTGACTTCTCATGAGTATGTAAATCTATGCGAGAGTCTCATGGAAGATGAGAATAGGATATTCTGCACTTAAAATACAAAGGATATCACATATTTTGAAAGTAGTAGAAGATGCAACAACTTGTAGTGGAAGTGGAAGCAGAAGCATTAGGTGCTTGAGTGAATGATTCCTTTTTGTTTGAGTTACAACCAATGATTTAAAGGAGCTTTAGGAGGAAGAAAAATTTGTAAAATATTTTGTAGATTTTAAATTTTCTAATATGGATATCAAATTATGATATTAACAATAGGATTTATTTGTATAACTTTTGAATCAAACTGAGCGATCCATATTTCATAACTAATGGTTCACACAACCTATCTTCTATGAGAATGAATGGGTGACCTCCCAAAAACATAGTATGACTTTCTAGGAGGTCACCCATTCATTCTTAGTCATGAAATCTGGGTCAATAAGTTTGACTCAAAAAATTAGATAGTTGAATTCTTATTATAATATCATAATTAATAAACTCATGTCAATCAGTTTGACTCCAAAAATTAAGTAGCCTAAGCATGAAATACCTCATCAAAGGATATCAACCATTAGATGATCTTATGATGTACATTGTATTCTTTTAGAGTGAAAGCTAATTTTATTATTTATACTATTTAACATTTTTTTCCATGTTTTAAATTTTATTATATATGCATTTTCATATTACTGAGTTTTGTACATGAACTAAAAATTTGGGTTGTTACAGATCTTGGACTCTCAGCTTCAAAACTATGAACAATTTATTATGTTCAGTTTATGTTACATTTTTTTTAAAATTAATCCGCACCCTTGTCCTTGTGCACTCAGATTTAGAGGTATCACATACCCACTGAAAGAAGATACCTGGAAACTTTTAATACTTAGAATATGGACTAGTCATGAGAAATTTAACTCAGAGAATTCATTTTTTGTTGAAGCCATGAATGTCTAGGATAGTTAACTAATGCATCTTGTTGGAATTAGTGGTGCCCAAATTTTGTATATACAAAGTGGTCATTGCATCCCAAAAATCAAATTTTAACTTTCTACCTGTATAAGTGCCCAGGCTTCACTAACCCTCTGGACTATTGGCAATCAATATGCAGTGATTTGTCGAATACTGACAAGAATCCAAATTTCATAGATTTTTTATCTCTATTTTCAATCACACCCACTCAACTTTCTGCTATTGGTACCATTCATTTAAAATTGACAAATTTCAGTTGTTCTCTTAACTTCTGCGCTCTTTTAGGCATAAAATAATGTTAATTTCATTATAATTTATTGACTTGTTTATAGAGCTTGCTAAATCTACAAGGGGTAAAGGCTATTTCATTGTTGTTCTAGATTAATCTTAAGAGCTAATGCCCCATATTTAAACACACATTATGGATATTGGAGATGTGTTATAGTTCAATAAATCCTTTTATAATCAAATCATATATTTTTCATTATATATAAATTTTATATCACTTGCAAAGATATCTTTGTAGGATTTTTATGGTAAATCTACCAAGGGGCCAACTCCCTTTCAAAGAAAATTATAGAGGATCAAGTGGGCTTCAACTTTGGAATCCCATAGTTGCATTACATACATCATACCAGAGGCAAATTCATAGACCTTTTCAATCCAGATAGGGGATAGTAAATCTCCATTCATCCTAATGAAGTGGTAAAAGGTTCCCAAATAGTTCTTCTCAAAGTCTTCTTCATAATACAAAAGCTTGTACAGTCACAGATTCCTTTTGCAGCCACTGCAGCATTGAAAATCTCAACAATAAGACCATGAGCTAAGAAAATCTCCATCTCCTCTGCATTCTCTCCCAATTGTTGTCTCACCTCTAGGTATAGATTTCAACAAGACAAGGTCCCAAGATTTCCTTCCCATAATCTGAATCATGTTCTCAAACACTTTGTATACATCAGTCCATCATAGATGTGACTCGAACCCCATAGAGCTTTCTCACCGATTGCATTGATAGGATTGATAGTATCCTTCCAATCGCAAGTCTTGAAGAGTCTTTTAACTTGTGTTACCACATATTCCTTGGGATAGTGGAACTCAATGCCATAAAACCTCAGCCATTCATGGGCACTATTATGCATAAATAGAAGACACAGAAAACCTCCTTAAGTAGTGAAACATTGAATATTTTGGATCTAAATTATTTAATAGCCCTGTGAGTTAGATCACCAAACCGTCCCTCTCTGAAAGTGTGACCACTCATCCCACTATTCTAAAGATAAGACTGCATTGGCCATCATAATGTCTAATGCTTTTTGTAAAACTTCTAATGCTTCCATCCAGAACCAACCACCACTGACAATGATAATTGCCACAGTCAACCTACACAACCAAAGAAAATCTCAAAATACCAATACTTCAACCATAGCAGGAGATTTTCATGATTCAGATACAACTAGAAATTTTATGTATGTCATTGTTCAGAATTCCTCAATAAGGAAGCCCTCTATCATTGTGATATTAGTATACATTCTATATAACAAACATTGTTAACTATCATATCTTAACATTGTGCTCAGAGAATCCAATCGATAACAATCTTTCCAAATCCTATCCCTTTTGAGCATGATTTATCTCATCTACCAGTAACCATCCAAGGAACAACATCCACTCCCTCATGATTAGCTTATAGTTTTGTACAATCAACATTGATTATCCTTTCTGAATCCTCCCAATGCATTAGGAATCTTCTATTGTTTCCATATCATCATGAGTAACACCCTTATTGGCCAAAAAATGGCTGCCTGATTTGCTTCCTCTATAGATAGGAGGTTCCCTAGTCACTTGAGGCTTTTTTAAATTTTCTCAATCCATGGATTCATTTTCCAATTCTGAATTTGATTTTTGCATACAACATTGATGTATATTTGGGACTTTTCTTCAATGTCCACATCTTTAATACATTTATCCTCACATAACCACAAACCATGAACTAGAGCTTCCATGTATGCCTCATTATTGGTGGCTACACCTAGTTTCCTTGATAACCAGCAAACACACTTGCCCTTGTCATTTCTGATTAAATACCCAGCCCTAGTTAGTCATGGGTTTCTCTTTTCAGCTCCATCAAAATTTAATTTGAATTTCCACACCTTGGCATTACCCATTTAGCTACTCACCTAGAAATGGATTTGTTTTTTATAATCCTTGAGGGAGGATGGAGATGCTTTCATTTATTTTGGATGTCACTATCTCAATTAGTGAATTGGGTATTCTTCTTAAATATTTGTTTAGCATTAGCTACTTCACAAATATCATCTTCTATTTTCCTAATAACCTCGGCCATCTGTAAATTTTGACAACAAAAATCCTTCTATCACACACTTCCCAAATATACCAAACTACCCTAGATAGAATAATTGTCTAGGTGGAATACATCCCTATCTTGGGCCAAATAATAAAAAACTCATACAACTCCTACCTTGCCAACCACCAACCAAGGCAAGCCATCAACCAACCCCAACATGGGGTTGCAAAGGAGTAGTTAAGTAATAGGTAGTTCGTATTCACCATTCCTTTTTCAAACATGGAAAATACTTAGTCCTTCAATTCCAATAGTCCTTAGCCTATCATTAATCAATATTTTTCAATGTAAGGCCATTCATAAGAACTCCCTAGACTTGGGAAAAATATTTTGGTGCCAACACAAATTCTTTGGCCAACCAATATCAACCCAAACTAATAGTTTAATTGTTGGACTTGGAGGCACAACACATGATCTCATCTTCTTCATCAGAAAGCATGATAAAATTGTCTTCACTTCCCCCAAAATGTGCAACTAATCAAATCTCTTACCAACCAAAATTCTCCCCAACTCCCATAGTCAATCTTTCCACATTTTTTTCTACAAACTCCCCAAGATCTTGGACCACCATTTCATTGAATCAAACAAATTGACAATTGACACTTCCCTATTTCAAGATTCTACCAAAAAAATTTCCTTCTTGTTGTTACCAATCTTCCACAAAAGATGATCAACAATCACTTGTCTACTTTCCCAAATAAATTTCTAGATATCAAAAACACCTTGGGAATCAACCAATATCAAAATTCTACTTAGATTGCTATCACCTAGATATTTATTCTGAATAATCCCACACCATAGTTTTTTGGGACCCTTCTACAAACAAAAGAGTAGTAAGTTTTCAAGATGGAATAAAAATTTTCTTTACCAATTCCATGGACTAGTCAATAAGCATATCATCCACCTCGTGAACATGATTTAATTAAAACAAAACAATGTGATATGCACTCAAAGAAAGCAGGTTGGTGATATTATTGTGCAAATTGCCAGTCACACTTTGGGATTTAAGAGATTACATTGGAAGAAAATCCAAGATGCAAAGTAGTGATAGATTTGCATGACCAGTGAAGCACATAGAAAAAATGAAATGATTAACATTGATCTCCTGAATCAGCTAGAGATGAAGATCGGAAAAGTATTCAAATCCTAAGTTTTTCTCCACAGAATATATAGATGAGAAAATACTAGCTAAATTCAATAAATCCCTACAACAAGCACATGCCTCGATACATGCCCACCAAGGAACCCTCGAAACAAACTTGCATCTCATTAAAAACACTCATTAAAAATTCCCAAAGAACACCCAAGTATTATTGGATTTCTTAGGCATATCCCATGAGACAACAACTCTCCCACAAGGGTAAGGTCTAGATCTTCCTCTAAGCCTCCTGATTTTCAGGATCTCAAAGGAAAAATTATGGGCACTTAATGAGAGAACACCTAAAAAAAATATATTTTGTAGAGGCATCATTAGGAAACTCTTAAGGCTTCTACAAATAGCCTAAATCCCAAGTCTCAGGGTTTAAAACCATTCCAATTGTGAGTTATGGGGTCTGCAATCAAAACAGTGCTAGTCACATTTCGAATGCCTGGCCCTTCTTCAACACAAAATCCCCGCAACTAAATTCATCCATTGTGAGACCATATGAATCTTAAAATACTTCCTCCAACCTCCCTCCTCACTTATTTTTAGAGTTTTTCAACAGTTCATTGAGGAGAAATAGAGGATTGAACATAAAAACCCTCAGTTAGGGTACAAACATGACCTTCAGAGGTCTGTAATAGGTTTTTTCCCTCCACACTCAATCTCAGAATCTCTAACTAGTTTCAAATGAAAGATATGAAGATTTAAAAACTTTCCATGGAATTATATTTTGAATTTCAATCTATACGGGGTCGGGCCAATCAAAACAACAGTCATTTTTTTCAGAAAAATGTAGAATTTTTATTGAATTTTGATGATTTTCCTCCAATTCCTTCAACAAACTCTCAATGCGGGATTTTTGATCCATTTTGCATCAAAAAAATGTTCCAACTTATTTTGGGGGGTTGTGAACATTGGACACTGAATTTTCAAAAATTGTCCTCAGTAACATTGAGGATTGACAATATTATTTTTGACAATTTTTGCCTTAAGTAGAAAAATGACTCCCTAAGCCTTCTAGGACCTAAAAAAGATGTAATTTCTTCAAATGCACTAAATATAGATTAAAATACCTATCTCTACCCACTCTAAGTCCTTTTTACCATAGATAACCATAGGGTTTATAGTGCACCCTAGGCTACTAGGCCTTACATAATAGAACTGTTTATTACATATTAAGGATCCCCTGATCCTTCAAGGCACTTGGCCTATGAAATCAACATAATACCTTCATGGAGACCTTCTTCCTTATTTTTTTTCCTCATTAGGTTCTCCTACACTAGTGGGTCTCTAAAGTCCATCTATTGAGTGACAAAGTCAAGGTAGGAACTGAGAACCATATTTTGTATCATCAGAAAGTTATTTTTCTCTATGCACCAACTGTGCAATATGAGCATGATTTTGAATTGTTTCTGAGATAGTAGATGTTGAAGAGTGACTGTGTTAAAGTAACAGAAGAGGACAATTCTTATGTCTCATCATTTTTTGATATGGGTAGATTGACTTCTGCTACGCAAGCTCTATGTAAGTTTTAAAATGTTTGAAGTGTTTTTAACTTTTCATCTCAAAACTTCAAGGAACTACTATTTATATAATTTTTTATTTTGCAGTTGATCAACACGAAGAACTAAAAGTCTAGTTCATTGAACTAAAATAAAATTTTGTAGAAGAATGTAATGAACGGAAACAACTCTATAACAAATTTTTGGAGCTCAAAGGCATGTAAATAGTTTCATGTTTCTTATTATCTGGATGGAAACAATTAGGTCCTACGGGAAAATGTTGAAGTCATAGTTACTTTTGTTTCTCTCTAGGAAACATTAGAGAATTTTGTAGGTGCCTCCCATTGAGTGATGGGGAGATCATGCAAGGAGTTGTTTCTCTAGCAGAGTTTGATGGTGCCAAAGGCTGCGAGATCAACATATGGGCAAATGGGGCTCCCAAAAGGGTCTTCAGATTTGATTCACATTTTACCCCACAGGAAAATCAAGGTAAATGTTATTTACAAATGCTATAATATTTTTAAATATTTTAGTTGAAAATTCTTTTTATTGTCATGTCAAGCAGAGAAGTGCATATGTTTAAGAAAAAACTCATTTGTAACTATTGTTATTCTGGTAGAGGATGGTTTTTATGACACTACACCTATTGTCATTTCAGTTTTGCCACTGCAATTTAGGGACAAGGTACTTAGAAAATGAATGAGAAAACTTAAATCCTTAGATACAAGAATAAATTTATAAGGTTGACAAGAAGCATGACATTGTGTGTATGACTAATGTGATTTGTTACATATTATGATTAATAGAGACTAGACCAGACTACATTGAAGATTGACCCTCAAATAAAAACATGGTCTATATGGATTGCAAATCAACTATTTTGACCTAGGATGTACAATTCTAATCTATGGGAAATAACTCAATAAGGTGACCATTCAATACCATTTGGATTTATGAAAGCCAACTGAAGGAAATGTCAACCAAAAAGCTTGACATAGTGTATAAAACATCAAGACCACCAAATGAAACAAGAAATGGATAGTGTCTTGATTGTTAAACGATACAATATAGTTCATAATTTTAAAGCTACAAAACCCTTAATTGAATAAAATATTTCATGCCACCTTCCGTGAAAATAAACACTTCATCAAATGAAATACAATGTGGAAAGAATTTAGTGAACTTTAGGTGAAAACTAGCTAGAAGATTTGCGCTTGCATGCAAGTCCATAAAGTAGATCCACAAGGTCAACCTTGAAGTACTAAAATGAGGAATTCAAGAGCAGCTTGTTATGGATCAACAAGAACTTGTGGAGACAAGTCTAAATCAGGCTCATCAAGTCTGTAGACTTGACCCACATGTATCTTCCAAAAGCACAGGAAATCAACCTAAATTTTTTCCAAAAACCAGTAAACATTTTGTATATTTTTTTTGTTAATTTCTAATTTTTGATTGAGTTTCTCCACAAAGTCCAAGTCTTAGTAAAAAAAAAACAACTTGCCAAGTTTTTTCCAAGTTCAAGTCCCAACAATACGATGAGAACTACAACTTGATCCAAATAGTGAGTTAAGTTGACCCTCATTTTTGCTATCATGTGTAAACCTTGCAAGTCCTAATAATTGGCATTGCATGTTACAGCTAAAATATTGTTATATTAACTAGTTTCTTACAAAAAAAGAGAGATATTGATACTTAAATTACATTTTACAAGCAAAGATTTAAAGCATGCATTTGTAATTCTTTCAAATTTGTAGAAATCACACCTCAACAGCTAAAATAAGGCATTTCAACAATGCATTTATTCAATCCCAGACAAACCATTCTCTGGCTAAGAGTAGTTATGATGTATATAGCACAATAGAAGTTTGGAACAAGAGCATACTAAGTATGGACGAGCCCATCCCATTGTGAAGACTAATAAACTTTCAAAAAACTGAGTAGATATAGAAGGGTGTCATAATAAACAGGCAGATCACTTTTAACATAAGCTTGATTTCTCAATAGATCTAATGTCAATAACACAATAAATATGTGAAGAAATAACAAGATAACACATGAGGCTGATCCAACAGAAGTACTATAGAAGCAAAATCAAAAGAAGAATTCTTTAGTGGACTATTGTTTTTTAAAGTCCCAACCTCTGAGAAAATCACCTTTAGACACCTTAAATGAGTTCCCTATCTTCCCTAATTCTCTTGGACACATCATATAATGTTACTAAATGTTCCCAAGCCCCTAACTCATGTTCCAGCATGATTGGATGGACCCAACATAACCAAATACTTCTATCATTGGCATGTCCCAGTTTAGATAAATTTTCCCAGCCTTCCTTGGGTACATCTTCCAATTGCATTTGTATGAAAGTTTCTAAACACTTTTCTATGAATGCATTTATATTCTAGAAATATTAAACCAAAATATATAAAAAAAAGTACTTTTAGTGTCGTGTTCTATGCCTTTGGAATCTTACATGTATACATAATTGAATATCTATACTTTTATAACCACTCTATCTGTATTAGTGTCTTTAAAATTTTCCACATTGATGTATGATACTGTATTCATATTTGTCTCCATGCAACTATGATGTAGAGGCCATATATAACGTGGAGGGAATAGATGAGTAAGAGCATAAATTTTAAGAGACGTGTCTAAAAATGCTTCATACAAGTGCAACAAATTCAAAGACATGATGAAAGAAAACTATATTTAAGATTCTAATCCAGCAAATTTTAAAATCTCAGATGTGGATTAGATACATGCATAAAGCACAGATAAAAATCATACTGATAAACAAATTAAAAATTGTAGCTTGATGAGTCAATCACAATAGCCTGGTGGAGCAATCAAATTGAATAAGAAGTTTTGCAACATTTTCATTTTCCATCAGTAAAGGGATGACAAGAAAAATAAAATTTGAACAAAAGTAGACTATATTTGTTTCACTTTCAAAATTATTAAATGAATGCCTCTTAAACTAATGGAATATTCAACAAAATCTACAAAAAATACTACTTGATGAGATATTTATGAAGTTAATTGTAATTTCTTCATTGACAAGATATCCATCAGTGCTTCATTGTTCTTAAGATACTAACAATTGTTGTTACAATTTTGATTCTATTAGTAGGGCTTGGAAAATCCTAGATGGAATTCTGGGAAGAGCTACTGGAGCCTACAGTCATAGCCAGGTAAATATACAGTGAAAATTACTTTTCTATCTATGTTGATTATGCATATCCATGGTTGAATAAGCTGGTTGAGAAATCTATATAAAAAGGTAATATTTGCAAATCAAATTTTGCATAGTATGAAGATGTCAAACTGGTCTACTATGATTTTTTTGTTAGAAGATGGATTAGATCCATCATTGTAATAGGCTATAATTTGTTTATCCCTGTAAATATTTGGTTCAAAATTACATGGCTTGCAGATGTTGGCAGTGCCTCCTAAGTCAATACACTATACCTCTCTGTATAATACTAGCAATTGTACCCTAAGTTGAAAAGTGGTGCAGAGTGCACACAAGAAGAAGTGTAGTTGGCTTTCTCTCTTCTACAATTTGATAATGTTCTCAATTTCACTTAATCCTTCAATAGGATTGTCTGCACTTCCTTTCACAATACAAGTCTCTCAATCCCTTATTACATAAGATAGTTCCTCCCAACTTGTTCAATGTCCAATCACTTAGTTTATAGTGTTCCTAGAGACACCATTCACTTTTCAAGTCCCAACCGTGGACTATTGTTTTACAACAATCCTAGAACTACACTTAGGACTATAGTCTTCTTGTACATCCTAAGGATTCTGGTACTTAATCAATTTGGACTATACTGGTCTACAATTATAAAGTTCTCAGGGTATACTTTGTCTCTGAAATTATGTTTTTTCATTGACTTTTATGACTTTCATTGACTAAAATCAAAAGGCATGTATGTCTAGTTTTATGACTTTTTCCACTAAAGAGACTGAAATGATGTTTTTTCATTGACCCAATTATGACAGTAAGAACCATCAAGATGTCTTACATAGCAGGATTTGAAAGAGATTTTGTTTCCTGGGATGGGCTACATAGAAGCTTGTGTCATTGACATTTATATGCCAAATTCCATCTATTGTGAATGTGAGTTATTCCAATTCTTATCCTGCAGTCCAACTCTTTGTATCCCTGGATTCCTTTTTTTCTTAGTTTGCTAGATTTATAGTGTATAATTATTACATTGTACTTAATTAGTGGCACTCTCATTTTATGTCAGATCAAAATATTCATTATTTATTAAGGAAAATAGTTTATAAGAGAGGCATCTTTAGTTGTGTTCCAACGTTGAAGCTATATATATAGCTCTGTTACTCAAGTTTCTACTACTATGCTTGTGGTTACATATTAATGATATCAAGGGTTTAAGCTTCTAAATATAAGGGCTAATGAATGACCGGTCATCAGATTTACTGTTCTATTAGCTTAGATAAGTTGGTGTCGTATTCATGAAAAAAATTGATAATATGTAATTTCAACAAAGTGATGCTACCCAACTTAAATTATAGAAACAAAATACATAAAAATGAAGAGAAACAAGAGGTGATGAAGAAAAGGAGGGAACCCCTTGATACCCCCAGACATTAAGAGTTCTCTCAAGTGTTGAAAACTTTGAATAAATAAATGATCAAACAACAATCAATTAGATTCAAGGGTGAGAAATATTATGCCTCACGCCAAGAAGTTTTTCTTAAATGATACATCCTAGGACTAGTATGTTGTAAATTGAGTTAAGAATGTGGTATGTTGCACATAATTTTACATTTTGAGACTATGTCTAACTATAGCCTTTTCAGTCACACTATGGATGTACCTTGACATAGATGGTTTATCTCAAAACTTGTTCTTATTAGGTTGAGGTGCTCTGCATCCAAAATTCAGCATGATATATCGTGAGGCCATTGTTGATTCTTCCCTTTTCAGTCAGTTCACATGATATAGCTTTCCTTAGATGTTGAATCCTAGGACTTGTATATTATTGGTTGAGATATATCACACTAAATGCCATCTTTTTTTTTATGTTTTTTTTTTTTTTTTGCCTTTAATGAATATTTTGATAATAAATTACCATTCAATGCAATGCAATGTGTTCTCCACTAGGTCACAAAGCATCTCTTGGAGTGGATCCCTTTAAAGTAGAGGTTCGGTTGTTTGATAAGCTATTTCTTTTAGATGTTAATATCTTATTAGATTGCAATGATTTGAGAAATATTTATAATACACAAAAGGTAGTAAGAGTTTTATACATCTCATATTTTTTTTTTCTTTTTCTTACTCAGAATCCAAGTGAACTAGATGATTGGTTATCTGATATAAATTCTAAGTTAAGAGAAGTGATACTAGTGGCATATTAAACTCCCAACTTTGTTAAGGCTAAAATTGGTGACAGATTTCAGATTGAAAGGATCGGTAAGCTATTTTCCATGCATGCCATATTTTTGTGTTGATGATTTATTCACAAAGATAATGGGATGAATTTGTGTTGATTATCTAATGTTTCTGAATGATTTTACACTTTGCACTCTAGTTAGCTTTTCCTATTGATATATGGGCATTTAACAACTTCCTATATGCTTTAGTTGAAATTTCTTGTTTGATTGGATAGTTCTTAGTTTATCAAGATTCAATTGTAGATAAGATAATTTACAGCTAAATTGTTACTATACGTGATTCTTATACTAAAGTGAGAAATGAGTAGAATCAACATAGATGCAATTAGAATCAACAAAGGCCATTTTCAGGATACATAATGTAGAGATCACGAGTCTATGAGGTCTTTTTATATAGTTTCTAATGATTGAAAACTCTACCATGAATATATGTCAAGTAATTCTATGCTACTTGTATTATTTGTTAGTTTTGTATAAAATACCCAACAAAATTTAAAATTGTTGCAAATTTACAAAAATGGTTAGTTTAGATTTATTTAAGAAGATTAATTTTTTTTAATTTACCTTTTACAAGTAATAGATGAACATTCAAAGAATGTATAAATGTGCATATGTGTGCACCAAAGTCTCATGCTCAATATTTTTATGCTTCAATTCAGATTTTCATTGAAATAATGTCCAAGCTTACAAAGTGTCCTATAGTAGAGAAATCTCCTAGTAAGAGAACCATCTCTTTGTCTTCACCAAACATGTTCTTAACTAGTATCCAATCTTAAAATTCACTATAAACCAAAGGATGTTTTAAGACCCTAGATTTTGAAGGGTATTAATTATTTTTAAAGGGTGCTAGCTCAATGGAAGAGCACCTGCTTTACAAGTAGGAGGATGGTGGTTCAATTCCACTGCACCCTCTTATGAAGACACTTTTTAAGACAAATTTTATGACAATAGTTTAAGACAATTTTTAAGACAATCATTTAAGACAATTATTTAAGACAATCACAACTTTCATTTTGTCTCAAATTAAAACAATTTATTAAAAACTTATCTCAAATAAACTACCAAATGACCAAATAAACTACCAAATAAATGACCAAATAAACTACCAAATGACCAAATAAAATACCAAACGACCAAATAAATTACCAAATGACCAAATAAATGACCAAATAAACTACCAAATGACCAAATAAATGACTAAATATATGACCAAATAAATGAATAAAATAGTTTAGTCATAAATTTGGTCATGAGATAAATGATTGGCAATAAACTACCTATTGGTCACATGACCAAATTTGGTCATTTATCTACAATTTTTGGTAGTTTATTTGGTCAGATATTGTTGTTTTTGTACTAGTGTTTTTAAGTTTCTTTCAAGGTGAGAGTAATTCTTAAAAACAGTTTCAGAGGGCTAAATATTAGTATAAGAATTTGTTACATGGGTATGGAAATGATAAGATGGCTTGTAAGGCATTTCATCCGAGTTCCATGTGTTTTTGCATTAAGAGTTTTCTGTGAATATACATTTCATTTGACTCTTTACCCTGGATAAGGCACTGGTCTAGATTGTAATAGTAGTTATCATCATCAACATTAAATCTAAACAATCCTTTTATATTTTTGTTTAAGAACATAGATTTTTATCATTTGTATTGATGAGTAAAAGTAATTTTATTGATTCCTTGAATAGTGAAAAATTAGGTCAGCCTGCCTGAGTTTAGAACTCGAATAGAAGAAGGATGAGAATCCTTAT
Source organism: Thuja plicata (assembly GCA_018584345.1). Classification (NCBI taxonomy): domain Eukaryota; kingdom Viridiplantae; phylum Streptophyta; class Pinopsida; order Cupressales; family Cupressaceae; genus Thuja; species Thuja plicata. The sequence goes on along the minus strand of MU224540.1, from coordinate 356,988 downwards.
TTCACTGGTATTTTCTCTTGTCAAGTTCATGGTCTCGCTTGTAAATCTCTACATAAGATTTGTTATTATCATTTGTAGAATGTGTTACCAATTGTTGCAGTAAAAGGCAGGAGAAAATCAGTGTAAATCCTTGATCTAGTGTCAAATTTATTGTGAAGCTATAAATTGTAAAAGGTAGATATGCCTGAGTCTATAGAGCTCAAAGAAGAATAAGGGTCAAATCCTCATCAATTAGACTTTTCCTTTTTTGAATCAAGTCTTGGTAATCATAGAGTCAAGCATTGATGCTTAATAAGGGTTCTAAAAGAAAAAGATATGACACACTCCATTCAGAGATTATGTGAGGACCGTCAATTGAATCTTGATCTTGTGGTTGTCTCTTAATCTTGCAATATAACTAGAGTTAAGGCAAAGATCTAGAGACTTAGAGATACAAATGATTTTAGGTACCTAGGGTTAATGAATGGTTAAATATGAGTTACGGGTTGAAGTCAGTAATGAAGTAAATACCAGTTAAGTCAGGTTTCATCGAATGGATCACATACAGACTTAAAATAGAGATGCAAAAAGATTAGTGATCAAGGCATCACACCTACTTGTCTAGTGGATAGCCTAGTCAGCACAGGTCAGAGGCCAACAAGGATTTTTAAGAACCAATAAAAGTCCCATGTGGACGTCAATGGGACCATGGTTTCCAAGTTATAACTAAGGTAAAGCACAGTTTATTTGATTACGATTGGATGGGTGGCACATTACCTCAATGCAAAGATGATTGAGGATTAGTCTTTGAGGTGTGACACCTTTCCTCCTATCATCATGGGTCCAGAGGTAATAAAGGTTTAAGGGATGGATAAGTTTGAAAGGATCATGTTGTAGGCATAAAGTCTTATGATAAAGTTTCTCGACATCTATTCTTTGAGAGATCATGCCTATGCGACACATGACAGATCAGATCACAGGCCCGTGTAACTTAAAAAATGATCAATGAGTGGGTTTTAAAGATGAAAAGGGATGCAATCTCTAATGTTGACAGGGATTTAGTGCCACCTATAGTCATTAGAATCAAATATTTTAAATATTCAAATATATTTCAAAGCGGTGGCATTGCTTTGCAGATCACAGAGCTATTTAGTAGATAAATATGATCTTCTGGATTGATTTATTGAAGTAGTATGGTGTTGAGGGGATGTTTTTTGTTGACTATGGTTTTATTAATTTTGTGTGGTGGTTTTAGGGTTTTCTATTCAATATTGTATACTATCTGTAACCCTAGTCTGCTTCCTATCACTTCTGCATTAATGTTTTCAGTCAAGTAGATGTGCAAATCAGATATTATTTTGGATCTTTAAAGAAAGATAAAGTCAGTGGAGAATGAAGGATAAGTGAAAATCAGATTACAGAAGGACATATGTCAATTAGACATAGATTATAGGGTTTCCTTCTTCTATATGTATCCCTCTTTTGTCTTTTGTAAGGGTTTCATTCTAAGTTCAGAGTAGGTTCCAAGTGTGGTTCCTCTATATATATTTTCCCTCTCCTATGCATACAGGTTATTCTGGTATCCTTTCTATTTTAGGGAAGAGCATCATTGTAATAGCTTTCTTATGAATGAAAGTCAGTATTGTTATTTTTTTATCAAGATTATCTCCATGTGTTTCTTGAATAAAAAGGAATAAATCATTAAGGGTGTTTTAATCTTGTATGTTGTTGATTAGCAATAGAGTCATTTAAGTAATTACTATGATTTAAGATTCATCTTCAAGTGTGTATGAGTTGGAATATCATGGGTATGCCAATCTTGTCTTTTAGTGGATGTTGATTAATGTATTTCCTACTCCAGGGTCTCTTCCAAGGGGAGGGCTAAATGCTTTGAGTAAGTAATTACATACTTGAATACATAGGTGGATTCTTAAGTAGAACTTGATTAATATGATATGTCTTATGTAAGGCATATAGACATATAAGACTATATTGTTTTCCTTTGTTCACGATCTTCTTTACAATGTTATGTTTGACTCTATTTCCCATTGGATAAGGTACTGGTCTATGAAAGACTTGGGGTATTTCAGAGATCTATTAGTCAAAATACAAATTGAATATCATTTCTCTTTCATGTTGTTTGAAAGAGTTGGGATAGTTGCAATTTTTAGAATACTCTATGCAAGTGGGATACTGCATAAGATTTGATAAAACAGTGAGGTACTTGTTACCTAAATTTTTGAAAACTATTCCATAGTTATATATCTGCAAGCTTTTATTTGTCACAAAGGATTCATGTATGTGTAGATTATGTAATACCCACCTGAGTGATATGAAGATCAAAGTGAAGGAGGATGTTTTATCCTTGTTAATTAGAATTTGTCTTGTAGAATCAAGAATTGGGAGTCATAGAAATTTTTAGTTATTGATCTATTTTGATTGTACAATAAAAAGTACCAACCAATGGTAAATATACTGGGGAGGCCATTAAATTTATATAGTCATGTGCTACAAAGAAATATTCCTCATATTTTGTAAAGTGAGTCAAGTCTATTCTGTTTGTCATTGCAAAGTGTCTGAAAGTCCAAGTTCCTCAAAGGTATATTCATACTATCTCACAAAGTGGTGAGTGGAGACTTTGAGTCCTCTAATTTGCACCAGTGTGCATGTTTAAAGAAAGACTACAAAGAAGGTGGACTGGCAGTGATAGAGGCAAAAAATATTTGGTCTTATGACTGAGAAAATAGTTAAGAGAGGATTTCATATGAGGACCTATCATAAAGGGATGTGTTGAGAGTTTTCTGGTTTTGAAGAAGGTTAGAGTGGGGTGAAGAGATCTCAACTTTTTATTTTCTTTCCTCTGCAAAGAGGTGGCTACTCGACAAAAGTATTGAAGGTAATTTGGAGGTGCTTTCAAATCAAATAGTTTGCAACAGCTTCATTATATCCAGGTATTTCATCTTTTAGAGTTATAATTATTTCCTTATCAAGTGTTCTTAAGCACTAAGAGAGGGAAAAGGTGTGGACAGAGGTTTTCATACTTCATTGTTTATAGTTGCATTTTGCAAAATCAAGGGGAAGTATGCACTAAGTAAAAAGTGGGGGACATGGAGCACATGAGTTATCATGACATGTCCAAATCTGGAGGCCCTTTATTATAGCTTGAGCTTGTTCTTGTAAAAAAAAAAGTGTTAAGAAAAAATCTTCAAGAAAGGGTTGTTTTTACGTCACAAGGAAATATGAGAAGAGAGGAGGGTGAATCTCAATTTGATTTTTACATAAGGTTTTATGCTCAGATTAAGGAGTATAGTATCCCTTTCTATCCTCAGGAGTTTGTTTGGGATAATTTTTTTGTGAAACTTTGTTTTCCTGATTTAATTGATTTTCCAATCTCTAAGAGGGTGGAATATATTTGGCATGCCATGAAATGTAAGGAACATGTTGAAAATATTGCATCTAAAGTTGCACTAGAGGTTGTGCCTAGTGATACTGATTCTAAGAATGATGGAAACCAGAATGACAAAGATGAGTCCAGTGGGGATGATGTCTCTTGTAACCATAATATATGTGGTGAGAGTAATGGATATGATAGTGATATTGATGGTTCTATAAGGGATGATCTCTCTAATGAAACTGATTATTACTTTCACCAGGTAACAACAAATACCTATGATGAACAAGTAGATTATATTAATCTAGATGAAGGTTTTTGTTTTAATGATTCAAATGAGCCTCATAGTGTTGATAAAGGGATGTGCATTATTTTATCAGGTTATATGTGATGATGAATCCAGTGATTTTTTAGTTTTTAATCACAAAGATAATCCTTCTCAGTATAAGGAAGAGGATGTGTGTAGTTAGCAAGAAGATAGTGATTGTATAACTAAAAATGTTGCTCCCAACTGCATATCAAAAATGGATGAAAGAGATGACAATGGTTCACTCCATAGTGAACAAATTTAAGAGTTATTGAATTGTGAATATCTCAGATATTCAGGTGTGTACAGTTTTTATATCTAGCACACATTGATTTTGACAAAGAGTTTATATCAGGTCATCCTGATTTTGACATGTGTGTTTCTGATTCTCCTTATACTTCCATGTCACTAGGCCACAACAAGATTGAATATGATATATTAGATGATGAAAGAATCAGTGCATCTCTAGATTCAAAGGATGAAGAGTTTCATGGTTTGTTTTTTAGTACTGATTGAGATTATTATGAGGATTGTGAATCTGTCTCAGATTATGAATCCTTTATTGAATCATTTCAGGATCATCTTTCAGTAGCGTAAAGTATGCAGAAGCTTGATGAGTCTATGGATAAGTGTTCTCTCTCCAATAAATAAGGTGATGGTTTGTATAAGGTCTATAATTTATAGAAAATTTCTTTATGTAACTCTGATATAATTATGCAAACCAGTGAAAAAATAAATTTTGATGACTCTAACTGTGAAAATGAAAATGATTGTAATAACTATCAGTTGGAGGATGTTTTTTATAAGTGTGACAATGCAAGCAATCACAAAAAATGCTTTAGGAATCCTTATTTTTTAGTAACCATAATTGGCATTGGTCACATAATGGTTAGTAGTATCAGACAAGGCCTGATTTAAAAATGGTGAATCAAGGCAGAGGTACTAACAATGCATTTTATGGGTTGTTCAAATATATTAATATGTTTAATCATTTAGATGACCGCTATGATTTTAGCTTGTTTCCAGTGCAGAGAGTAGAAGATTTTATGTTTGAAAGGGGCAAGCAGAATCTGAACTTTATTGATGGATTAGGGACATCAGTCCTGGTTTGATTTCTTCAAATTAGGGAAGTAAAGTGAAGAGGTAGTATGACTCAGCTAAAATGTATATTTGTAAAAGGTTTTCCTATTTTTATTTTTTTTCCTAGTTTTTCTATTTTTTATTGTGTGATTTCATTTTTGTCTCAGTCTGCTCACCTTAGAGATCTAGATCAAGTGTTCATCTTGCACTCAACCTTCCCTAGTCAAAGCCTATGTTAGCACTGTTAAAATCTGAATGATTTCCTAGTCTGGATCATAATAACTCTGCTAGGTCTTTTTTTTCCTTAACCACTGCTTTTAATTTTCTAGCCGTTGGTGGAAAACCCTATATCCTTGGTAAAATTCTTGATAAACCCTGTTAGAATAACTAAGGGGGAGAGTGAATCAGTTAGAATCAGTGCCCTCACAAAATTATCCTACAGTCCCAAATTCCTCCAGATTTATAATAAAACAAATTCAATCATATAATTCAACTCGATGAAAATATTAACTATGATTTCAATACTTAATGTTAAGTTTTCTACCAAGTATCGATAAATTAATACTGTGATTACTGATCTAGGTCAACAAAATAAAGTGTAAAGTAAAATAAAAATCCACAACATTCATACACATTGAAACATAGATTTTTAACATGGAAACCCTGCTAAGGGAAAAACCACCTGGGACTGGTAACCCACAATATTTTCACTCTTCTGAAAGTGAGCTCAATGAGGAGCCAACCCTATTAAAGGTTAAAATGCACACTATTAAATGTGACCTTGTTAGACGATTTAAAACTACCATTTCTCTCTTGACCATGCATTCACTATGGGTCAACAAGAAAACAATTAACATTCTCTAAATGTAATAATAAGGATTCACTATCCCACTTGATTAAGAGATTCATCTGTCACAATGGTTAAACTGATACATTAATGATGTGATTCAAATATAGCTCTAATTTGTAGATATTTAGATCTATTCTACGTACATAATACCTCTAATCAATTTTGTTCACTTGAGTTCATCTCATTATTCATCTTTTTTCTACTCGGTTATCCTCTGTTTGATCAGCAATATCTATAGAATTACACTTGGTTTTGTCTTTAACCAGATTGATCAGTCATACATCAAATTTGCATGTATGCTTTAGCATCTATCAATACTTGAAAACTTCAGAAAAGAATCTCTTGTCTCTTAAATAGAAATCATGTATCATTTAATTTTCATCCTTCAGATCTTGTCTCTTCATCTCCATTGTTCATTTTCCCGCTTGATCCTTCCTAGGATGTTGTGTTAAAAATATGTTTCAATCTCTATTGTCTGATCTTCCTTGAATTTTCATAACATTTTGATCAAATAAAAAAATTTATCTGATACCTCAAAATTTACAATTTCTAGCTCAACATATAGTCGACCTTGGTTTGAATTAATTTCTTAATCAATAGTTGTGTCCGCATTCCGTTGCTCAGTTAACACTGTCGCTCGGTATACACTGTGTTTAACTCAGTTTACACTGCTACTCGGTGTGTACATAATTCTTCATTTTCTGACCACATAAACATTGTTTATCCCAAATCTTCAATACATAATAGATGTTCTTCATGATAATAATACTCAAGTAAGTTGACATCAATGACAATACATTAACTGATAATATTTATCATCACTTTTGCAACTCGGTTGAATATCAACAAATGACTTCAAATATATAAATAATTATAGTTCATAAATATCTCCCTTTGGAATTGATGGAAACAAAATATGAAATATGAAATATAAAATGCCATACAACAAATACCAAACTTTTTTTCTACAAATGTAATAATTCAATAGCTCTCCCTAGCTTGAATATAATCTGTGTCAGTATAAACAAAATATGAAAATATGCAGACTCTCCCTGTAGTTTTGTATTTTCAACTCTTGAATCTCTCTATAGATTAAATATGTCTCTCCCTTTCTCTTTTATCCTTTTATTGGATAGATATCTCCCTTTTTATTTCATCAAAAATCTCTCCCTTTGACAACAATGCCAAAAAGAAATATGCAACTCTTCAGTAGCCAAATGAAATATCTCTGAGTTTCAGTGTAGTAAGTACCTTTTTGTGTACTGATATCTTTGTTACGATCTAGGTCATCTTTACATCAACATGATTGATATTGTGATTTCATGTAGGTTGATGCAACTTTCTAATCTGATCAGTTACCAATAAATAAGGGACAAACCCCTAGTCTACCTCTTAAGTTTTGAAATGTATCCTTTGGTAAGGGTTTTATGAATATGTGTGCAAGCTTTTCTTTTGATTGTACATATCCCAGTATTACTTTTTTGTCTTTTACTTGTTCCCTCAAGTAGTGATACTTTATAGATATGTGATTTTTCTTTGCATGCATCACTAGATTCTTTGAAATATTTATAGAACTTGTGTTATCACAATAAATCACCACTGGTTCAGTGATCTCATCATTCATTCCTTTCAACAATTTTTGTATCCATGCTATGTTGGAACAATTTTCAGCAGCAACAACATACTTTGGTTCTGCAGTTGACTATGATATGCATCCTTTCTTCTTGCTAATCCAAGTAACTAGTCTTTCTCCAATAAAGAATGCTTCACCAGTAGTGCTCTTTCTGTCATCTATATTTCCAGCCTAATTAGCATTTGTATAGACTTTCAATTCAAATTTTCCTTCTCTTTTATACCAAATTCCATAATCCTCAGTATTCTTCAAATATCTAAAACTTCTTTTAACAGCTGTCATATGTGACTCTTTGGGGTTAGCCAAAAATCTTGCTACTACTCCAATAATGTGTGCAATTTCAGGTCTTGTGTGTACAACATACATCAATTTACAAATCATAGATCTATAAATGGTTTGGTTTACCTCAGGTGTCTTTTCCTCCTTTTTAGTTTGTATTGTGTCACCATAGGTGTTTTGGCTAGTTTAGATTCCTCCATTCTGAATATCTTTAATACTTCCTTGATGTATTTTGATTGAGTTATGTATATTCATGTAGTTTATTGTAAAATTTGCAATCTTAGAAAAAATTAGATCTGACCAAACATAGATATCTCTAACTGTTTCCTCATTTCATTATCAAATGAAGTACATAAGTTATCATTACCTCCAAATATTATATCATCAACAAATATCTCAGCGATAAGTGTCTTATCTTCATTTCCACTTTTTAAATACAAATTTTTGTTGTCACTTGTCCTAATAAATCCAATACTAATTAGATAAGAATGTAGTCTTTCATACCATGCTCTTGGTGCTTGCTTCAGTCCATATAAATCTTTATGTAACTTACATACCATGTGTGTCTCATCAGGATCAACAAATCCCTCAGGTTGTTCAATGTATACCTCCTCTTCTAGTATTCCATTCAAAAATGCAGATTTCACATCCATCTGATATACCTTGAATCCTTTATATGTAGCGTATGCAATTAGTTTTCTTACTCCTTAAATTCTAGAAATGGGTGCAAAATTTTCTCCATAGTCAATTCCTTCTTCTTGTGCATACCCTTTGCAAACCAATTTTTCTTTATTTCTGATTACATTCCCATCTTCATTTAGTTTGTTTTTGAAAATCCATTTGGCACCAATGATATTTTTATCACTCGGTCTTGGTACTAATGTCCATGTATTATTTTTCTATAGCTTCTCAATCTCCTCAGATATAGCATTAAACCATTCTTCATTTTCTAATGCATATTTAACATTCTTAGGCTCAAATTCACAAATTAAACAAGTATCATCTCTAAAATTACTTCTTATCAAAATTCTTGCTCTTTTATCTCCAATGATTTGATCTCGTGGATGGTGTCTTCTTACATATTTATCAAGTATAGGTTTATTTCTTGGCCCTTCATCATTTTATTCTATATCTTCATTGCCTTCTGGTTCATAATTTTCTATTTCAACATTTTTTCGATTCTCAGTTTGTGTTGCATGTTGCTCGGTGACATTATTCAACTACCTAGTAATGTTAGGAATCTGTGTTGGTATAGTGTCAGGTTCTTCCCAGTAAAAAAATCTATTGTATTCCTCTGGATCTTTAAAGATGTCTTCTTCATTTAACTTAGCAAATTCATCAAATTTCTTATTTGCACTCTCAGTAATTTTGTTAGTTGACTTGTTCAAACATTTGTAAGCTTTACTCTTAGTAGAATATCTGTGAGGTCCTGCCCTGACCTATCCTAGTCTGACTTTCATTTTGACATTTGACTCATCTGGATGATATTTTGAGTTTTGGCATTATGGTTATGCATGTCATCTTTTGGACCTTATGAGTAGTTGTTATAATTTTTGTTGATGATCACTGTTACTGTACTCTTTACATCTATACACATGCTTATTTTGATACTTTGATTTTGCATGATATATGTATTCAGCTTGTTCTGTTATCTTTTCACGGTTCGAGAATATGATGATAACACTTGCTTCTGAAAATATGTAATGTTATATGATGTAGACGTATGCACAAGTATATTGATTAGAAGATGCTATCATTTTTATGATTGAAATGTTTATTAATATAAATGTACTGACATCAAGTTTGAGCATGCAGGGATATGGCCATGGTTTAATCCGGGGAAACAGGATAGGATCTTGTGCAATCAGTAAAAGCCAAGGTCGACTCAAGTGAGAGAGTGCGACCTCCTTGTATCATTTTTTTTTCTTTTGTGAATGTGATGACTAAATATGTATGGTTGTTAATGCTGATTTATATGTCGTAAAATAACGTGGATTTATATGTTGTCAAATAGGATTTACCTTGTGAAATGTTTAATTGTTTACACACACTAAGCATGCCACTTATATTGTGATGTGTTTTTCTTTTGTGATTTGTCATTTGACACCTAGCGATGATGTGGCTTGTGAAATGGATTTGAACCCCACCTTTTCCTTAGCCACCCTTGAGCTCTCCTAGTTGGGTAGGTGGGCTATGAGACCAAGAAGCATTGAGAAACAAACCTCATTTTCGGATGCATGAATTTTTGGTTATTTTAGGAGATTTTGGGAAGTCCTAGGATGTGGTTTTATGCAAAATTGAGTACCCCAAGGTTAGGACTTTGGTTGGGGGGCT
>MU224540.1:308847-332685 GCA_018584345.1 Thuja plicata | reverse complement strand
AACAATTTGGATAAACCAGAAGGTTATATTTATCAAGGAAATGTATTTAATTTCCTTAAGATGACCTCGTTTTTAAATGAAATTATTAACTGTTGAGTTTAAGGTCATTATTATACTAAATGAATTACGTTTTAAATCTTACCCTAGTTATACTAAGATTATTATTAAAACAAAGTGACCATGCAATTAAAGTTATGTTTTTTTTTCTTGAAAGTTGTTTTAGTTATAATATTTAATTCAGTTATAAGAAAACAATTTTTTTTTTTGTTAGTTGTGTTTTGCTCAGATTATTTTGGGCATTAAAATATCCAAGAAATATTCTTTCATCACTTTTTGAATCAAATTTTCCATTTCCATCATCTTTCAAAATATAACACCTACTTCCAAATATTCTAAAATATCTCGCATTGGGAGTATTACCATACCATAGCTCATAAGGTGTTTTGTTTGAATCCTTCTTCAGTTGTACTCGATTTAGTGTGTAGACTGATGTGTTGACTGCTTCTCTCTAGTATCTTTGTGCAAATTTCTTTTTAATTATCAATATTCTAGCACAATCAACAATTGATCTATTCCTTCTTTCAACAATAATATTCTGTCGTGGTGTCCTTAGTGCAGAAACCTGTCTTTTGATTCCATTCTCATTACAAAATTTAGTGAACTCATTAGAAATAAATTCACCTCCTCTATCTGATCTCAAACACTTCATATCTCTACTAGTTTCCTTTTCTACTTTTTCCTTGTACCACTTAAACATCTTAAATGCTTCAGATTTCTCTTTTAGAAACATTACAGTCATAATTCTAGAGTAGTCATCAACAAATAAAATAAAATATTTGTCCCCAAAATAGCTTTGTGTTCTCATTTCTCCACATAAGTCTGTATGAACTAACTCCAAAAGTCATTAAATGAGAAATTCTTTCTCTTGAAACTAGATTTTGACATCTTACCCATTTGACAATTTTTGCACATTACATAGTCTGGTTTACTTAACCTTGGTAAACCTCTAACTTTTCTTTTTCTACTAATCTTAACCATGTTGTCAAAATTTACATGAAAAATATTATTATTCCATAGCCATATATATTCATTCTTTGCCAATAAACAAGTAGTTTCAGTTGTGTCAAGATAGAATAAGTTACCTCTAGATTGTTCACCAGTACCGATAAATTTTCCTTTTCCATCACAGATTCTTTCTTTTATGTTCTCAAATGAAACTTGGTGTCCTATGTTATTCAACTATGAAACACTCAAAATATTGTAATTAAGTCCTTTTACCCAATAATAATTTTCACATTTGATTTGGTTGTTCAGCATAATAGTACATTTTTGTTTTACTTGACAGGGTGTATCATTTCCCATTCTTACTGATCCGCCATCATAATGTTCAAGAAATTCAAATTTACCTTTATCACCAATCATGTGATGTATAAAGCCACTATCAATAACAAAAATATCATGTTTTCTAACTTTAGAGATAAGAGTTGTTTCTACATACCTTTCATCTTCATCTAAATCATCTTTAAGTGCTAAAAAGACTATCTTTATATCTTCATTACTATCAAATCCACTGTTATTATTATCATCATCAATGTAACAAGCTTTCTTACCTTTATCCTTATAGTCTTGGTTGTCTCTTTTGTCATACTGTCGGTTTCTTATGAAATCTCGATCATCTTTTCTATCATTAGATCTATCATTTCTATCATATTTTTTGTTAGGGCATCTTGTAGAAAAATGTCCAATCTCTTTAAAATTAAATCATATCAAAGGTAGTTTCCCTTTATATCTTCCTCTACCTTTGTGTAATATTATAACCATTAAAGCTTCAAATTTATCAAGTTCCTTGTCATCACTATCACTATCACTGTTATTTCTTATTATGTGTTTGCTACTATTTTCCAATTTTCAAAGTAGACATAAATGTAGATTCCATAGATGGTGCAAGACTGTTGTCAAAGTTATTCAACTCAAAAGAAATCAATCTTCCAACAAGACTATCAACAATAATTTTATTTGCAGGTGCAACTCTCATTTCATGTATTGTAGAGACTCTTATAGAATAAATAGGCAATAGAGTTCTAATAATCTTATTCACAATTGTGTCTTCATAAATGGTTCCACCAGATCCTCGAATAGTTCCCACAACATCCTTAAGTCAGTTTCTATATTGTGTGATGTTTTTTCCTTCCTTCATTCGCATGTCATCAAACTTTCCATGAAGGCTCTCAGCTTCCGCAAAGGCTCTCAGCTTTGGCTCTAAGTACATTTACATCTCCTCCATAAAATGTTGTAAGTTGATCCCACATCTTCTTGGCACTTGTACATGATTTGATGTCTTCAAATTATGAATTTGTAAGTGAAGAAGAAATATCCACCATGATAAGGTTATGTTCATGTTTTTCTTTCAACTGGTTTACTGCCAAAGCTCTAGTAGGTAGAATGAATTCATTGTCCAAAAACTCTTCAATGTTTGTTACAATTCCATAAAGGTATAATATCATTCTACTTTTCCATTTCGGGAAGCTCCCACTATTCATCTTAGGTGCATCTCTCTTATACATCTTGTGATATTTAGTTCAAGTCCTTTAAAACTTTCTGATAAGCACTCCTGCACTAATGAGCATTGCTACTCCCTGATAAGCATCGATAGCTCTAATACCAATTGTTAGAATAATTGAGAGGGGGGCGTGAATCAGTGCCCTCAATAAATTATCCTACAGTCCCAAATTCCTCCATATGTATAACAAAACAAATTCAATCATATAATTCAACTCAGTGAAAGTATAAACTATGATTTCAAAACTTACTGTTAAGTTGTCTACTAAGTATTAGTAAATTAATATTGTGTTTACCAATCTAGGTCAAAAAAATAAAGTGTAAAGTAAAATAACAATCCACAATATTAATACACATTGAAACATAGATTTTTAATGTGGAAACCCTGCTAAGGGAAAAACCACCTAGGACTAGTAACCCAAAATATTTCCACTCTTCTAAAGTGATCTCGGTGAGGAGCCAACCTTGTTAAAGTTTACAATGCACACTGTTAAATGTGACCTTGTTAGAGGATTTAAAACTACCAGTTCTCTCTTGACCATGCATTCACTATGGGATCAACAAGAAAACAATTAACATTCTCTGAATGTAATAATAAGGATTCACTATCCCACTCGGTTAAGAGATTTATCTATAACAATGGTTAAAATGATACAGTAATGATATGATTCAAATACAACTCTGATTTGCAGATATTAAGATCTATTCTAAGTACATAATACCTCTGATAAATTTTTTTCACTTTAGTTCATCTCATTCTTCATCTTTGTTCTGCTCGGTTATCCTCTGTTTTCTCGACGATGTCTGTAGAATTACACTCAGTTCTATATTTAACCAACTTGATTAGTCATGCATCAAATTTGCATGTATGCTTCAGCATCTATCAATAATTGCACACTTCATAAATGAATCTCTTATATAGACATCATGTATCATTTAATTTCATCCTTCAGATATTTTCGCTTAGTCTCCATCATTCATTTTCCCTCTTGATCCTTCCTTGACTGTTGTGTTAAAAACACATTTCAATCTTTGTCGTCTGATCTTCCTTGAATTTTTGTAATCATTTAATCAAATAAAAAAATTTATTTGATACCTTGAGATTAACAATTTCTAGCTCAGAATTTTGTCAACCTTGGTTTGAATTAATTTCTTAATCAATAGTTGTGTCAACAATCCCTTGCTCAGTTAACACTATCTCTTAGTATACATTGTTTTAACTCGGTTTACACTGCTACTCGGTGTATACATAATTCTTCATTTTTCTGACCACATAAACATTGTTTGTTCCAAATCTTCAATACATAATAGATGTTCTTCAGCATAATAATACTCAATTAAGTTGACATCAATGACAATACATTAAATGATAATGTTTATCATCACTTCTTCAACTCGGTTGAATATCAACAAATGACTTCAAATATATAAATATTTATAGTTCATCAAAATCCTAGACCCTTCATGGAAGTTTCTAATTTTGAGTTACCTTTTTCAAACCACTTAAGTATTTTTTATTTCATGTGTGTGGCCAAGGAATACTATTTTATCTGGCGAAGCTCTTTACCTCCCAATCTCGGAATGTAAAGGAATATGCTTTATGTATTTGGAGATTTGGTGCAGGCCATCGATCTAGACAGAGATGTGTGGTTGGCACATGATCACTGGATAATGATGAGGTCAGCTCAAACATTGGGAGATTCAGTGAGGGTCATTGATCAAGTTTTATTTAGTTCATGATCATGTGGATTGCACTAGATCTCTGGATGAACCCGTGGTCAAGGATTTATTTCAGCAACTTGGAAATCTAGTTATCTTGTAATCTCGTAATGAACCTGTGATCAAGGCTGAGTTAGGTTAAGTTTGTTATAAGATTATTTGTGAACTGTTGATGCAGTTCAAGATCAAGGGTTGTTGTGTTATCACCAGATAAAATGATCAAGTACAAGAATATTGGGATATTATGCATTGATCATCGATTAAGGTCAATACCTATGGCTAGCACGTGATCTCCAAATCTAACCAAGGGTTAAAGTTAACCATTCATGATCATGATTTTCCCTTCAGTTTCACAATCTCCAAGTAGACTATGAGTCAAAGATTAAGTCAGGTGGGCCAGACAAGATCAGATTAGAACCATCAATGTAATGATGATCTTGTGGCTGGCGCATGATCTCAAGAAATAAGTCAAGTTAGGCAAAGTGTTCTGTGATTCAAAGAACTTAGTTATCTCTAAATCTCCAGATCAAATCGTGGTCAAGGCAATTAAGGCAGGTAAAGTTTAGATTTTTCTGAGAAAGGATCATGACCATGGATTGAAAGATGATCTTTCGGTTGTCGTTGAATTGCTAGATAAATTTAAGCCAATCCATTCAGAGATTATGTGAGGATTGTTGACCAAATCTTGATCTTGTGGTTGTCTCTTAATCTCACAATATAACTAGAGTTAAGGCGAAGATATAGTGACTTAGAGATACAAAAGATTTTAAGTACCGAGGAAGGACTGGTTAAAGATGAGTTACAAGTTGAAGTCAGTAATGAAGTAAAGACCAGTCAAGTTAGGTTTCATCGAACACCTCGCGTAAAACCTTAAAATAGAGATGCAAAAAGACTAGTGATCAAGGCATCACACCTGCTTGACAAGTGGATAGCCTAGTTAGCATAGGTTAGAGGCCTACATATATTTATCAGGATCAATGAAAGTGCCATGTGGATGTTAGTGGGACCAAAGTTTCTGAGTTATATCTAAGATAAAGCATAGTTTAGTTAGTTCTGATCAGATGACTGGCATATTACCTCAATGTGGAGATGATTGAGGATTAGTCTTTGAGGATTTGTGCCTAATCAAAACCTATCCTCTTGTGATCATGGAGAGGGAGGTAATAAAGGTTTAAGGAACATATAAGTTTGAAAGGATCATGCGGTAGGTGTAAATCCTTATGATAAAGTTTCTCAACATCTAGTCTTCAAGGCATCACGCCTATGCGAGACATAGAAAATTAGATTGCAGGCCCAAGTAACTTAAAATTTATCAATGACTTGGTTTTAAAGATGAAAATGGATGCAATCTTGACCATTGATAGTGATTTTGCGCCACCTGCAGCCTTTAGAATAATATATTTTTAATATTCAAATATATTTCCACGCAATGGTGCTTCTTTTTAAATCACAAAGCTATTTAGTAGATAAATATGATCTTCTGGGTCGATTTATTGAATTAGTATGGTGTTGAGGGGATTTTTTATGTTGACTATGGTTCCATTAATGCCATGTGGTGGATTTAGGGTTTTCTATTCAAGATTGTATACTCTTTGTAATATTAGTCTGGTTCCTATCACTTCTACATTAATGTTTTTAGTCAAGTAGATGTGCATATTAGATATTATTTTGGATCTTTAAAGAAAGATCAAGTCGGTGGAGAATGAAGGATAAGTGCAAATAAGATTTACAGATGGACATATTTTAATTAGACAAATTCTAGGGTTTCCTTCTTCTATATGTATCCCTCTTTTCTCTTTTGAAAGGGTTTTGTTCTGTTCTGGTTTTTCTCTGCAAGTTTAGAGTAGGTTCCAAGTGTGGTTCCTATGTATATATTTTCCCTCTTATATGCATATAGGGTGCTCTAGTATCCTTTTTGTTTCAGGGAAGAGCATCATTGGAATAACTTTCTTATGAATGAAATTTAGTATTGTTGTTTTGTTATCAAGATTGTCTCCATGTGTTTCTTGAATCATAGAGAATAAAGCATTAAGGGTGTTTTAGTCTTGTCTGTTGTTGATCAGAAATAGAGTCATTTAAGGAATGACTGTGATTTAAGATTCATCTTCAAGTGTGTATAAGTTTTAATATCAAGGGTATTACAGTCTTATCTTTCAATGGATGTTGATTAATGTATTGTCTATTCCAGGGTCTCTTCCAAGGGAATGGTTAAATTATTTGAGTAGGTAATTACATACTTGAATACATAGGTAGATTCTTAAGTAGAACTTGATTAATAGGATATGTCTTATGTAAGGCATATAAACATATCAGACTATTTTTTTTTCCTTTGTTCATGATCTTCTTTGCAATGTTATGTTTGACTCTGTTTACCATTGGATAAGGCACTGGTCTATGAAAGACTTGGTGTATTTCAGAGATCCATGAATCAAAATATAAACTGAAAATCATTTCCCTTTCATTTTTTTTGAAAGATTTGGGATAGTTCTAGTTTTCATACATACTCTATGCAAGTGGGATACTCCATAAGATTTGATAAAATAGTGAGGTACTTGTTACCTAAAGGTTTGAAAACTATTCCATATTTATATATTTGAAAGCTTGGATTTGTCACAAAGGAGTCATGTGTGTGCAGATTAGGTAATACCCACCTAAGTGATGTGGAGCTCAAAGTGAAGGAGGATGTTTTATCCTTGTTAATTACACTTTGTCTTGTAGAATCAGGAATTGGGAGTCATTGAGTTGGTTAGTTTTGATCTATTTGGATGCTACAAGAAAAAGCTATAACACTCTACAAAGCCACTAATAAAGTTCCTCACAAAATCTATCTTTCTGAAAAAATATTTTAATTCTTTCCAGCTATTTTGTGGGGTCAATTTGAGAATAGCCTTAAATAATTTAGTATCTATTATTATCGTAGCCTCAGAAATGATGTGTCCTAACAATTTGTTGGTATTATGTTATTTTTGGAGGAGATTTGAATATTGGTCATATGTAGATACATAATTGGTTCTAATTGATGGAAAAAATTTTAGTTAATATGATTGGTGTGACTGGTAAGATATGTACCTGGTCAATAAAGGAAAATATAGTTAACTGTGTTGATCGGTGTACAAGAGGTGTTTAGGAAGAATAGGTTCAGTCAGCTAATTTGATGTGGTTGATTTATAGAGAAAATTAGATGATGTGATCTTAGAGGAGAAATTCATATGATGTGAGGAAGTCATGGTTTTTATTATGATAACTAAATCGATGATTTGAGTGAATTATGTTTTTGATGTGGAAGACAGTGTACCTATTGAATCACCAATCAAAATTTCATGATAAATCAGTTGAGGCGATGGATTTGAGGTTGGATATCATTTATGACAATGTATATTACATTGGGGAACATGTATTAGGTATGATTAACACTTATTTTGAGGACATTGGTAAGTATGTTGTGTTGACTTTGATGGAAAGGTCTTATATCTTAAACCACCTAAGAACACAATATATAAGGAGAGTGAAATTATGTGATTTAGGGTTGCAATTGTATTTTCAAGTGTAATGATCAAAGATTGAAGTAGAAAAGATCAGTACAAAATCAATAAGAAAAGGAATAGAGAGGATCTTATAGGAAAGCAATGTCATTCTACAGATCATCATTGTTATTGTTTCCTAATGGTCGCAGTAGGTTAAATCCCCTAACAGGGTAGATCCAAATAGTTCTTTATTGTAAATCCTTTAACAGGGAAAATTCTTAACTGAAGGTTGAAATCCTCTAACGAGGTATAATCTAATAAGTATTTTGGTACTTCTAACAAGGTACTATTCACTTTTAACATGGTGAACCCTAGAAAGGGTATTGTAGCTCCTAACAGGGAAAACACTTTTTACTGTAGTAAGGTGATTTGTGGGTTTCATCCCCACTGTGATTTTTTCCCTCTAACAAGGATTTCCATGTGAAAAATATGTGTCATATGTGATGCTTTTGTGGATTATCAATGTTGTTTACTTCTACTTGATATTATTAGTTACACATTTCATTAGTTTTAAGTTGTTGATTATCTTTGTTAGATCGGTGGTGAAATTTCTTAAGTATTTTCTTACACTTATTCACACCCCCTCTTAGTTCCTCTACATACTAGAAATTGGTATCAAAGCATAGGTTCTCTTGATATTAAGCTTAACCGCTTGAGAAAAATATCCCTAAAAATCAACATGGATGGTTATAGGTATGAGAAGATGGATGGTTATAGTTATGAGAAGCAGCTTGCAGATGCAAATAGGGTAATCAATGAACTAAAGGAAAAACTTAGGCACTCCCTTGCAAAAAAAGAGAACTCACTGAGCAATTGATGGAAAGTCAAGATTACATTGAAAAACTGTCTAAAGGAAGTGTGTTTGAATAATCTGAGGAATAAATTGCAGATCTGATGGATAAGAAAAAAGGACTTAAAGTAGAGGCTAATCTAAAAAGAGAGCTTGAAGGTCAGTCTATTGGGATGTGTGAAGATCTTGAAGAAAGAAGAGCTGCTAAAGATGAAAATAAAATTGTTGAAGATACCCCAAAGGATAAAGATGAAACCCTAAAAGAAAATTTGGAGAAACTATTTAGATTTGAGCATGAAGTTTCTATATTGAATGAACACTTAAATGACACAAATGAATAAAATACTCACATCTTAAGAGAGACTAAGGGATTGAGGAAAGATAATGATAAGCTAAAAGAAGATCTTAAAGCTTCAAATGATGTACATGATAAATTCAAAAAGATTTTTTCTCAACTTAATGAACAACTTTCTAGGAAGAGGAGGAATGGAGAAAAAAAGGCCTAGGTTTTTTAAAATTTGAAGTTGGTGAATCATCTGGCACTAAGGACATCAATGTAGGAGAAAAATAAACACCCAAGGTGAAAAATAACACTGGTAAGAGAAGGTGTAGACCAATATGTTTTAATTGTCATAAGGAAGGTCATACTGCTAATGTATGCTAGTTTAAACCTATTAGTCCTAATGTTAGACCTAGAAGTCCATCTGCTAGATCCTATAAGTGCTATGGTAGAGGTGATAACTACTATGCTAGATCTAATGAATTCCAAGGAGCTTGTTATTACTACAATAAGTTTGGACATAAAGCTAATGAGTCCAGGGAAAGAATCAATAGTCAGTGGTCATTTGATTACTATATTCAGAGACCTAATAATCAGGGTAACTGGTCAAATGTTACCTATTCTATTTGTCACAAAAATGGACATATGGATGTGAATTGTAAATTGAGGTCAGCTAGAGGCAATGCAGGACCTTGGTATGCCTTGTTACATCTATAATAAAGTTGGTCATCTATCTATATCATGTAGAGGAAGAAAGAATACCATAGGCCATCCGATGAACAAATATGCAAATAATAAAGGTAAGAGAATTGTTGATGTTGAAGAAGTAAAAATTTAAATGAAGAAGACATGGGTGAGTAAAGGTGAATTTAAAACTTCTGAATTGACAGAGATCTCCATAGATTTAAGAAATGTGGAGAATCCACCAGTGAATTAAGTCTGATATGACTTAGGAGGAGCACTAAAAGGAAAAATCATAAACTACCCCTATTATTGAATGAGCAGTAAGATTCATATGCATATAGAGATACCTATTTGTGATTTAATAATGTTAGTGAAGATAAAGTGTTATATTTGGTTTTGTGTGTGTATATAATGACTATTATGTTATAATCATTGTGGTGAAAAGAACTATGTGATTGTTAAAAGAAATGACTACATTCTCAATAATATAAATATCAAATAGTAAACTATTTTTTTACTTTACATTCTTACAAATTTATGGAAGAGAATTTTTAAAAATTCTAAAGTCAAAGTGAGCATTTCTTGTGTGCAATTTGAGATTTCAAGCAGTGAATTGTATCGATGGTTGAAGAACAACTATCAGTAAAAGTGAACGTTATTGTTTATTGAGTGAATATTATAGGAGTGTTATGACTAAGAGAAAAAAAATTTCACTATGGATACTCCCATGATGATCGATGTTGTGGATAAGCCAAGATCCATATTCAAGATGCACCCATTGAAGGCCAATGAGAATGATCCTATGGGTGCCCTATCATCAATACCATATGGTGTGTTTCTAACTAAAGACATTTGTTCATTCATACGCTATAAAAATGGAAGATCTAGGAGATGATGAAATCTATAATGAATTCCTTACCCTGAGCGATGGTGAAAAGTTGAAGGATGAGAATATGCATTTGGTGCATAAAGGATTTACATATGTGGTTGAGATTCTTGATGATTTTCATCCAAATTGGATTAGATTTGTGCTGAGTAGATACCATGATTAGGTTATTTGGTTGTAGATACCTCACAAGATCACAAAGGAATTAATCAACCGTGTTACTAGATTATGTGTAACTAGTGAGGTACCAACTCTATGGACTATTGTTGCTAATTTGGTTACACGCCTGACCAAATATAAGGAAGATCACAAAGAAATGACTATTAGAGACATTAAAGACAAACTAAGTGAGATTTTTATCAATGGTGGTTGGATAAAGAGTATATTAGTCTAGTTGGTTGAACAATGTACCTGGTGGAGCAATTCATGCTACATAAAAAATGGTGAAAGAGGATGCAAAGTATGACTTATGTGAGATTTTTGGGATCCAATTCCTCGTGAACAATATAGAAGATTAAGAAAGAAATGAAAAAATCATTCAAATATGGTTCAATCCAGGTATATATATTTTTCTATCTACATAATCCATTTCTAGGAATAGGTCCTATTACATGGATAAAAGATCAACCAGTAGTTATGTAAATTAAGCAATGCATCAGGACATTAGGAGACAATTTCAATACTATCACGTGGTGATTCTTTAAAGATTTTAAAGGAAAAATGCACTTAAGAGAGAATCCCAAACAATATATTTAAAAATTACAAGGATGATATTTTCTTTCTAGTAGATATAGATACATGTTTGTTGTAGGAAGTTAAGCCTAAAACTTCTTGGGTACTGGCTATGGGTTGGGAAGTAGATGGTAATTTAGCTATTTTGCATGCTGATGTACTTTTGTCAAAACCTATTGATACTATTAGACCTATATTTGGAACATTTGAGGAGTCATCATTGAAAATTCATAGTGAACAAAAGGCACTGGTAATCCAAAGAAAAGGAAATAAGTTGACAATCTGGCCAAAATGAGTGACATAACACAAGAGATGATGTCTTAACTTAGGAAGAAAATGGAAAGTGAGAAGGCAGGGACATTTTCTACTAATGAAAGTAAGAAAGCTGAGGTTGAAGTTTAAGAAGTCACACCCCTAAGGGTCTCTAGGAGTTCAACACTAAAAAATTCAATCTACTAGTACTCCTACTATGACTAAGTGACAAAAGAAGTCACCCGTGACTATTCAAAAAACCTACAGAAGAAAGAAAATGAAGACATCTGGATATAAAGAGTCTAAAAACAAGAAGGAAAGTAAGGATAAGGATGAATATAGATAATTTGAAACTCAGTCTGAAAATAAACAAAAGGAACCAAGAGCTAGTGGGAAGAAGTTCTCCGTAGTATGAAAAGCTACTGTGAAATCTCTAAAGGTTGATGATGCTATTACTATTGATGGCATAGTTCAGGATGTTAAGGAGAATGGAAGAATGAAAAATGTGGTGAAATTATTTGATACATGTGTCACTAAAGACAATAAGAAGATAAAGGATGTATTTGTAGAGAGTCTACATACTTTTTGCAAAGCACCTAGTGAGATATACAAGGAAATACCAAAAGAAATGTATAAGGAAATTGAAAAAAGATGGAGAGAAACTTTGAAGATTGATAGAGTAATGATGGAGCAAGAAATTTCACTATTGTAACTGAATTATCAACTAAGGATGTAAAGATAATGGTTGAAGAGATGAGGGGATAATTCAAGATAATGAACAAAGTCTCAAGGATTCTTATTGGACAAATACAATTGATAAGAGATGAGACAGTGGAAAAATGGATAAATTTAGTAAAATCTATGATAGTAAGCAAGGAAAAATCAATAGAAGAGAAGGAAAAATATCAAGAGTCCAAAGTTGAAGAGGTCAAAGAGGTCATTGAAAATGTTATTTATGATATCTCTGAGTAGATTCAAATCATTGATTCACAACTAGAGGTTTATGCACGAGAAGAACAAAATGGAGAGAAAGTACCAAAAGTGACAGGTGAAGAAAAAAATATTGATGAAGATGTATTTTCATTAAAGAGGAAATTAGACCTAACCGGTGAAGCTAGCACACAAAAGAAGAGAAAAATAATAATTATGATAGTTCCAAGGATGAAGACGAAGGTGAGTCTAAATATGAATAAATCCAAGCAACTATTGACATTACTAAAATGAGTCCTAAGGAGATGTTGAAGATGTCTGAGAATCTTAGAAATAAAGTAGAAAGAGAGAAATTAAAGGAAAAGAAGAAGGTTAGTGTACTAAAAGGAGCAAGGAATATAATTAGTAACTAGTACCTGATGTGCAATATGATAAACAAGATAAAACTATTTATCAACTAGATATTTTGGTTAAAGTAGTTTCTAATCAAGTACCTAACTTGGAGAATGCATTAATGAAGTTGGCAATGAAAGAGTATGAGAAGCAATGATCTGACAATTTGAAAGAGATTATATCAGTACAAAAAGAGTCACTTGTAGTTCTAGTGAAAAAAGTAAAGGAAATACTACAGGAGGTGGGAAAATTACTTGTAAAAGTGTCCAACTTTACATCTTTTACAAAATATCTAGAGAAGAAGAGAGAGGAAGCTTAACAAGAGCTTAATGCTTTGGTTGAAAAGTTTGATCCCCTAACTAGTTGAGCTTTAGAATATAGTGCTAAGGTCAAAATGATTATTCACATAGTAAATACATTATAATAAGAAAAACATAAAACAATTATAACACTTATGGAGTTGCAGACCTACTTAGCTCCCACCATAGATATTATGCCAAAAAATGTGAGAGATGCAAAAACCACACTAAGTCTACCCGAGGTAAGTAATTTAAATAATATGGAAGGGTTAGCATTGGTAATACATGGACATAATATATCTATCAATTTATTCCTAGAGTTATGAGAGAAGTCATTGGATTCAACAAAGACACTCTTAAAGGATGTCTTTGATAGAATGTAATTATGGTATGTACTTGTGATCCTTTGTCATTGTTGAAAAAAAGGGAGAGATATATGTATATATTAGCTTAAATAGAAAAAAGAGAGTATGAATAGAGTAAGGGGGAGTATGATTTGAATGATTAAAAGTATGTACCCATACAATTCAAATAACATAGTGCAGGTTAATACTTTCAGGGTTATGCTTAAGAGAGTTTTTGCCATCAATGCCAAAAGGGGAGATTGTTAGCATTATGGTAGTTTTTGGAGGACATCTGAATATCGATCATATTTAGATATAGAATTGGTTTTCATTTATGGGAGAATGCTAATTTAACATGATTGGTGCAAATGGTAAGATATATACTTGAGCAATAAAGGCAGATACAATTAACTTTGTTGATCGATGTACAAGATGTGTATAGGAAGAATAGTTTCAGTCAGCTAATTTATAGAGAAAATAAGATAGCTCAATCTTAGAGGATACATTCATATGGTATGAGGAATTCACACTTCTAACCATGATAGATAATTTCATGTTTTGAGTGAATTATGTTTTTCATGTTGAAGAGAGTGTAACTATTGGGTCACTGATCAAAATTTCATGATAAATCAGTTGAGGCAGTGGATCTGAGGTTGGATATCATTTATAAAAGTTTATATTATGTTTGGGAATGATGTATTAGGTATGATTTATTCTTATTTTGAGGATTTTTTTAAGTATTTTGTGCCAAATTTGAGGGAAATTTTTAGGTCGTAAACCATCTAAGAACACGATATATAAAGAGAGCTAAATCATATAATTTAGGGTTGTGATCATATTTTCAAGTGTAAAATTTAGATATTGAAGTAGTAGAGATTAGTAAAATGTTAGTAAGAAAATGAACATAGAGAATCTGATAGGAAAGTAATTCCATTCTATAGATCATCATTGTTGTTGTTTCCTAACAATTGCAGCAGGTTAAATCCCCTAACAAGGTAAGTCCTAATAAGTCTTTATAGTAAATATTTTAACAAGGTAAATTCTTAACTAAAGGTTGAAATCCTCTAACAAGGTAGACCCTAATAATAATTTTGGTACTTCTAACAAGGTACTAATCACTTTTAACTAGGTGAACCCTAGAAAGGGTATTTTAGATCCTAATAGGGAAAACACTTTTTACTATAGTAAGGTGATTTTTGGGTGCCATCCCCACCATGGTTTTTACCCTCTAACAAGGGTTTCTAGGTAAAAAAATTATGTGTCATATGTGATGCTTTTTCAAATTCTTGATGTTTTTTACTTCTACTTGATATTATAAGTTGCATGTTTCATTAGTTGGAAGTTGGTGATTAGATTTGTTAGATTTCTGGTGAAATTTCTTAAGTATTTGTTTACATCAATTCACCTCCCCCCTCTCAGTGCTTGTGAATACTAACACAATTTTCCTTTTGTGACTTAAAAAAAGCATTTCTTCAGATTGAGTGAGATCCCATACCTTTTACATATTTTAAGAACCTTCTATTGGTCATCTATATGATCTACCTAGTCTTTACAAAACATCATTAGATCATCCATGTAGATAATTATACATTTTTTTACTAAACCCTTGAAAGCGGTGTCCATCAATCGCTGAAAGGTTTCTCTAGAATTGATAAAAACCAAATGACATTTTTGATATGCAAACATCCTTCATTTGGTGGTGAATGTTTTATTTATTCTATCTTTTTCCTATACCATGACCTGATTATAGCTTAAATACTTGTCTAGGAATGACATAATTTGGGATCCATTCACCACCTATAGCACATCATCTAGAGATGGCAGTGGGTAATTGTCCTTTTGGGAAGCTCTATTCAAGTTCCACAAATCTACACATAACCTAATCTCCCCACTCTTTTTTCTTATTGGGAAAAAAATTTGCAACCCATGTGGAATGTCGGATTGAAAAAAAAAATCTTTTCTCCAACAAATTTTGAACCTCCTTTTGTATCAATGGTTCCATCATTGGTTGATTTGCCTCTACCTCTACCAAAAATTTTTGGAATCTGGTTTCAATGGGATATTATGCAATATAACATAGGTTTCGTAAGTTTACAATTCTTTGTAACTCCAATATATGACATCTTGGTACTTGGTAAGGAGTTGCACCATCCTTTTCTTCTCATCTTTAGTTTGAATATTTCCAATATGAACCTTCCTTGTGTCATCCTTAGTCCCGAGGTTGTATGATTTAGACTCATTACCTCCACATGTTGACCACAGTTTCCTTTTCACAGCTAATTCATATTTATCAAAAATCCTTTCCAATGCCACCATCCCCTTCGCTATGGAATTGTTTTTCAAATTCATGATGCCTTGAACATCAGGTTCCTCTGATTCAATTGTCCTATATAGTTCTTCTAATTCTTCATCAATAATTTTTTTTCAAACACACCTTCACACATGATGAACTCGAGGATATGTTGATCATCCCTGAAGACTATGAAAATTGTAATATTATCCAGAATTGCAATAACAACAAAAAGTTAAACTTAGAACTTTTTAAATTTGGACTTCTCCATAGGATGTAATGAAATACTAGACACTACTAGTGCATCTACAAAAACATTCTTTCTTCCTGGGATAGACTTAATGTTAAATTCTTCAAAATATTTTATCAAATCACATACTTTATTTCAATAAGTGATCATACTTTTGTCATTGCACAAATACTAGATGAAAACTTATTTGACGATCAATTGAGATTCACCTTCTACTACTAGAGCCTTTATCCTATTTTCATGTGCCAAGAGGAGACCTTGAACTAATGCTTTTTATTCTACAATATTGGTAGTACATAAAAATTGCAATCTATATGTAGCGTATAAGGACTTACCTCTTCGATTAATTAGTTCAAATCCACTATAGGTTCCTTGTTTACACTTAGAACCATAAAAAAGTATCTTCCATATTTTTTTTTTCTTAACCAATTTTGGCTTGGGATAAAGTCCATCTTAAACTTCTAGTGTTTCAGGTTCCAATTCTTTACTCTCTTCATTGTCTGAAGAAGCCATTTCTTCTTTATCCTTTCCTTTTACATCAAAAACACCTAAGGACATTTGAACTTTGACATTTTGAGTAGGTTAGGGTTTTTATAAGATGATAAGGCACCATCATCCAAGGAACTCCATTCATTGTCCCCACTCTATGTGAGAAATTTTCCATCTGAGTCTGATTCTTCACCTTTTGTTTGAAATTTTTTCTAAGGCATATAATTTGGTGAACTACCTTAATATAGGATTGAACAATGGAGTATGATTTTTCAAGGCATGGTTTATGGATAGGAATGTGTTCATAGTGGCAGAGTTTCCAAATGATGGTAGAGTGCCAAAATTTCCACTAGTTTGTGGTTTCATCTGCTATGTAAAAATTATTGCTTCATTACATACTTTTTCTAAGGTATATATATATCCATAGGTGGGAGAATTTTCAAGAACATTAAATTCAATAGATTTAAGGCTCTTAGATACACTTGTATGGAAGTGAGTATAGGTACTGTGTAAGGAGCTTCAATATTTTAATACATCTTGTGGAAATGATGATTAAACATGGAAATAGGCTCATTTGGATCTTTTTGGCTGAATTAAATTGGTGGTGGAGGTTAGCAGGATCCACATAGAGTTTAAATTGATTTATAAAATTGGTCTCAAACTCAACCCATGTGGTGATGGATCCCCTACAAAAATTTAGATACCAGTTGTAGGAAAACTCACCAAGTGTATATAGAAACAAGAAACAAACCACATCTTGATGCACAAGTTCTTTCTGGTTTCATATTTATTTAAAGGAACGAGTGTTATCTTTCTCTATCTTGGATTCACCATACACAAACTTGGTACAAAACTTCTAAATATTCTTAGGCAAATTGTGTAATTGACCAGCTATGTTCAATAGGGAACTCTTATCATTAGAAAAAAAATCCATTTGGATAGGTGGTGGCTAATTCTGATTTTGATTAATGGCTATTGTAACAAACGGGGCACAAATATGTGATTGCTGGCTAAGTGGGTTTTGCAGACTAGCTAGGTGGTGAGGGGGAATTAGTTTTGATTTTACCTTATCACTGTGAGATTTTCAATAGTGGGTAAGCTCAAGGAACTCACCCCTTCTCAGACATGATCGAAGCACTTGATCAAACCTCTTTGGTGAGAAAGATCTCATATTCTCTAGCCTACTATTTTGTAGGCTCTCCTTCTACTGCCACTTTTGTTGAGCATCACTTTTACACGATGTAACATTTAGGTATAAGAAATGCAGATTTCCCTCTTGAAAGAATGACAAATTCACTTCCAAGGTTCTCATTGGTTGTGGTACAACTGTGTGGAGACTCAATTGAAGATAAATGTGAATGTTCACAAGGAGGCCTTTGTTGGTACAATTAAAACTCAAGCTGCAAAACACAATTTAGCATGTTTTGTATTTACTTGATTTTCAATGTATGCAATTTCCCAAAAATGCAAATCTAATTTTAAAACTTACGATGATTTCCTATCTTAACCAATTTCTAAAAAATATCAAAAGATTGAGTAACAAGAGTTATAAGCAAATTCATTGGACATGAAATCTAATGAACATAAACCTTCATTCAATCACATTTGCAAATTAAATGATGAAAAGATGGAAACCCACAAAACATGAATAAGATGAACTCACAATTTCACGTTAAGAAAATGAAATCTTTTGAAGAGAATTTACCTAGGTGCAATATTTTTCAAAATTCATTGAATCGTGAAGCCACCAAATGTACGCACGCATGAGAAAAAATTATCTTTAAACCAATAGAGAAAAATATTTATAATCATTCGTCACAACAAGATGAGACAATAATGATAAAATACAAACTAATTGATCGCATATACATTCACAATAAAACATAATTGGCTCTTTGAAAAAAATGAAAAAGCATGCACATATTCATAAATTTCAAATAGATATCAGAAGAATCACACCATGAATGAAGTTCTGACATCATATAGCTTTATTACATAAAAAATTTGAGCTTAATTACATCTCTATAATGAAATATATAGTGCTTTAACTTGGAAAATCATAAACACATAGCTAGGGTTTCATCCACACAAAACATGCTTTAATGAAATTAAATTTGTTGTTCAACAATGCAAAACTAATCATAAACTGATTGTTAAAAAGTTTACATGGACTTCCATCCATGTGTACATCAAATACATTTAAAATTGGACTAGAATCAGCCCCTAAAATGAAGGAAATCAAATTACAGTTCCACTGTTTCTTCTTCTTATTGCATGAGATTTGATATTCACTTTGTCATTCACGCCAAAAATTAATGGATCTCACCGCTCTTCTGATTTTTAACTGATAGAAGACCCCTTGAATTGCAAAAATGACCTCTATATTGCATGTAATGTTCCCATAAAATGATTCTATATAAAAAACATGACTGGAAAATGCATGTCTAGGAATTTTGGGGTTGTGGACCTCTAAAAAAATGTAACTCAGTGAAATGAATAAGTCTAGAAATTTTATGACCATGTATTTTGAGGTTGTGGGACCCCAAAAAATGAATGACTTAAAATTAGCTAAGTATAAAAATTGATTGAAGTCTACAAAAATGACTAAGTGTCAAAATGACAGTTAGTTCTCTGGAAGAATGTTTGGGCGAGCTTTGTGAAGTCTCTCTATGATCTCTGAGACTTCATCTAAATTAGGAAACTCTATAGATTCCAAATTCCTTTTCTGCCTTACTCAGAATGAGGTAAGCTTTGATTCAAACACTTTGATCTCCACTATGTGCTCCATTATGTAGTTCATGCTCTCTTTGAAGTAAAACAATTTCTGCAAATCTCGTCATGTGTTTACCCCGACTATAATTTTGACAAATTGTTGAACAATGTTCTTTGTGGAATATAACTTTTATTTTTTATCATCTTCATTCAAATCCAAGTCCATTACCTAAAACAATTTGAGTATCTTGTCTACCCACAACATCTAATCTTTTCTCCTCTTTTCAATCTTTTCTAATCTCTTCTGACAACCTTTAATGGAAACAATGATGACAATGACCCACTCATCAAAATTATCCAACTTTGCACCTTCATAGAATTTCATAATGATTTGAAAGCATTTCTTTCTTATTACCTTCAAATCTTGAAGTTCTCATTTCCATTGTTCGGTCTTATCATCAATTCCTTTCTCTCCTTCCATCAAGTCAATGATCCATGTTACCTGAATGGTGATTATTCTAAAATGCTTCAAAACAATATGGATGGTCTCAACTCCAAATTTATCAAATTTAGACATCTAATATATAGTTTCTTTTACAAAAGGATTTGAGTATTCTAGTGGTTCTCTCCTCTCAAGTTATTCTTGTAATTCAGCCTCTAGATGATCTTGGTCAATAGGACTAACTATCTTAGATACATAGCACATCAAAGTTACAATCTATTCTTTGAGACCTTGAATTCAGTATCATCTTGTTCTAGGTACTTAAACAATTATTGCAACCCAAAAGAATCTAATGCCTTACCAACTTCATGGGTGTGTTCTCCTAAATTAACCTCCTTCATTATATGGTCTTCTAGAGTTATCTCTTTAATAATCATCATAGGAGGAGCTACTGCCACTTGAGCTTTCACCCGACCACTATTATCTTGTGTCACGTATGAGATCCTTTGAGAATTTGAGCTAGACTCTTCAGTGTATGTTCTCTTCTGGGGTTGTATTTCCTTATCCAACTAGGAAGGCTTAGGAGAGGTTATTAAAGGATCATATGGGATATTTTAAGGATGGTGATCCCTCTATGATCCCTTTCATCTTCTTCTCCTTCTTCATTTTCCACTCTTTCTAAAGCCTCCCTTATCTATGAATTCTTCAGGGTCTCCTCGCTTTCTTCTTCTTCACATTCATCACACTATTTTTCATACTATGGATTTATATCTCTTTTTGGAGGTGTTGAAGGAACCTATTATTTTTCTACCTATTCCTGTATTCTTACTTTATCACCCATATCCTTAGGAGTTTGTTCTCTATCATCCTCAGAAGATGAACTAGCTAATACGTTTGCCCGTAATGTAGTTGTTGGTTCTTTTTTCTTCTTTAGGGGTACCCATTCTGCTGCTACATGTAAAACTGATGGAGGTGATAGAGTTAAAATATGTGTCTCTTGAGCAGCCTATACCAATTCATCACCCCTAGGTTCCCCATTTTTTGCATTGGTGTCAATTTCTTTGTCTTCAAGCCCAGTTGTCTACTCTCCTATTTTATCTCATTGACTCTCTGATGCAGGAGTATACTGGGTGTAAGGGTAATCTTGCATCACCCAAAAATATGTGTTTTTCTATTCAATAAGGGCTATTTTGTACAAAGCTGCTATTTTTGGAAACTTACTATTTTTAGTAAGTTGGTCGTTTCAACTCAAAATGTTCTAATTTTCCAGGTGAAGGTTCATCTTAGTCATATAAGAATGCCAGTTGAATTTCATTGCCAGATCATCTGTATTGGCGAAGTTATTAAGGATTTACTGTTGAGATTTTAGGGTGCAAAATCTTTGAGCTAAATTTTTAGGACCTTAGAGGCTCCAGATCAAGGTTGAACCCCTAGCTAACTAGTGCTTCGCAAGTCAGGCACTGTAGATCGTGATCTCCCCTTTTCGAAAAGTGGTTATAATAGCCAAACGAAGCTACGGTTCAAAAGTTATGGCTTCCGGAAGTTGGGCTACCTAATCTCATGTTTTGTAAATATTTAAAGCCGACTGTTTTGTAATAAAAGTGAAAAATAATTAAATGCTAATGGTAGTCAGCCTTAATGGCTAGATTTATGGAACCTTCTCGAGCGGTAGAAATTGCCTTTATAAAGAAGGCCCGTAGTGTTGTCTAGGGCAGTTCTGGGTGGATCTGAGTAATAATTTGAGGCTTTGTCCTATAGAATATTGTAAGGCGAATGCCCATGTGGCTTTGCATATTGTAATTCTAAAAGTTTCTAATTCCACATTTGTGGAGATAATAAGAGGCCCATTTTCTGTTCTTGAAAATTTTTGTTGCTTCTCTATTTCTATCATGTGTTTGTGGTATTAAGGGGAGCACCCTTCATCAAGTGGTATCAGAGCGAGAAGTTCCTAAGTGTGTAAACAGATCACCGACTGTGAGGCAGTTTGCACCAGGACCGTGGTTAGGGTTTTAGCACGCATCGTGAAAATTCCTCCACGAAGGGAATGTGGCGGAAGAGATGGTGTTGTGACACCTGAGGTTAGAGAGCTCTAGAGACAAGTGCGAGCATTGCAAGAAGAGATTCGCAGAGGAATGAATCTTAATATTAGAAACAAAAGTGAGGATGAAGCCGGAGAAGGAAATGATGATCAAGAAGAAGTTGAAGTTTTGAATCCAGAAGAAGAAAGGCTTTTCCAAGCCATTTCCAAGATTGGGAAAAGACCTAAGATTGAGGTTCCTACATTTTCAGGGAATCTTAACCTAGAGGAGTTGATTGACTGGATCAACGAATGTGAAGAATATTTCGAGTATGAAGATATTGAGGATCCTGATCGGGTCAAGTTTGTGAAGGCTAGACTGAAGGGTCATGTGAAGATCTCGTGGCAGGAGATCCAATTGGAGAAAAATTGAAGAGGAAAGGATAAAATCACAAGATGGGATCAGATGGTGGATAAGTTGAAGCGACAGTTCATTCCTGTTGATTATGAGCTTGACATCCTAAAGAAAATGCAAAGTTTGAAGCAAGCAAGAAAATCTGTCCAAGAGTATACGGAGGAGTTCTTTCGAATCCTCATCCAAACAGGCCATGTGGAAGCTAACAAGGAGAAAGTTTCCCATTACCTTAATGGGTTGAGGCCGAGAATTTAGGAGGAGTTGAATATGGTTCGAATGAATAGTATTGAGGAGGCATACCAGTTTTCCCTGAAAGTAGAAGAAAAGCTGAACAAGAAGTTTGAGAGTAGGCAAAATGGAAGAGGTTGTGGTGGAAGATCTGGTGGACAGTCGTATGGTGGCCAAAATGAAGAACCAAAAAAGAAGGATGAGGTTAGTAACAGTCAGAATCAGCAAGGAAACAATTCCAATCATTTCCAAGATCAGGATAATAGAGATCAAAGAGGAAGAGGAAGAGGACAAGGATCTAGAAGAGGAGGCTTCTGTGGAACATGTTTTCATTGTGGAGAAGAAGGTCATAGGGCATTTGAATGTCCTCAGTGCCAAGGAAGAATAGATAGGAGAAATGAAGGCCAGGCCAGAGTTGCACAGTTAGATGAAGGTGCCAGATCATCACATTTTGAAGATGCTGAAAGAGGAGAAATGCTAATTAACAAAAGAGTCCTATTGAGTGGTGAGAATGAACCTGAACAAAGGAGGAGCCTGTTTCGCACTAGGTGCAAGTGTGAGGGAAAGTGTTGTGATGTGATTATTGACAGTGGAAGCACTGACAATTTGGTGTCAGAAGATATGGTGACAAAGTTGAAGCTCAAGAGATAGAAACACCCACATCCATATCAGATTTCCTGGGCACAGGATGACCATAAGGTCATGGTCAATGAATAATGCCTCATGAAGTTAAAAATTGGCGGATACCATGATGAGGTACTATGTGATATCATATTTATGGATGTATGTCATATGTTGTTGGGTAGACCATGGTAGTTTGACAGATGTGCTGTACATGATGGTCATGCGAATACCTATTCTGTGACAAAGGATGGAGTGCGACATAAGCTAAATCCATTGAATGACATAGAAGAAAAGGTATGTGGTAGTGCAAGAATAACTTTTGTTGATGGAAGAAAGTTCCTAGATGGTATGAGGCATGAGCATGTGTGTTTTTCTTTAATTTCGAAAGCTGGTAAGGAGGAAGTAGAAGATGTTCCTGTAGAAGTTGCAGATTTTTTGAATGAGTTTCAGGATATTGTATCCGATAATGTGCCTGATGGATTACCACCAGTTAGGAAGATCAGTCATCAGAAGGACTTGATTCCAGGAGCGAGTTTTCTGAATAAGACAGCACACAGAATGACACCTGTAGAAAGTGAGGAGTTGAATAGACAAGTACATGAGTTGTTGTAGAAAGGATTGATCCGTGAGAGTCTGAGTCCCTGTGCTGTACCAGTGGTATTAGCACCAAAGAAGAATGGAGAGTGGAGGATGTGTACAAACTCTAGGGCAATAAACAAGATCAAAATCAAGTACAGGTTTCCATTGCCACGAATGGATGATATTATGGACTGTTTGAGTGGAGCTATGTATTTCTCAAAGATAGATCTGAAGAGTGGATATCATCAGATTCATATCAGAGAAGGAGATGATTGGAAGATTGCCTTCAAGACAAAGGAAGGATTGTATGAGTGGTTAGTCATGCCTTTTGGGCTAACCAATGCACCGAGCACTTTCATGTGGCTCATGAACGAGGTTCTGAAAGAATTTCTGGGTAAGT
>MU224540.1:294956-306531 GCA_018584345.1 Thuja plicata | reverse complement strand
ACTTACTATTTTTAGTAAGTTGGTCGTTTGAACTTAGAATGTTCTAATTTTCCAGGTGAAGGTTCATCTTAGTCATATAAGAATGCCAGTTGAATTTCATTGCCAGATCATCTGTATTGGCGAAGTTGTTAAGGATTTACTGTTGAGATTTTAGGGTGCAAAATCTTTGAGCTCAATTTTCAAGACCTTAGAGGCTCCGGATCAAGGTCAAACCCTTGGCTAACTAGCACTTTGTGAGTCAAGCACTGTAGATCATGATCTCCCCTTTTCGAAAAGTGGTTATAATAGCCAAACAGAGCTACAGTTCAAAAGTTATGGCTTCCAGAAGTTGGGCTACCTAATCTCATGTTTTGTAAATATTTAAAGCCGACCCTTTTGTAATAAAAGTGAAAAATAATTAAATGCTAAGGGTAGTCAGCCTTAATGGCTAGATTTCTGGAACCTTCTCGGGCGGTGGAAATTGCCTATATAAAGAAGGCCCGTAGTGTTGTCTAGGACAGTTCTGGGTGGATCTGAGTAATAATTCAAGGCTTTGTCCTATAAAATATTGTAAGGGGAACGCCCATGTGGCTTTGCATATTGTAATTTTGAAAGTTTGTAATTCCACATTTGTGGAGATAATAAGAAGCCCATTTTCTGTTCTTGCAAATTTTTGTTGCTTCTCTATTTCTGTCATGTGTTTGTGGTATTAAGGGGAGCACCCTTCATCACTCTCCATCCTTGTCCCCTTTTATTTTTTGGGTTCTTCATCCAAATATGGGTGAAAAAGTACCTACATCTCCATTTTCTCATTAAGAGCTTGGTTTTCACTTGCCCCTTCCATATGATTTTCATCTATTTGTGTTGGAGGGGTAGGAGCTTTAGCCTGTTCTTGTACTTGAAAGGGTGCTTGTACTACTACCACTGTAGAATCAAAATTAGGATTTACAAATTGACTAGGAGGGAAGAAGAATCCATGAATTTCCTCAAATTTTGATAACCCAAATTCATCAGATCCCAATTTACCCTTTGTCATATTGTCCTTTGTGCTTGTCTCTAAGTCAATTGCACTCTTTTGTACTTGAGGTTGAGAAACCTCCACTTGCTCATCTCTTTTGGTAGTTTTAGTAGCCTTCTGAGTTCTTCTCATCAAGGGGACATATTTTTCTTCTACCTCCTCTTCAGGTAATGTTTCTAGGTGAGGTGATAGTTAATCCCTCTTCTATTTGTAAACCCTTCCCTTGACTTTGGGCTATTCATCCTTCTTCATTCGGCCTAATGTGGAAGGTATCACATGTGTCTGAGATGGAGCATATACTTGTTTTGTAGGAGGAGGTGTATTATCATATTTTATTCTCCCTTTCTCCTTCCTCTTCTCTATAGGACTATAAGTGGTAGGCCTTGCATACCTATAAACTCTTTCTAGTTGAATGGGAGAACTTTCCTTAAATATCAAGATATTCACCTTTCTTCTTTTCCCATTTTCTACCTTAGAAGGTGGGTCTAGCTGAGGCTTACTAGGAAATGGATCAAGCCTCAAGGGTCTATGTATACACCTTATAGTCTGATCTATTATATGTTTGGCCTAGTTTTAGATACCATCATTCTCATTGTTATGTACATCGGCATTCAAAATTGCATTATTGTACACCTTTTATTTATTGTAAATTGGATCAAGGATATTCTCCATCTTTATCCCATAACTTTGGAGGAATTTGAAATTCCATTGTCTTGTGTTAGCCCCAAATCCATTTTGCAAAGGTCCCTAATTCTCACCTCATAATCATCAACATAGTTCATCCAGTGATCTTTTAGATGGGGTTTGTGCTTGTAAAAAAATCTTTCAATGTGGTTTACAAAATTTTATTGGTTTACAAAATTTTATATCCTACACTGAGTGAGATTCAATAGAGATAGGGAAGTCCCAACAACTCTTCTTTTTCTTGATGATCTAATAGGCATCTAAAAGTTTCCTTCCAATTTAAATTAACACTATCCTATCTAAAGGGTAACACGACAAATTCATGGGTTTAAGGATGCTCCTTGCCACCCAAATATACATGAAGGTCCTTAATTGAATTTAATATGCCCCAACAAACGGAGCATTAGCTATAGCTTCATCTGATAATCTCTTTACATAAATGCCATCAATGGATCTAATTATTGAAAAGATGAATGTGTCATTAACTAGACTGTATTCAGAGCTGTCATCTTTTAGTTTCTCCTTCCTCACAAGTTTGGGGTATACATTGTATGGAAATGCATTCTAATCATTGAATGACCCCTTCTTTGTAAACCCTGGGTATTATTGTCTTGTAGCTAGGAGGGAGATGATGTTGGAGGTGATGTAAAACTTTGGATTATTTCTTACCTATTTAATTTGATCATGTAGGTTCTCACTGATGATGGTGGGTACAATCCTTTCTCTAATCTTTTCTATCATGTGAACCATACATATGTGTTTTAGGGAGGCCATATACCCTACTTATATGTGTTACTTCACTTCTCCTATCTTCAATTAAGTAACCTCTTCTCATGTCAATATTGTATAACTTGCCCTTTTTAGGAGGCTTGATCAAGTATTTCTCACTAATGAGGTCACAGACTTTAGGATTATTTTTAAACCACCCCATTCCCCTCTCCTTGGTGTTTGGGTAGTAGTGATCTACTTTATGTAAATTGAATATGTTCTCAGTAATGTCTGGCCTCAGGTCCAACACAATATCTCCATCCTTATTCCTTACTACCTTCTCATCTGCTATATAATTATCTACAAGTGTGAGGATCAAGTCTGGTGAAATAATGGAAATAGGATGACCGGTTGCATTTACTAATCCCACCAATATCGAAGTTCTGGTGCAATCTGTAGATTTTGACTTGGGTCAAGCACACTGCCTCAGGAATGAGTTGCAAACCATATGAACAATGTTAGTATCAGTTATTTTAATGTGAAAGTTCCCCATCTTAGGGATATTTTTATACCCCTTGGACTTGTATTTCACCAGTTGAGAAGTGGACATTATTTTATCCTGCATATTATTGAAAGCCTAAAAATTATACTATCTAAAGCTAATCAAAGCAACAAAACCCTAAGAAACTAGAAAGAAGAAAAAAAACTATTTAATGTTTCATGTTGATGTTTCTTGATCATTTCCTATTCATGTTGGTAGATTGCATTGGGTTATGTGATTAGAATTGAATATTCCTCATAGAATGCGTTGTTGTTCTTATTGTTCTTGGTCGACTTGGTGTTGTAGCATGTTGCGATGGATCATGATGTGATTTATGGATCTGAAGCATGTTTGAGGTTGTTAAATGGATCATTGTTATGTCTTAGCCAACATTAAATGGATCAAATTGATTATTGATATGTAATGAATTAATATTTTGTAATTAGGTCCCTAGCCAACCTAGTTGAGATAAATTGATATAATGTGTAGAAATATGTAATCATTTGCAATTGTGAAGTGTGTGTTGGATCATAGATACCAATGAGAAGAAGTATGAGTGGAATCTACAATTGAGGTAGAGAATTTGTGTACTTTATTGGAACTATATTGGTATATTAGATATGATGTTTTGTCAATTTATGATATTGGATAGTATGTCCTTTATGATATAAGATTAGATATTGGTGTAAGTTATTGAGCCTTCCTTGGGATTGAGATCCTTCTTGTATTTGATAATTGACTTCTATGTAGTGTTCCTTAATGCATATGCATTCCCCTTTGTAATACTCCTAATAGGTTATATTTATTTTAATAGAGCACATTCATCTTGTGGGTTTGATCACCACCATGGGTTTTCCCATAATAGGGTTTCCACGTCAAAAAGCTTGGTTTTATGTGTTGATTACTGTGTTATGTTATTGAATTCATGTTTATCTTTCATATCTGAGATTAATTTGGCAATTTGGTTAAATTTCTTGAGTTTTTTTGTCACAACTAATTCATCCCCCTCCTCTTAGTTGTGTGTGTTACACTTATTCTAATAGAAAATGAGGAAATAAATCCTTTTTCTAATGCATTTTTACATCCCAGTAGTTTAGATACCTCTTCTAAAGACCCAGTTATTCAATATCCATTTGATTTTGCACTTACCTTGGTAATTTATTAACTAAGGATGTCTATACCTCCACCTCCTACATTTCCATTTCCTATTACCAACCAAAATGAGTGGACAATATCAAGAATATCCTTGCTTCAACCCTTCCTAATTTCTATGGCCTAGTGACAAGGAACCCAGATACATTCCTTTTTGAAATTGATATCCTTTGTAGGAGTTATGAGCATACCATTGATGCTCGTAAGCTTAAATTGTTCCCAACTACTCTTAAGGATTTTGTACTAAGATGATTAATGGGACTAGGAAGAAATGTTTTGGACACTTGGGACCAAATGAAAACAATGTTCCTTGAGAAATACAAAGAATATTTTAAAGAAATAAATGGAATGGTGTCTTTAGGATACAAATAAAGGAGGATTATAATTTGGAGGACTATATTTCAAGGTTCCTATATAGTCATCAAAAATCCCTACATCGTGCACTAAATAAAGAATCTCAAGAATTTCTCTTTCTAAGGGGAATAAATGAAAGTTATATAGAGGATTTGGACCTAATAGGGGGATTATATATTGTTAGTAATAACTAAGAGGGGGGGTGAATCAGTGGCCTCAAAAATTTATCCAATTTAAACTTTAATCCACCAATCAATACTTCTCAAATTATTAAGTCCCACCAAGATGC
Organism: Thuja plicata; assembly: GCA_018584345.1. Lineage (NCBI taxonomy): Eukaryota > Viridiplantae > Streptophyta > Pinopsida > Cupressales > Cupressaceae > Thuja > Thuja plicata. The sequence goes on along the minus strand of MU224540.1, from coordinate 301,806 downwards.
ATGCCTTTGAAATATTTGAAACAAATAACTGTCTGTCGGTTTACCTTGTCTGTCCTGTTTCTCCTTGATAACCAATAAGCAGTAAACTATATTTACCGATACTCAGTAAATATGCAGAGTATACCAGTCAATCCATAAATGCATATGCAGAATGTAAAATAGTAAAGTAATAAGTCATACACATATAACACAAGGATTTTAACATGGAAACCCTATTTAGGGAAAAACCACTGGGACCAGTACCCCAAATTTTCACTCTTCTAAAGCGAACCCTGTTAGGAGCCAACCCTGTTAAAGGTTACAAACACACTATTAAGTGTGACCTTGTTATAGGATTTTCAATACATAGGTTGTCACTAAGTATCTGGCATCTACGCTACCATCCTTGAATCAGTCTCGTGACTGTCAATAGGCTTTATGCAAATCTTACTACCATCCTTGAATCAACCTCCTTCTTATACTGTCAATAGGATTTAGGTAAGACAGGTGCTACTATCATGAGTCAACCTTCTAGTAATCTATTAGGATATACCTCAATTACAAAATATTGTTAAGTCCTGCTCTGTTAAGAGACTCGATGCTTCAATGGTTAAACTAAAACAAAATGACATGTTTCTAATGCAACTTAATTGCAGATTTTCAGATCTATTTACTTACAATATATTTCTGATCAATGTATCAATAAAATTCCTTTGTACTCAACTCTTTTTGCTCTATGATGTTGTGCTTCTCTTTCTGTCAGTGTCTGCAGAATTCTTTAGCTCTCCCTCAGCTTGATTGATCAAGATTGCATGAAGTTAATCCTTCATCACTTTCTCTTTAGCATCTTCTATCACTTCACTCCCCCATGTATCTGATTGCTTATCAACCACCTCATTGAGAATGAATTATTCTTGTCTCTTAAATAGACATGATTTCCTTAATTCTAGGTTCTTGATTCTTGATTCTTGATTCTTGGCGTGAAAAATAATCCAGCCAATTTGATTTATGGCTTTAACTCCTGATTTATCTCGTAGTTATCTTCTTGCCAACTATACAAATCACTTTACTTAACTATTTTTGAATAAAACAAATAAAACAACCAGTTAAGTCTATCCTTTAGCTCTGCTAGCTAGATATTTTGTCATTTTTTGATCTCTCTTTTCTGTCAGTCAAATCTGCAGTTCATCGCCGGTGACAACTACCAGTTCCTTTGATGTTGCTTCAGTTAGCTTTGGGATCTCCATTCATCTGATATCATTGGATTTTTTTCATCGGGCAACACTATTTTTAGCTCGTCGGGAATCATATGATTCTACTTCATCAGGCAACACTATCTTCTGCTCGTCGAGCATCACTGTGACTTTTATCTCTATCTTTACCGATGGTGTGCACTCCACCGGTGTAGTTTGTCACTCAGTGAATACTAGAATTTTATGCATTGCTGAAAGCATAACCTTTATTCCATTGATTCTCTAAAGTCTTTGGCATGACCATACAGATGATATCAGGTTGACATCAACGACAATACAAACCATTAACTGATTTAATGTCTTGCATCATCTTCAACTTAATATAGTTAACCATTTAATCAGTTATATGTCATCATATATCACTCAAACTCCTTGGGATGATATCAAGAAAATATATATCAGATACTCTAGATTAGTTGTGAATAAGGGAAGAGGTTACCAATCTAATATGGGAAAAACATCTACTAATGGAGTCTCTAGGGTGAAGATAACTCATCTTCTTAAGGATTTTAAGGAGGACATCATAAAAAACATGAAAACCCATTTGGACACTCTTCAAATAAAGAATAAACATGAGGAGGTTGAAGCAATGCTGGCATAATATTGCCCCCATTGTAAAAAAAAAAATGAGTGCAAATGCAAGATGGTAGCCAACATCGACACTCAACAAATTCCATTGGATTTCAAGCTAGCCCAAGGAGATGATGATAAATCTTTATACATTTCCCAGATAATACTATGAGCACCAAGACAAGGTATTCCGCTAGACCCATTATATTTTAATGGTCCTTATATGAATTATTATGCATCTAGTAATCAGTGGTAGCCTTCATACCCTCCAAAATTTGGAGCCTATCCATCTCAACATTAGAATAATCCTCAGAATTCCTAGCCAAATTAACATAACTATGATTCCCAGTGGAATCCTCCTCAAGGGAATTGGTAGAAACCTCAAGGAAGATTACCCCAACCTTAGGGTAATAGGAAACAAACATCACAATGGAGAGGAGGTCAACAATGGAAAGTAAAACTATCGGTTATTTATAAATACCTCAACAACCATCCTTATTTATAGCTCCTACAACCACTACCAATTCCCCTAATCCTACTCAGTTACCAATGAAACTTGTTCCTAATCATAAAAATAAGCCACAAAAAAAACCTATCTATTCTACAAATCAAAACCAATGCCCTGCCTATGTTATAAATATAAGTGATATACATCTTAGGTCAGGACCTACCTTACCACCACCATCTCCACCAGTTATAACTAAGATGCCTATGGATGAGTTATAATAGGAAGGTTCTTTTGATCCACCTCTACAACCAAATTTAATGAAAGTAACAAAATTTCTAAAACATTCTAATGCAATGCCTCCATTTCATCAAAGGTTAGAGGAAGAAGTGACCAAACAAAAGGAGGAGTCAATCCTTGATATCATAGACAAATTGAAGCATATATGTGTCAAGATACCCCTATTCTAAGCTATAAAAGATGTTACCATTTATATTAAGGCCATTAAGGAATCTTGTATTAAGAAACCTAAGAGGAAGAAGTATTCACAAATGATACATGTCATAGGCCTATTAACATATATTATTCTTGGAAAGGTGACAATACCTTTAAAAAAATCTAATCTTGATAGTCTCATAGTCAAGGTTATCATTAATGATATTAAAGTTCAAAATGCCTTAATATATTTAGGGAAATCCATCAATGTGATGAAAAATATATCATGCAACATCTTAAAATCACCAATCTCAGACCTACACCGACTTTCCTACAGCTAGCTGATAATTCTACTATTAATCCTTATGGAATGGTAGAGGATTTTTTGTCACCTTGGATTTTTGGGAATGCCTAGCTGATTTTATGATTCCCTCTCCTAAAGCCACATTGGGAGGATATCCTATCATTTTGGAAAGGCCTTGGTTGGCCAAATATATATATATATATATATATCAAGAGACATGACTATTTCAGATGGCCTGACCACTAAGAAAATTGCTCTCTATCCACTAACACAACCTCAACTTGAACTAGAAAAACCAATATGGCCTATTATGGGAGAAGAAACATAGGAATTTAATTCATTTGTGAAGATTATGATGATAGAAAATGACCTTTTCCTACATCTTTAAGAGGAGGATGAAGTACTCTCTAGCATCTTGAATGTTCATTATAAACCATACTTCCTACTCATAGTTCATCAGACTTTATTGTAGCCACAAACATGATTCATACACTATTTTTGCATGAAGTGAAAATTCCATACCTCAGTGAGGAATCTATGATATAGTTAACTAAACAAGTTGAGGTCTCACCAGAAATTTGAATATCAACAATAACATTACTTACAAGAAACAAAAATCTTAGATAAAATTGCTTAAATATTATAAGAAATAATTTTCCTAGGATTATCATGATATGAAAGGTTTGGACCCTAAGTTGTGTACCCATAGGATCTATATCAAGGAGGATAGTATGCCATTCAGGCAGTGACAAAGAAGAATTAACTCTGCATTTGAGAGAGATAGTAAAATGAGAATTGTAGAAATTGCTAGATGCTAGATTTATTTATCCTATTTATGATAGTCAATGGATATACCCCTTTTATAGTTCCTAAAAATGGATAAAATTATAGGGTCTTTTTATATTATAGGGAGTTGAACACTTCAACTAAGAAGGATCATTTTCCCCTTCCTTTTATATATCAAGTCTTAGACTCTTTAGCAAGGAAGCAATATTTCTAATTCTTGGATGGTTTTAGTGGGTATAATCAGATCTACATTGCAAAGAAAGATCATGAAAAGACAAAATTCACTTGTCCTTTGGGAACTTATTGTTGGATTACATAGAGGGGGGGTGAATCATAAAACTATGATACTTTAAACCTTATAACTCAACTCTGATTCAACTCGGTAGGATAGACAACAATAGTAACTGAATCACTAAATAACATCAATAACTCAAATAATAACTTGAATAAATAGTAAATATCATGTAGATGAAACATTAAAAATATTTAACACCAGATATAATGAGGAAAGCCAATTTGGGAAATACTTTGTGGGAATTTTCACCCATAAATCAAAATATTCTTATGAAGTGTGCTCTATTAAAATCCAATCATGTTAAATATTACAATACAATACTTATATGTACCCTGTTAGGGGATTTACCTCAAACCCATTAAAATCTTCACCCTATTAGGAGTGGCCTGGTTAGAGGGCTTTGAACACTCTTTTAGAATGTCACATTTTTCATAGATTTTACAATAACACTGTTAAGTCCACTCACTTATGATATCTCTATTACAAATGCAAATAAGAAACAATGTGTAAAATGATCAGTAAGACTAGAACTACCTCTTTCTTTAGATCCCTTATGCACTCTTTCTAACTACTGGCATCAATACTTCATCTGTCTCTACTCTAGACTTAGATTTTCACCTCTTTTCTCTTCACTGCATCACTCGGTGGCAGTTCAACACTTCAACTATCTAGCCCTTTGTTATTCGAATTCCTCTTTTAAATAGACTCTATTTTTGCCTCTTAATCTCCTTGATTAGGTTTTCCTTCAATCATGCTCATCCATTATATTATCTTTTTGAATGGATTTAGTGAACTTGAAACTCGGTTAGCCGCTTCAACATCACCTCAGAACTTGCACTTTTCTTAGAAATAAAACCTTCTCTTTTGCCACTTAATCTATACCATATATTTATTCCTTTAATTTTCTCATGCACAGATCTTGTAACCAACTTCTTGTTCATTCTTGGAATCCTCCAAATTATTGTATCTCACCATGAAATGTGTTCTTATCCTTGTTTCTAACATCTTTTATGCTCAACAACTAACTCTCAGTTCGGTGTCTAACATGCCCTGCTCGGTGCTTCAAGGTCTCAGTGTACTGACTAACTTACATAACCCTTTACCAATAGAACTCTTTCTTCTTGGTAACTTAACTCTTTAGTCTTACCAACTTTCCCAATCTTCTTTACCGACTTGATAAAGTAGAAACCAATTATCTAAAGATAACCTTATCATTGTGTGATCTTTATCTATTGCCTAATTAAATCAACTCTAAAATATGTAGCAATTCAATATGAACCAGAAATCAATTGCTTGACATCAATGACAAAATAAAAACTGATCTAATCCTTTCTATAGTCTTGTATACCTTTGATCTCTGATGAAGGGTGCTCCCCTTAATACCACAAACACATAACAGAAATAGAGAAGCAACAAAAATTTGCAAGAACAAAAAATGGGCTTCTTATTATCTCCACAAATGTGGAATTACAAAATTTCAGAAATACAATATGCAAAGCCACATGGGCATTCCCCTTACAATATTCTGTAGGACAAAACCTCGAATTATTACCCAAATCCACCCAGAACTGCCCTAGAAAACACCACAGGCCTTCCTTAAATAGGCAATTTTCCACTGCCCGAGAAGGTTCAAGAAATTTAGCCATTAAGGCCGACTACCCTTAGCATTTAATTATTTTTCACTTCTATTACAAAAGGGTCGGCTTTAAATGTTTACAAAACATGAGATTAGGTAGCCCAACTTCGGGAAGCCATAACTTTTGAACCGTAGCTCCGTTTGGCTATTATAACCACTTTTCTGAAAGGGGAGATCGCGATCTACAGTGGTTGACTACAAAATGCTAGTTAGCTGGGGGTTCGACCTCGATCCGGAGCCTCTAAGGTCGTAAAAATTGAGCTCAAAGGTTTTGCACCCTAAAATCTCAACAGTAAATCCTTAATAACTTCGCCAATACAGATGATCTGGCAATGAAATTCAACTGGCATTCTTATATGACTAAGATGAACCTTCACCTAGAAATTAGAACATTCTGAGTTCAAATGACTAACTTACTAAAAATAGTAAATTTCCAAAAATAGCAGCTTTGTACAAAATAGCCCTTATTGAATAGAGAAATACATATTTTTGGGTGATGCAAGATTGCCCTTACACCAAGGATGCTCTTGCATCAGACACCCAGGGTAATTTGAGAAGTGACCCTATCACCTCTCAGGTGTGCAGAGGAAAACCAAGCTGGTCAACCTCCTCCTTTGTCAGCCATGATGAATATTTTATAGGTTGTCCTCTCCATTTGACAAGATATTCTTCATATGTCCTATTCCTTGTGCTTCTGCCAACATGACTATCTAGTATATCTTCAATCTCCTTGGTATTTGAACTACTTGCTGGAATACTCCATTGTGCCGCTATGATCTCATCTTCAACACATCCTTCATGATACTTTGTCAAATCTGAAATGTTAAAAACTGGTGAAATATTCAACTTAGTACGAAATTATACCTCATAAGCATTTCCTGAATCATGCTTCTTCAGTATCTTACATGGCCCAAACTTCTTCATTTTCAACTTATTATATGTACCAACTGGAAATCGCTCCTTCCACAAATGAACCATGACTTCATCCCCAACCTAAAAATTTTTATGTCTCCTTTTCTTATATGCCTTAGCCTTATACTGTGCATTCATTTTGGTAATGTGCTTCCTCACTTCCTCATGGATGTTCTTCAAGTGTTCTGCAAAATCCTCAACTTCAGCACTACTTATTTCTCCTTTATCTATCTTT
>MU224540.1:252994-286274 GCA_018584345.1 Thuja plicata | reverse complement strand
GCATGGCCTGTTCGGATGAGGATTCGATAGAACTCCTCCGTATACTCTTGGATAGATTTTCCTGCTTGCTTCAAACTTTGCATTTTCTTCAGTAGGTCAAGCTCATAATCAACAAGAATGAACTGTCACTTCAACTTATCCACCATCTGCTCCCATCTTGTGATTTTATCCTTTCCTCTTTGATTTCGCTCCAATTGGATCTCCTGCCACCAGATCTTCGCATGACCCTTCAGTCTAGCCTTCGCAAACTTGACCCAATCAGGATCCTCAATATCTGCATACTCAAAATATTCTTCACATTTGTTGATCCAGTCAATCAACTCCTCTGGGTTAAGATTCCCTAAAAATATAGGAACCTCAATCTTAGGTCCTTTCCCAATCTTGGAAATGGCTCAGAAAAGCCTTTCTTCTTCTGGATTCAAAACTTCAACTTCTTCTTGATCATCATTTCCTTCTTCGGCTTCATCCTCACTTTTATTTCTAACATTAAGATTCATTCCTCTGCGAATCTCTTCTTGCAATGCTTGCACTTGTCTCTAGAGCTCTCTAACCTCAGGTGTCACAACACCAGCTCTTCCGCCACGTTCCCTTTGTGGAGGCATTTTTGCAATGCGCGCTGAAACCCTAACCACGGTCCTAGTCCAAACTGCCTCACAGTCGGTGATTTATTTACACAAAAACCCTAGCCCACGATCCTGGTGCAAACTGCCTCACAGTCGGCGATCTATTTACACACTCAAGAACTCCTTCTCTGATACCACCTGATGAAGGGTGCTCCCCTTAAAACCACAAACAAATAACAGAAACAGAGAAGCAACAAAAATTTGTAAGAACAGAAAATGGGCTTCTTATTATCTCTACAAATGTGGAATTACAAACTTTCAGAATTACAATATGAAAAGCCACATGGGCGTTCCCATTACAATATTCTGTAGGACAAAGCCTCAAATTATTACCCAGATCCACCCAAAACTGCCCTAGAAAACACCACGGGCCTTCCTTAAATAGGCAATTTTCCACCACCTGAGAAGGTTCCAGAAATTTAGCCATTAAGGCCGACTACCCTTAGCATTTAATTATTTTTCACTTCTATTACAAAAGGGTTGGCTTTAAATATTTACAAAACATGAGATTAGGTAGCCCAACTTTCGGAAGCCATAAATTTTGAACCGTAGCTCCGTTTGGCTATTATAACCACTTTTCGGAAAGGGGAGATCGCGATCTATAGTGCTTAACTCACAAAGCACCAGTCAACTATGGGTTTGACCTCAATCCGGAGCCTCTAAGGTCCTAAAAATTGAGCTCAAAGGTTTTTCACCCTAAAATCTCAACAGTAAATCCTTAATAACTTTGCCAATACAGATGATCTGGTAATGAAATTCAGCTGCCATTCTTATATGACTAAGATGAACCTTCACCTGGAAAATTAGAACATTCTGAGTTCAAACGACCAACTTACTAAAAATAGTAAGTTTCCAAAAATAGCAGCTTTGTACAAAATAGCCCTTATTGAATAGAAAAACACATATTTTTGGGTGATGCAAGATTGCCCTTACACCCAGGATGCTCCTGCATTAATCTCAATCTTCATTGTCATCTCCATCAGTCAAGTAACAATATCCCTCTTTGGCATTGATGGAAACATTGTCAATTTATGATGGCAACACTGTCAATATGGCTTTTACATCTTTGTTACATCTTTATTCCCTCTTATTTGTTTGATCTTGTTCTCCCTCTTTATGTTACATCAATTATTCATTCTCCCTGTTTGACAACAATTCCAAAGGTTCATACTCCTGAAAACTTGTTCAGTAAGTGGATCATACCTTGCATGTACTGATAATTCATTGCATACATAATTTCTTTACACAACTTTAGGAAACACATAAAGTATGAACACTAGCATTAACTCACAATATAGATATTTTATTGAGTCCTAGAATCAATGCAACATGCATCATGCTCTAGTGAATGTTGGATAGGGGTAGGAACCCTAATTTACCTTAGAAATACTCAAAATAATCCTTTTGTAGTGGCTTAGTGAATATATCTGCTAATTGCTCCTTTGAGTCCACATACTCCAATATCACATGGTTGTCTTTGAATTTCTCTCTCAAGTAATGATACTTTATAGATATGTGCTTGGTCTCACAATGCTTCACCAGATTCTTTGATATGTTTATAAAACTTGTGTTATCACAAAAATAGTTACTAGATCAGTAGTATCCTCTTGCATACCTTCAAGTAGTTGTTTGATCGAGACAATGTTTGCACAATTCATAGCTTTAGCAACATATTTAGCCTCGACAGTAGACTGTGATATGGGTATGTGCAGGATCATGGTATGCCAAACTAGGCCCTTAAGTAGCAATGAAAATTTAGAAAATCAGGTTTAGGAAAGTTGACATAAACATTTGAACGCGTTATCAATGTTATATAAAAAATGTGTAAGAAGAGAATCTGTAGAAAATTGATTTTAGTTTCATTGCTACAAGCCATTGTTTTTAAAAAAAATATTCTATGTGGTGAAATTTCAAATTTATATGGAGTAGTATGAAACTTTCAGGAAAAAGATAAGAAGTAGGTGTATGTCTGACCACCTTAAACATAATAAAATGATAATATATTTGTACAAGATTATAGATATAAGTAGTAGACTCATGTCTGGATGTGATGCATATTTTTTTGTAATTTTTTTCTATGTAAATAATTAATTATGATTCTTCTACTACAAATTTTTTCAAAATATTAAAAATTTCGTGTCTGACCACCTTAACTTAGTCTAAACTTCATCAAATTGAATTTTTTTAATTTTTTTTATTGTAGTAGGCAAAGCATAGAATGTGACTCATGTTTAGGAATTCAAAAATGTTATATTGTTTGAAAGTTATAGATATTTTTCAATCAGTCTATCAATCAGGACTAAAAAGATAAGAAGTAGGTGTATGTCTGACCACCTTAAACACAATCATACGATAATATATTTTTACTAGATTCTAGATATATGTAGTAGACTCATGTCCGGATGTGACGTATATTTTTGTGTAATTTTTTCCAAGTAAATAATTAATTACGATTTTTCTTCTACAACTTTTCTAGAATAAAAAAAATCCCGTGTCTGACCACCTTAAATTTGTCTACCCTTAATCGAATTGAATTTTTTTCTATTTTTTTCTTATAGTAGGTGAAGCATAGAATGTGACAGATGTTTCAGATTTAAAATATGTTATACCATTTGAAAGTTATAGATATTTTTCAATCAGTCTACCAATCAGGACGTCTTTTTTACATCGCCACTTTTTGGCATACCATGATCCTGCACATACCCATATACAACTTTTATTCTTACTCACCCATGTTAGTAATCTTTTTTGTACAAAGAAAAATCATCCACTTGTACTTTTTCTATCATCAATGTTTTCGGCCTAATCCGCATCAGTGTAGACCTTCAATTAAAAAGCTCCTCATTTCTTTTATAGTAGACCAAAGTCCTCAGTTCATTTAAAATATCTAAATATCCTTTTAACTGCAAACATATGTTATTCCTTTAGATAAGCAGATAATTTAGCAACAATACCAACTGTATGAGCTATATCAGGTCTTCTATGTACAACATATTTTACCTTACCAATCATTTATGGGTAAAGTATCTCATTTACTTCATTTGTCTCATCCTCCTTAGATAACTTTCAACCAGTGTCCATCGGTGTTCCAACCGGTCTTGATTCTTCCATACCAAAAGTCTTTAGGATCTCCTTGATGTACTCTTTATTTATAATATATATCCCATCTTTTACTTGTTGAATCTATAGTCCAAGAAAGAATTTTATCTCCCCTATCATGGACATCTCAAATTCCTTTCTCATTTCTTCAGCAAAAGATATGCATAATGTGTTATTTCCTCCAAAAATAATATCATCAACAAATATCTCATAAATCAAAATCTTATTTTCACTATCACATTTCAGATAAACATTACTAATATCACTATTTCTTTAAAATCCAATCTTGATTAGATATGCATGTAATAATTCATACCAAGATCAGTGTTCTTGTTTCAAACCATATAGTGTCTTGTGTAGTTTTCATTACATGTCCTTTTTAGTATTCTCTACAAATCCTTCAGGTTGTTCTATATAAACTTCTTCTTCAAGAATAACATTAATAAATGTAAACTTGACATCCATCTGATAGACTTTAAATCCTTTGTAAGTTGCATATTCTAGTATAATTCTAACACCTTCTAATCTAGCAACATGTGCAAAATTTTCACCATAGTCAATTCCTTCTTCTTGTGCATATCCCTTGCAAACTAGTCTTTATTTTTTCTGATTACATTTCCATGCTTATTCAATTTATTTCTAACAATTCACTTTGTACCAATAACATTTTTGTCTTTAGGTCTCAATACTAAATTCCATGTATTATTCTTTACAATTTGATTTATCTCTTCTTTCATATCTTTAACCCAGTCTTCATTTTCCAATGCATCCTTTAATTTTCTTTGATCTATTCAAAAATTAAGCATGTATTATCTCTTACCTTTCTTCTTGTCATAATTCCAACATCCTTGTCTCCAATTACCTTACTCGATGAGTGCTGTCTCATCACATACTTGGCTAGAACAGGCTCGGTAGTCAGTAGAGCTTCATTTATATTATTCAGTTGTAGTTCTCTCTGTTTAGCTTCCTCCTTGGTTTGTGCTTCAGTAAGGTATCAGGAACATCTAGTTGAACATATACAAATATTTGATAATCTTTAGGTTCCTTCTTGTTGTCCTCATCATTTCTCTCTGCAAATTCATCAATTCTCACATTTGCACTTTCCACAATTTTGTTAGTATATTTGTTCAAATAGTTGTAAGCTTTTCTCTTTATAGAATATCCTAAGAATATTCCCTCATCTCCTTTAGAATCAAACTTTCCATCTTTATCATCTTTAATAATATTGCATCTACTTCCAAATAATTTGAAATAACTTACACTGGGTTTGTGATCATACCAAATCTTGTATGGTGTCTTGTTTGTATCTTTCTTCAATTGTACTCGGTTAAGTGTATAAGTAGTAGTGTTAACTCCTCTTGAATATGTTTGAGAAATACCCTTCTTAATCATCAGCATTCTCACACAATCCATAATGGATCTATTTCTCATTTTAGATAATCATTTTGTTGTGGTTTCCTTGGTGCCGACATTTGTGTCTTTATTCCATGTTCATTTCTGAAGATTTTAATCTCTTCAGAAGTAAACTTTCCTCCTTTGTCAGATCTCAGACACTTTATTTTTCTTTTAGTTTCCTTTTCATCTCTTTCCTTGTACCACTTAAACATTTGAAAAGCTTCATATTTTTCTTTTAAAACCATGACAAACATCATTCTATAATAATCATCATCAAATAAAATGAAATATCTATCACCATAGTAGCTTTGTGTTGTCATTGGTCTACATAGGTCAGTGTGCACTAAGTCCAAAATTCCTTGTGTAACATAAAACTTATTTGTAAAACTTGACTTGGTCATTTTTCCAACTTGAGATTCCTTGCACATGACATTCTCAAGTTTCTCTAATCTTGCTAGACCTCTTACTCTATTATTTTTCCTCACTTTAACTAGAATTCCAAAATTTAAATGACATAACCTCTCATTTCATAACCATGCATCTTCAACTTTATCATATAAACAAATCTTAGTAGACGTATCAAGGTAAAATAGGTTACCTTTTGATTTTTCTCTCGTGGAAATCAAACTTCTTTTCTGATTGAATACTTTTACCTTTCCATACTAAAATTCTAATGGGTGTCCTATATTTTTTTGCTATGCCACACTAAAAAATTGTACTTTAGCCCTTCAATTCAATATACATCATCACATCTGGTATTATTCAAGAAAATTATAGAACCTTTACCTTTCCCAGGATATGGAGTATCATTACCGAATCTAACATATCCTACATCATGTTCTTCCATAGTAGTTAACTTAAGTGTATCCCCCATCATGTGGTATGAACACCCACTGTCTATAATTCAGGTATCTTTCTTTCTTACATGTGATATTAGGGATTTTTCTTCTTTCTTTTCTTCATTAGAATTGTCCTTGATGGAAACATATACAACTTTCTCTCCGTCATCATCATCGGTTAGTCCTTTATTAGCAATATGACATGAATTCTTACCTTTATTTTTGTAATATCAGAATCTCTTTAATCTATTTTCTCTCTTGTTATCATCTCAGTTGTCTTTCTTCTCATCACTTTCATTCTCAAGGCATTTTGCAGCAATATGTCCAATCTTGTTACATTTAAAACATTTCAAGGGTACCTTACCCCAGTACTTTCCTTTACCTCTCTATAGTCTTGTGGCTATTAGAGCTTCAAACTCTCTTTCATTTTCTTCATCTTCAACATACAGTTCTTCTAACTCACTGTTTCAACTATAGAATCTTTCACCAGGACTACTTTCATAACCATCACTCATTCTAGACTCCCTAGGGCTTCCAATATTCAAAGATGATTTAAATGCAGACTCAATCCTAGCAGTAGTAGGTAAATTATTCTCAAAATCATTAAGTTAAAAATCAACCAACTTACCAATAGTAGCATCCAGTGAAATAGTCATCTTAGGAATGGATCTCAGTTATTGTATTGAAGATACTAGGATGGCATACATAGGTAAAAAATTTCTTAATAGTTTTCTTGTCACATCTTCTTCAATTATGTATCCTCTAACACCTCTGATAGCATTTAGAGTTTTTTTCATTCTTTCACTGTGTAGTGAAACACACCTTCTTTCATTCATCATAGCATCAAAATTTCCTCTTAATCTTTCATATTTTTCCTTCTAGACATGTTGATCTCCAACATGTACCAATTTAATCTTATCTCACATCTACTTTGTTGTATCATAATCTTTAAGATCATTAAAATCTAGATCCATAGCAGTGAGAGAAGATGATATCTCAATCATGGCTTGTGTGTGGTCTTGTCTTTCTCTTATCTGCTCAAGTGTCAATGGTCCAAATGGTGGTGGTGAATACTCATTGTCAAGATAGTATAGTGCATACTCTCCAATCCTAGATAGGTGCAGCCTCATTCTATTTTTCCATGTAGAGAAGTTGTCCTTATTCAACTTTGATACCTCCCTCTTATACATCTTTAGATCTTTAACTTAAGTATTTTAAACTTATATCTTATAGTATAAAGCTCTGATGCCAATTGTTGGATTACTAAGAGGGTGGGTGAACAAGAAAACTATGATAGTTTAAACCTTAAAAATCAACTCTGATTCAACTCGGTAGGATAAATAATAGTATTAACCAAATCACCAAATAAATTCAATAACTCAAATAGTAACTTGCATAAACAATAAATATCATGCACATGAAACATTCAACACATTTAACACTAGATATAATGTAGAAACCCAATTTCGGAAAAACCTCCTTGGGAATTTTCACCCACAAATAAAAATACTCTTATGAAGTATGCTCGATTAAAAACCAATCATGTTAAATATTACAATACACATAGTTATATGTGATCCTGTTAGGGGATTTAACTCAAACCCATTAAAATATTTACCCTGTTAGGATTGGTCTAGTTAGAGGGCTTTGAACACTCTTTTAGAATGTCACATTTCTCAAGAATTTTACAATAAGAGTGTTAAGGCCACTCGGTTAAGAAATTTCTCTGTTACAAATACAAATAAGAAATAGTTTTTAAAATGATTTGTAAGACTGAAACTACCTCTTTCTTGATCAGATCCCTTATGCACTCATTCTAACTAGTAGCATTAATAATTCATCTATCTCTTCTCTAGACTTAGACTTTCACCTCTTTTGTCTTCACTGCATTACTTGGTAGCACTTCAACACTTCAACTTGCCAACCCTTTGTTATTCGAATTCATCATTTAAATAGACTCTTCTTTTTCCTCTTAATCTCCTTGATTAGGTTTTCCTTCAAACATGCTCAGCCATTAGGTTAACTTTTTGAACTGATTTGGTGAACTTGAAACTCGGTTAGCCGCTTCAACATCACCTCAGAACTTGCACTTTTCTTGGAAATAAAAACTTCACTTTTTCCGCTTAATATATACCATAGATTTCTTCCTTGAATTTTCTCGTACATAGATCTTTTAACCAATTTCTTCTTCATTCTTGGAATCCTCCAGATCATTGTATCTCACCATTAAATACGTTCTTATCCTTGTTTCTAACATATGTTATGCTTGGAAACTAACTCATGGTTTGGTGACTAACATGCACTTCTAGGTTATTGAATGTCTTGGTGTCCTGGATGACTTACATAACCCTTTACCGACATACTTCTTTCTACTTGGTAACTTAACTATTTAGTCTTACTAACTTTCCCAATCTTCTTTACCAACTTGATAAAGTAGAAACCAATTATCTCAAGATGAACTTATCATTGTCTGATCTTTATCTATTACCCAATTAAATCAACTCCCAAAGATATGGCAATTCAATGTGAACCAAAGATCAATTTCTTGACATCAAGGAAAAAAAATTGGTCTAACCATTTCTACAGTCTTGTATACCTCTGATCTTAGTCTTCATCATCATATCCATCAGTTGAGTAACACTTATGCCTATTTTTTTCTCCCATTTGGCCTATGTAATGCTCCAACCACTTTCCAAAGTGAAGTCATTAGTATATTTTCTAATATTTCACATGACTTCATGGAAATTTATATCAATGACATTAATGGATATGGTAGTACCTTTAAGGAGGCATTTAGAAATTTGGAAAATTTACTACAAAGGTGTGAAGATCAAAA
The DNA here is from genome assembly GCA_018584345.1 of Thuja plicata. NCBI lineage: Eukaryota > Viridiplantae > Streptophyta > Pinopsida > Cupressales > Cupressaceae > Thuja > Thuja plicata. The sequence continues at coordinate 277,482 of MU224540.1, read as the reverse complement.
TTTGTCTTTAAATAGTGAAAAGTGTTTCATGATGTAGGAAGGGCTAGTGTTGGTCCACTTCATTTCACAAGATGATATTCAAGTTGACTCAACAAAAAGTGAAGTAATTCTCAATCTTCCTATACCTACTAAACAAAAGGATGTAAGAATATTTTTGGGACATGTAGGCTATTATAGAAGATTTATCAAGGATTTTAGAAAAATGACATGACCATTCTATACTTTAATACTAAAAGATGTTGATTTTGAATGAACATCAACATTTGAAGAGGCTTTTCCAAACTTAAATAAGTTATCACTCAAGCCCCTATCCTTAAAGGTCCTAACTAGTTAATACCTTTTCATATCCATATAAATGAAGCAGATCTTTCCATTGGATCAGTCTTAGACCAAAAAAATGGTACTGTATAAAATTTTATTTGCTTCATCAACAAGAATCTACAAGGACCAAAGCTCAATTATACTATCACAGAGAAGGAATTATTAGTAGATATTTATGCACTTAAAAAACTCAAACACTACATCACTAGTTATCAATTTTTTTAATCATACAAATCATGCAACCATTAAGTACCTTATGAACAATACTACAATAACATGCATATTGGCAAGATGGTTACTTTTGATGCAAGACTTTGACATTACCATAATTGACAAGCAAGTAAAATCCAATATGGTAGCATATTTTATTTCTATATTGCAAACTAATGGAGATTCTAAAATTATTGATGATTATTTTCTAGATGAACATATGTTTTCCAAGCTGACTCATACACCTTGTGTAGAACAGGCCAAATCACTAAGAGGGGAGGGTGAATCTATTATTCCCACACAACTTATAAAAAAAATTATCTATCAGACAAATCACAAAGAACATTGTTAACAACTTTAGATATTTCGGTTAAGAACATCAAACATCCACATAAAATGTAATCATTAAGAACATAGAAACATAGAGAACACTGAGCTTTTACATGAAACCCAAATTGGGAAAAACTACAGAGAAGCTAATTATCATGAAATGTAAGACACCTATTTAGGTGACACCAGTATGATGATTTTACAAAGACTCACAACCATTTTTTCTCATTGTAAGTAGGCTCACCATCGATACACTAAGGCTCACTCCTGATACACTAAGGCTCACTACTAATACAATAAGGCTCATAGCCAGAAAATATGAAAAGAGATAGAATCCACCACTAAGTTCAACACACTGCTACACATGAACAAAGACATCATGCCAATAGATTAACAATTATTTTTCATATCACCATGCATGATTGTTATTAGATATAGATATTGATCCAGATATAGACAATAATCCAGATACATGAATACTTGAACTCCTTGACCTTATTTACACCACATGATGGCTAGACAATTTGAAATTAGGTCACACCAAGACATACCCATGGTGGTAAGGAATGAAATGAGGACCACCTAAAACATTAGAAAACACCTCTATCAAGCCAACATGCCACACCATCTCTAAAGAACTCAGTTCCAATGGATATGATCAGCATGTTACACAAACATAGCTAGGACCAAAAAATAAAAAAGCTACACATTCAAATAAGATTGATCTGACCAACTACATATTTCATCTATGAAGAACACTCACCGAAACATGTCGGTGACAACCTCAACCGAACATACAAACTATCAGTGAACATCGAACGATGCACAACCAATATGCCAAACCACTCAATTCCATAAAAATCCATACACCAAGAGGATGGAATAAGGATATGTTGACATCAATGAAAAAAACATAGGTCACACCAACCTCACATTCTAACAATCTCCCCCTTTGTCATTGATGGAACTATTTCTTCATTAAAAAAGCATAGAAACAAACTTCAACCTTATCCAACTTTCTCCCCCTCTAAGAAAAATGACAAAGGGAAAAACAAGATCTCCATTGCTAACATACTTTTCTCCCCTGCAAGAAAGGAACCAAGAACTAATCTGGAAAAATTGAAATGCAAAGCACTCGACCAATGCACACATAATGACTCATCTAGTGAACACTAGGAAGCAGAAAAACACCTAGCTTCCCCTGAGATACTCAAAAGTATTATTTCACAAAGGTTTGGTGAATATGTCTTCTATTTGTTCCTTTGTGGGCACATACTCTAATAAAGTGATATATGATGTCAATATGTTTTGTTCTGCAATGCATTACTAGATTCCTTGACATATAACACTAGTATTATCACACATGAGAGGAATTGGTTCATCAAAACAAACGCATATATCCTTCAAGGTATTCTTCATTCATAATACATGAGTACAATATTAGGATGTTGTAGTATATTCTAATTCAATAGTAGATAGTGTTACTAAATATTGCTTCTTGATCAACCAAGCAACTAACTAGGAGCCAAGAAAGAATGCTTTTCTACTTGTAGTCCTATTTTCCAAAAAACCTTCCCATTATACATATGTATATGTTGTTAGTGAAAATATGACATATATGACTCTCTCAAATACCATAGTCCCATGTCTTTTATTCCTTTGAAGTGTCTGAAAATCCTCTTTACTACCATAACATGTAGCTCCTTTGACTCTTGCTGAAATATAATTGCCAATAGTACCACACACATGATATCTAGTGTGGTAGAAATCAGGTAAAAAAACCCTATAACCATTTATCCATACTTAGTTCCATGCTCTTTTGGTGAATCATCCTCCTTAGTCAACTTACAACCAGTAACAATGGGAGTACATACAAATTTAGAAGTTTTGAAGCCAAACTTCTTCAGTAACTCCTTCACATACTTGGATTGAGAAATAAAAATTCCATTGTCATTTTGACTCACTTGCAATCCAAGAAATAAATTCAATTCACCAATCATAGACATTTAAAATTACTTTTTGCATTTCTTTAGAAAACTTCTTGTATAGATCATCTTTGCCTCCTAAGATGATATAATCAACATACACAAAAACAATAAAATTTTGTCTAAAAGTATCTTTAAGTATAGATTGTTGTCTGCCCAACCTTTCTTGAATCCTTTACTGATTAGATATTTATCCAATTTTATATCCAAGGCCATAGGTGCCTACTTCAATCCATACAGTGCCCTTTTCAATATATAAACTACATTAGGACCTTTTTTTGATCTAAACCCTTCTGGTTTCTCAATTCACTTCTTCCTTTAGTTCTCCATTTAGGAACACAGACTTAACATCCATTTGATAAACCATGAATCTTTTATGTACTAAAAATTCCAAGAACATTCTAATAGCCTCCATCTGGGCTAAAAGGGCATAAGTCTCTTCCATGTCAATGCCTTCAATTTTTTAGTAACTCTTGCATACTAATATCTCCTTGTTCCTCATAACCTTTCCATTCTCATCTAGCTTATTCTGGTAAACCCATTTTGTACCTATCACATTCTTGTTTTTTTATTTGGGCACTAATTCTCAAGACTAATTATTCTCTATCTGACTGATTTCTTCCTTCATTGCATTAATCTAACTCTGATCATTACAAGCTTCTTCTACAGGTTTAGGTTCAACCTCAGACAGTAAACTTAACAAAGCATGATCTTGAGATGCATTAATTATGATAATAAATCCTTTTTTATTATCTCTAATGATTTGATTCTCTAAATGATTCTTTTGTACATACCTTTTCTTCTTTGGTGTAGATGTCAGTGTCAGTTGAGTATATTCTTCCTTCTTTTCCTCTTTTCTTTTGTCTTCTATATCAAACTCATGCTCAATACATTTCTCAGGGATCCTAAAAAAGTATTCATCAACCTTCAAAATCACACTCTCCAAAATTATTTTTAGTATCTTATTGTAGCACCGATACTCTTTTCTTCTTGTAGAATAACCCTAAAATATTCCTTCATTCACTGTGCTATCAAATTTCCCAAGATTGTCTTCATCTTTCCAAATGTAACACTTGCTGCAAACTATTTTGAATTACTTAACTGTAGGTTCTCTTCCATACCATAAATCATACGAAGTCTTTAATGAACTATAGCTGATTGAATGTTTGAAGATGTTAAGTTGATGATCATGCAAGGCATTAAATAAGTTAATGTATTGTATTGTCATTGATGTCAACTTGATATAATATGTATGGTCATGGACATACTGCAAAAGACTTCAAAGAACCAATGAATTAAAGGCTATGCTATCAGTAATGCATATAACTCAAGTATTCACAAAGTGACTATATACATCGATGGAGTGCACACTGATAGACAAATTAAAAGAGAAAAGTCATAGTGTTACCTGATGAGAAAATGTTCAACATTACTGACAAGCAAAGTCACAATGTTGCCCAACAAGTAAAGCACAGTGTAACCCGACAGACAGAATTACAGTGTTGCCCGACGGATAAGACAAGGACAGAGATCCCAAAGACAACTGAAGTCAAAACGACGGAACAGTCAATTTTCACCGACGACTAACTAGAGTATTGACCGACAGAACAGAGAGTTCAAAAATGAAAAAATTCTTAGCTATCAGGAGATAAAAATAGACTTAACTAATACTTATCATTGTTTTAATTGACAAGATAAAGCCAAAGATAAGTAAAGGATTTAAAACTACTTTGTCCAGTTGGCAAGAAGATCTCTATAAGATAAAATTGGAGTCTTGCTTTAAATCTAAGTGGCAAGAATTGTGGATCATGCCAAGATCAAGAAAGCCAAGAAACGATGAAATCATGTCTATAAAGAGACAACCTAATTCATTACAAAAGTGGTGAAGGGGAGTGAAGAGAAAACAGATGTAGAAGAGATTCTAAAGGAGAAGAAAGTCTTCATTCAGACCTGATCAACAAGCTAAGGAAAGAGCTAAATTTTGCAGATACTGAAAAACACTGAGACAACATCACAGAGTAGAATAGAGTGGAGAAAAGGTATTGAATTGATTATATTGATTAGAGAGGTAATGCACTTACAATAGATTTGCAAATCTACAATTCAAGTTGTATGTGTGAACAGATCACTTTGTTATTTCAGTTTAACCATTGAAGCATCAAGACTCTTAATTGAGTAGGACTTAAAAGTCTTTTACAATTGAGATACATCCCAAGGAGTATCAAAAAGTTTGATCATTCAAAGTAGAATTGGATATGATTGATACCTATTGATAGGCCAAGTGAGTGTTTGACCAAGGATGGTAGCATTAGATGCTAGATACTAAGTGAAAAACTATTCATTTAAATCCTATAACAAGGTCACACCTAACAGTGTGTTTGTAACCTTTAACAAGGTTGGATCTTAACCGAGCTCACTTCAAAAGAGTGAAAATTTGGGGTACCGGTCCTAGTGGGTTTTCCCTTAACAGGGTTTCCACGTTAAGAGTCCATGTGTTATGTGTTTATGTTTCATTATTTTACTATTTTTCATTTCACATGAGTTATCTGGATTGATCAATATACTCTAGTTATTTACTATTTTTCGGTAAATAGGAATACTTCTTATGGGTAAACATACAGAAGAAGGGTTTACAAAGAATTCTGACAAGTAGTAATTTGATATAAGTATTTCAAGGCATTCATACAATCTTGTAGGACTGAATATAACTAGAGGCTTAAAAGTGGTAATAAGTTTTAAGGGTTAATTTAAAGATTAAATTTTGAGGCCATTAATTCACCCCCCTCTCAGTTATTACTAACAATTGGTATCAAAGATTGTGTGCTTGGAAGGAAGGTTTCAAGACCTAAGCTAAAGATCACAAGATGAAGAGATGAGATGTGCCCAAGTTGAACAAAGAGAACTTTTCTTCATGGCAAAGAAGAACAAGACTCCACTTATCAAGTATTGGAAATGATGTTACTCAATAATTAGATACTAAATATGTGTTGCCCACATGAGCACCCATACTTTAAAAAATGAGAGAGAAGCATGAGCACAACTACATGATGATAGAGATTGTTTCCTCACTCTCTGATGCTAAATTTGAAGATGTCAAATCTTGCAAAACTACAAAGCAAATGTGGGACAAATTGATGCTTGTACATGGTGGTGATAAAAATGTTCTAAGAGCCAAGGAAGAAATCCTTAGAGGAAATTTTGATGATCTAAGAATGAAATAAGGTGAAAACATCACACAATACAACATGAATCAAAGAGGTAGTCAATTCTATCCTAGAAGTTGGAGGTGTACTAGAAGAAGATACAGTGTTAAGTAAAATTATAAGAACCTTACTACCTACTTATGTGATTAGAGTATCCGCCATACAAGAAATGAGAGCAGTAGCAAATAGAAATGTTACTCTAGATAGTTTGATTGGAAGACTGATTTCATTTGAGATGAATAAATTTGATAATAGTGTCTTACCAAACATAGCGTCTGCATTCAAATCTTCTTTGAGAATAAGTAAATCAAGTCATAAACACACTATGACAAAAGATAGTGATAGTGAAAGTGAAGAAGAAGATCTTGATGAAATTGAAGCACTTATGGAAAGAAGAATGTAGAGAGGCAAAGGTAAATACAAAGGTAAATTACCACTTGTTTGTTTTAATTGTAAAGAGACTGGACACTTTGCTGCAAGATGTCCTAACAGAAGAAAAGATGATAGAATTAATGACAGGTCCTTTGAAAATAATTTTTTTAGAGGTGATTACAGAAGCAACCAAAATTCAGAAAGAAGAGATACCTGAGACTACAAGGACAAAGGAAAGAAGGCCAGTTACCTAGCTAAATGCAAAGATGAAGATACTGACACCGAATCTGATAAAGACATCAAGATGGTGTTTGTGGTAGTAAAAGATGATTCAGATGATGATGAATAAAGGTATGTTAGAAATTGCTCTCATATATAAAGTTAGTAAAAATGATGTCTGGATCGTAGATAGTGGCTGCACTCACCATATGACTAGTGCCAAATAAAATTTTGAAACTTTTGAATACTAAAATGGTGGTTCAATAAGAATGGGTAATGATACACCTTATCCAATTGAAGGTAGAGGAACTATAATGTTCAATAACTTGATAAAATGTGAAAATTCTTATTGGGTGAAAGGATTGAATTATAATCTATTGAGTGTTTCTCAGTTGAATAATTTAGGTCACAACATAGCATTTGAAAATAAGAATGCAAAGGTCTTCAATAAATCAAGAAGTCTGATTGGTACCAGTGAGTAGACAAAAGGTAACTTATTCTATCTGAATGATACTGAAACCAATTGCTTAATGGATAGAAATGAAGACATATGGTTGTGGCACAAAAGATTGTTTCATGTGAACTTTGACAACATGATAAAGATAATAAAAAAGAGAAATGTAAGAGGCTTACCGATGATGACCAAGCCCAAAAATATCATGTGCAAAAATTGTCAAAAAGGTAAGATGACAAAGTTTAGTTTCAAAAGAAAAACCCATACATCTGATGCCATTCTAGAATTAGTCCATACTGATCTATGTGGACCCATGAGGACAAAGAGTTACTATGGTGATAGATATTTTATTCTCTTTGTTGATGATTACTCTAGAATGATGACAGTCATGTTTCTAAAAGATAAATCAGAAGCATTCAAGATGTTTAAATTGTACAAAGCAATGGTAGAAAAACAAAGTGGTAAGGAATTAAAATGCTTAAGATCAGATAGAGGAGGGGAATTTATTTCAGATGAATTCACTAACTTTTTTAATGAGCATGGAATCAAAACACAGGTCTCTACATCGAGAACACCACAACAAAATGGAATTGTTGATAGAAGGAACAGATCCATTGTTGATTGTGCAAGGACATTGATGATAGAAAGAGGCATCACCCAATCTTCTAGATAGAGTCTATTAGTACTGATGTTTACACATTGAATAGAGCACAATTGAAGAAAGACACCTTATGAGATTTGTGTATGGACACACACCCAATGTAAGTTACTTCAAGATCTTTGGTAGTCAATGTTATATCTTAAAAGATGAAAGAAATGGAAAGCTTGACTGTAAAAGTGATGAAGGAATATTTCTATCATATTACACAAAGAGCAAGGCTTATAAATGTCTCAATAAAGCTTCTAAAAAAATTGTTGAAAGTGCAAATGTAAAGATAGATGAATTTACAGAGAAGAATGAAAAGGAAAGCACAAAACAACTAGAGGACTACAATAGGTTTGTTTACAATGAAGAACCTGACACTCTACCTGACCACCAATGTATAGCTCCTGAGAAATAGATCATTGCACCTGAGCATCAAGCTGCAAATACCAATAATCAGGATATTGCTCAAGATGATGTACCAAGTGATAGAGAATAGAATGAAGGACACATTGATGATCAAGATGATAGACAAAGAACTAAACCTATACTTTCCAAATACGTCAGAAGGAACCATCCATAGAACCAGATCATAGGAGATAAGAAGGTTGGTATGAGAACCAGAAGTAAGTCTCTAAACACAAGTTGTCTAATTTGTGATTTTGAGCCAAAATATATCAATGCTGCACTTGACAATGATGAATGGATTAGTGCTATAAATGAGGAAACTGAGAAGATTGAGAAAAAAAGACATGGACACTTGTACAGAGACCAAATGAAAAGAATGTCATTGGTACAAAATGGATATTCATGAATAAACTAAATGGGAATGGAGAAGTCACCAGAAAAAAAGCAAGACTAGTATGCAAGGGATATGCACAAGAAGAAGGAATTGACTATGGAGAGACATTTGCACCCGTTGATAGGATAGAAGGAGTGATAATATTACTTTCTTATGCTACATGTAAAGGATTCAAGGTATACCAAATGGATGTCAAGTCTGCATTCCTAAATGGAATACTTGAGGAAGAGGTATACATTGAGCAACCAGAAGGGTTTGTTGATTCAGATAAGAGGAACATGGTATGTAGACTACACAAAGCCTTTTATGGATTGAAACAAGCACCCTGAGCCTGGTATGAAAGACTTTATTCCTATCTCATAAGTATTGGATTTGTAAGAACTAGTGAAAATAATAATCTTTATTTGAAGAAAGATACTGATGCTAACATTTTGATTGCTGAGATATTTGTTGATGACATCATATTTGGAGGCAATGATATGCTATGCAAATCATTTGCAAATGAAATGAGCAAAGAGTTTGAGATGTATATGTTTGGAGAGATCAAGTTCTTTCTTGGTCTACATATCATGCAACAAGATGAAGGTATTTTCATTACACAATCCAAATACATCAAAGAAGTGCTGAAAATATTCAAGATGGAAGATTCCAAACCAGTTGGACCACCAATGGCAACTGGATGTAAATTGACAAAGGAGGACAAGTAAACAGAGGTAAATCAGACTTTGTATAGATAAATGATTGGAAAACTCATGAATGTTGTACATACTAGACTAGATATTGCACATGCAGTAGGAATAGTTGCAAGGTTTTATGCTAATCCCAGGGAATCACATATGACTACTATGAAAAGAATCCTAAGATATCTAAAGAATACTAAGGAATATGGCTTATGGTATAGAAGAGAAGGAAAATTTGAACTTAAGGTCTTTACCAATGCTGATTACGCTGGAAATATTGATGACCAAAAGAGCACAAGTGGAGGAACATTCTTTATGGGTGACAGACTTGTCACATGGATCAGCAAGAAGTAAGGATGCATCTCTCAGTCTACTCCAGAAGCAGAGTATGTTGTTGCTACTGCAAACTACTCAAATATTGCATGGATCAAATAGTTACTAGAAGGTATGCATATGAAAATTCTTGAACCGATAATTATCTATTGTGACAATACCAATGCAATAAACATTTTCAAGAGTCCAGTCATGCATGCTAAAACAAAGCATATTGCTATTAAGTATCATTATTTGAGAGAACAAGTTCAAGAAAAGGAGGTGATACTTGAGTATGTTCAATCAAAGGAACAATTAACTGATATCTTCACCAAGCCACTACCCAAGGATGCATTTGAGTACTTGAGAAAGAGACTAGGGGCTAGATCCTTGTCTATTGGTTAGTAAAATAACTAGAAGGCTGCATCAGCCTAAATATTATCAGAATATCATTCATGTTGATGAAAGAAAAGAGATGGAATTCAAATATACATCTATACATAGCAAGGTATTTATCTACTCCGAGCACCAAAATTTTTGTATTAATGATGGATTGGGAAATTCAAGGAATATATTATGGATAGAAAGGACTGTTTGGCATTACTGTCAAAAATATTTGTTTGGCATTGTTGTCAAAGGGAGAGATTATATCCATTATCACCTCATGGAGAGATTATATCCATCAAGGATAGATTATATCCATCAAATTATCCAAAGGGAGAGATTTAACCAGAAAGGGAGAGTACATACAAAGGGAGAGAATTGCTAACAAGAGACATCAAAAGAAAAGAGAACAGTCAAAGGGAGAGAGTTTGACATAGGAGAAGAAAACATCACATCAGAAGAAGAAATATTATACATCTATCCAGTGAAGGGATTGAAGATAGAAAGAGAGCTGCAAGAATCAAATTTAAGCTATGAGAAGTTTACCGAGGATGAGATATTTATTAGTTATAGTACATAAGATTGGTAGTTTGATGAACTTCAACTATTATATTTCATATTGTATCAGTGATAATATAGTGTGATAATGTAGTGTGTTTCCATCAATGCCAAAGGGAGAGATTGATGAACTATAACTGTTTGAATTTTTGAAGATGTTAAATTGATGATCATCCAAGCCATTAAACCAGTTAATGTATTGTATTGTCATTGATGTCAACTTGATATAATCTGTATGGTCATGGACATACTACCAAAGACTTCTAAGAACCAATGAATCATAGGCTATACTATTAGTAATGCATATAAGTCAAGTATTCACAAAGTGACTGTATACATTGACGGAGTACACAACGATGGACAGAGTAAAAGAGCAAAGTCACAATGTTACCCGATGAGAAAAAGTATAGCATTATGAATGACCAAAGTCACAGTGTTTCTTGACAAGAAAAGCATAGTGTAACCCAATAGATAGAATTACAGAGTTTCCTAATGGAGAATACAAGGATAGAGATCCTGAAGACAACAAAATTCACACCCACGGAATAGTCAGTTGTCACTGATGACTAACTGGTGTATTGACCAACAAAATAGAGAGTTCAAAAATGACAAAATGCTTAGTTTTCAAGAGCTAAAAATAGACTTAACTGATACTTATCATTGTTTTAATCGACAAGATAAAGCCAGCGATAATTAAAGGATTTAAAAATGCTTTGTATAGTTGGCAAGAATATATCTACAAGATAAAATTGGTGTTTTTCTTTAAATCTAAGTGGTGACAATTGTGGATCACACCAAGATCAAGAAAGCCAAGAAATGGTGAAATCATGTCTATAATGAGACAACCTAATTCATTATGAAAGTAGTGAAGGGGAGTGAAGAGAAAATAGATGCTAAAGAGATTGTGAAGGAGAAGAAAGTCTTCATTCATACTTGATCAACAAGCTGAGGAAAGAGATAAATTCTATAGACACCGATGAATAGTGAGACAACATCACATAGTAGACCAATGTGGAGAAAAGGTATTGAATTGATTATATTGATCATAGAGGTAATGCACTTACAATAGATCTAAAAATATTCAATTCAAGTTGTATGTGTGAACAGATCACTTTACTATTTTAGTTTAACCATTGAAGCATCAAGTCTCTTAACCAAGTAGGACTTAAAAGTATTTTACAGCTGAGATACATCCCAAGGAGTATCAAAAAGTTTGATCATGAAAAGTAGCATTGAATATGCCGGATACCTATTGATAGGGAAAGTGAGTGTTTGATCAAGGATGGTAGCATTAGATGCCAGATACTAAGTGACAAACTATTCTTTTAAATACTCTAACAAGGTCACACATAACAGTGTGTTTGTAACCTTTAACAGGGTTGGCTCTTAACCGAGCTCACTTTAGAAGAGTGAAAATTTGGGGTACTAGTCCAAGTGGTTTTCCCTTAACATGGTTTCCATATTAAAAATCCTTGTGTTATGTGTTTATGTTTCATTACTTTACTATTTTGCATTTCACATGAGTTATCTGGATTGATTGGTATACTCTAGTTATTTACTGTGTTTTGGTAAATAGGAAGACTTCTTATCGGTAAACATATAGATGAAGGGTTTACAAAGAATTCTGACAAGTAGTAATTTGATATAAGTATTTCAAGGCATTCATCTTTTAGGACTGAATATAACTAGAGGCTTAAAAGTGGTAATAAGTTCTAAGGGTTGATTTAAGGATTAAATTTTGAGGCCACTCATTCACCCCCCCCCCTCTCAGTTATTACTAACAGCATTTTCATATTTATTATGTTACAAAAATATATTAAGCATACACACAACAATATATACTAATTCTCTCTAATAGATTTCTTGTAGACTTGCCTCCTTCAATATAGTTCTCTTTTCTTCTCGAATCATCTGATTTATTCTTTCCAAAACACCATTTTTTGTGGGTGTTCTTGTTTCCAACACATATCTCTTAATACCATTCTTTTCACAAAAAAATTGAAAACATCAGATGTAAACTCTTCTCCTTTTCAGATCTCAAAGATTTAATCTTTGTACCACTCTTAATCTCAACTCTAGCCTTAAAAATCTTGAACTTCTCAAATGTCTCATATTTTTCTCTAATAAAAGAGACCCATGTCATCCTTGAATAGTCATCAATGAAAATTATAAAGTACCTTTCACCTTGAAAACTCCTTGTTCTATTAGGACTACAAAGATCAGTGTGCACAATCTCTAGTACACCAGTATATGAATAGTCTTTTTCCTTGAATGATTCTCTTCTCAACTTCCCTTCTTAACAAACCTTGGAGATAATATTCTAGCTTACGCAGTCTTGGTAGCTCTCTGACTACATGAGATGAGAATATTATCCCCATGTTATCGAAATTTATATGACACATGCCCCAATGCCAAAGCCAATTGTCATAGGTCTGAGATAGTAAACAACATCCTTTTGACGCTCCTTCTAACTGGTATATGTTTCTTCCTGTTCTTTTCCTAATTGCAATTAGATCTCATAATCTTTTCCTAATTTCACAACCTTCATTTTTCAAATGAATTCATGTCCAATTTCACACATCTGTCCAACACTAAACAAATTGGGATACACACCCTTCACATAATAGATATTGTTAGTGTTATTATTTCCATCAAAAGTAATAGAGAATTTACCAACAATGTAAGTTTATTTGTCATAACCAAATATAACAGGACTACCATCATGTTAACCTTACTATGATGAGATTACTGAGAGGGTATGGGTGAATTGGGAATCTACTAATTTCAACATTTTGACACTTTTCACTTATCCACCAAAGCAACAACACAAAAATCAAAATTAAATGTGCAACCACAAAAAATCCAAAGCATAGACACAAGAGTTTTGGTATCATGGAAACCCAAATTAGGGAAAAACCATGCTAGGGATGGAACCCACAAATTTGTACTCTTCTAAAGTACACCTTGTGAAAGGCTTTACCCTATTAAGGCATTTACATATACATGAAAAAATGTAACATTGTGAGAGGATTTACCTAAAGCTCATAACAAGATTATAGCTTGTGAGAGGTAGCCACGTAAGAGGACTTTTAACACATATTAAAGTGCCACCATATAGGATTTCAATACAATAATGATCTGTTAATATCTACCTCACTTGAGGATCTCCAACACTCTATTGTAGCTTTCACAAAACAACAGGTAAGAATGAGCTATGAAATAACAACCTCCTTTGCTTCATTAGATATTCTATAGCTCAAATAACATTCTTCACATACCTCTCTAACACTTGGCTGGACCACACCCTATATCTCTTATTCCTTCTATACAGACACACGATCAACCAAAAAACATTCACCTTCTTCTTTTCAGTGTATATGCTTTCCTTCTCTCTTAGGTTTCCACTACTTTAGAAAACCATAAAACATAATACCTTTTCATTCTGACCATACACTTGGCTTTATAGCACATATCTCTATGTCCAATTCAAAATGTACTAACCACACCTTTCCATACTTAGATTCAATCAAGGAATTAAATTATTTCATTAAGAATTTTCTTTCTTGACGAATCAGCTTGCTCAAATTATCTTACACACTCATCTCCACTAAAAAACTATTCCCAGCTATCTATTCACATTCTCTAATGAATTATGAACAATAACATTTGACTATAACAACAATTTAAATCACTGAGACCAATCAAACCGTTAGCCATTTAGAATCATAACACTTTATAAATGTCACTGATTATCTATTAAAATATCTCATATCTTTTCTCCAAATGAATCATGGTTTAAGGATTAGCATCTAGCAGCTTCAGGTAACCTCTAGAAAACAACTGAACAAAAAAAAAATCACACAAATAACCATAGTGATAGAATCATCTTATTCCTATTAATTTTTGACTTAATAATTTCATTGTCTCTGGTTCACTTTTCTAAATCTATCTCAACGATCATCACCATAGCTTAATATTTTACATGAAGCATCTAAACATGTTTCCAAGCGCTCTTGTAGAACATCAAATTAACATATTTCCATTTGCATCAGTAACACATAAAGTTAATAGTTTACATCAATAACAATACCATAACTGATCATTGCTCAACCATACCTATCATATCTCACCATCATATCATGTTCTAAACCACTTTACCATACACATCATTAATATGCATCAATTATGTCATCAATTGGTATTAGGGCATTGTTAACCTTACTATGATGATATTACTAAGAGGGGAGGGATGAATCATGAATCTATCAATTTCAACATTTAAACACTTTTCACTTATCCACCAAAGAAACAACTCAACAATCAAAAGTAAATATGCAACAACAAAACATCCAACACATAGACACAAGATTTTTGGTATCATCAAAACCCAAATTAGGGAAAAAATATGGTAGGGATGGCACCCACAATTTTGTACTCTTCTTAAGTACGCCCTATGAAAGACTTTACCCTGTTAAAGGAATTTACATATACATGAAACAATGTAACCTTGTGAGAGGATTTACCTAAAGCCCATAAAAATCGTTTACCTTGTGAGAGGACTGTGAACATTTATTACAGTGCCACCATATAGGATATAGAAACAATAAATATCTATTAAGATCTACCTCACTTAAGGATTTCCAACACTCTAATGTAGCTAACAAGAAACAATAGGTAAGAATTATATGTGAAACATCAACCTCCTTTGCTTGATTAGGTCCTTTATATCTCAAACAACATTCTTCACATACCTCTGTAATACTTGGTTGTACTACACCCTTTGTCTCTTCTTCCTTCTGCATTGACACACAACCAACCCAACAACATTCAACTTCTTCTTTTCAGTGTATATTCTTTCCTTCTCTCTTAGGTTTCCACCACCATAGAAAATCCTAAAACATAATACCTTTTCATTGTGACCATACACTTGGCTTCATAGCACATACCTCTATTTCCAATTTGAAATGTAATGACCGTGCCTTTCCATTCTCAGATTCAATCAAGGAACTAAATTATTTCAATAAGCATTTTCTTTCTTGACCAATTAAATAATTGTTCCCAGTTGTCCATGCACATTCTCCAATGAATTATGACTAATAAAATTTGAATATAACAACAATTTAAATCACCAATACCAATCAAACCATTATCCATTTAAAAACTTAACTCTTTACAAATGTTACTGATTATCCTTTGAAATATCTCATATCTTTTCACTGAATGAATGGCGCTTTAAGGATTATCATCTCGAAGCTTCACGTAACCTCTAGAAAACAACAAAAAAAAAAAATCACACAAATAACCATAGTGATAGAATCATCTTATTCTTGTTAATTTTTTACTTAACAATTTCATTATCTCTCGTTCACTTCGCTAAATATGTCTCTCTTGTCATCACCATAACTTAATATTTTACGTGTAGCATCTAGACATGTTTCCAAGCACTAATTTATAACATCACCTTACCATCTTTCCATTTGGATCAGTAGCACATAAATTTAATAGTTGACATCAATGAAAATACCATAATTGATCATTACTTAACCATACCTGTCATATCTCGTCGTCAAATCATGCTCTAAACTAGTTTACCTTACACATCATCACTCTGTATTAGTTATGTCATCAATCTCCCCCTTTGGCATTGATGGAAACACAACACAACAATGCATACCTTTGTTTCCCAAAGCAATCAGACTAACCAACTGATCACATTCATATTCTTCAGGTTCAACTCCATCGTCAACTTCTCAGCTTCCAGTCACTAGTCTTGTAGAATCCATAGTCCATTCTATATAGTATCTCCCCCTAAGATGTAAACTCCATTCAGCTCACTACAAGTACCAAATACCTATACCAATGTGTTGATGAAACATTCTCCCCCTTTGACAACAATGCCAAATTTTACAATCAACACATCTTCTCTCTGATTTCGTGTTCAACATATTTTTACAACTTAACTACTCCTACTCCAAGAGTTGTCACTCATACATCAATCCAAGTTAAGATACAATAGTAAAGTGTCACGATTGATGCAATACACCATCTTCTCAGTTAAGTGTAGATACGGGAGTAACCCCTAAGTTACTTTTGAAGTATTCAAACCTATCCTTAGGTAGAGGCTTAGTAAATATATCAGCAATTTTATCCCCAGTTGGAATGTATTCTAACCTTACCTCTTTCTCCTAAACTTGTTTTCCAAGGAAATTGTACGTTATAGAAATATATTTAGTCTTAGAGTGCATCACTGGATTCTAAGAAACAT
Source organism: Thuja plicata (assembly GCA_018584345.1). Taxonomy (NCBI): domain Eukaryota; kingdom Viridiplantae; phylum Streptophyta; class Pinopsida; order Cupressales; family Cupressaceae; genus Thuja; species Thuja plicata. The sequence goes on along the minus strand of MU224540.1, from coordinate 260,744 downwards.
TTAAAGAACTAGTATTATCACATTGAATAATAATAAGTTCAGTCACATTTTCTTGTATACCTTCAAGTAGTACCACCTAAGTGCAATTGATGATGGTAGCAACATATTCAGCTTTTGTAGTAGATTGTGAAATACAGTTTTGCTTCTTACTTGTCTCGGCAACAAGTCTTTCACCTAATAAAAATGCTCCACCACTTGTACTTTTCCTATCATCCACATTTCTAGCCCAATCAACATTTGTATAATTCACTTAGTGAAAATTTTCCTTTATAACCATACAAAGTCCATAATTTATTGTTCCTCTCAAATATCTGAATATTCTCTTTACTCTAGTGAAGTGTGTATCCTTAGGATTTTCTAAAAATCTTGCAACAAAACCAACTTCTTATGCAATATCTAGTCTACTATGCACAACATACTGTAGCATTCCAATCATAGATTGGTACATAGTCTGATCAACATCATCAGATCCATCATCCTTAGATAGTTTTTAACCTATAACCATTGGGGTTTCAACATGTTTTTATTCTTCAAGTCCAAAGGTCTTCAATATCTCTTTGATGTATTTAGACTGACTGATGTAGATACTGTTATCAAGTTGTGAAACTTGCAATCCAATGAAGTATTTGATCTCTCCTATCACTGACAATTCAAATTCCTCTCATTTGTTCAGAATATTTTCAATTTAGGTCATCATTATCTCCAAATATTATCATCAATAAAGATTTCAATGAGTAGTAACTTGTTTTCTTGATCAACCCTTAGATAAACATTGTTGTTGTCACTTGTTCTAACAAATCCAATATTTATAAGATACGAGTGTAGTCTCTCATACCATTCTCTAGGAACTTGTTTCACTCCATACAGTTCCTTCTTTAGTTTGCAAACCAAATCTTGTTCATCATTATTCTCAAAGCTATTAGGTTGTTCAATATAAACCTCCTCTTCTAGTATACAATTCAGAAAATCATATTTCACATCCATTTGATAAACCTTGAATTTATTGTAAGATGCATAAGAAATGTATCCTCACTCCTTCTAATATAGAATGAGGTACAAATGTCTCACCATACTCTAATCCTTTTTCTTGTGCATATCCTTTGCAAACAAGTCTTTCCTTGTTTCTCACCACTTCTCCTATTTTATCCATTTTATTTCTAAATACCCATTTACTTACAATCACATTATTATCTACTAGTCTGGGTACTAGATTCCAAGTTTCATTATTCTCTATCTTTTCTATCTCTTCTCTCATTTCATTCAACCAATCATCATCTTTCAATGCATCCTTAGCAGTTCTAGGCTCAAATTTAGAAAGTAAGTAGGTACTCTCTCTAGATTTCCTTCTAGTTAATACTCTATCATTCTTAACTCCAATTATTTTTTAGAAGAGTGATTTAAATTAACATACCTTGGTAAGGTAGGAACATACCTATGTTCCTCAGCTTCATTCTAAATAGGTGTTTCATCTTTTTCTTGTTCCTCTTATCTTTGTTCATTTTGTTCAGCGGGTTCATCTTCCATCATGGGTTGTATATATGTTATCCCATTGTAATCTTTAGGTCTCATCTTTCTTGCTTCATCATTTTCATAATAACACTCATCCACTTTTACATTAGCACTCTCAATGATCTTATTTTTCTTTTTTTTTAAGCACTTGTAGGCTTTACTCTTAGATTAATACCCCAAAAATATTCCTTCATCACTTTTAGCTTCAAATTTTCCTAGGTTTTCATCCTTCTTAATAAAGCATCTACCACCAAAGATTTTGAAATAAATTACATTAGGAGTGTGTCCATACCATAGTTCATAGGGTTTCTTTCCTATTATTTTCTTGATCAAAACTATGTTAAATGTGTATACGAGAGTTCTAAGAGCTTCTCTCCAAAAAATTTGTGCAACTCCCTTTTGCATCATCAAAGTCCTAGCACATTCAAACTCTCATCTATTTCCTCTTTCAGCTATCCCATTTTTTTGTGGTGTTCTAGGAGCAGACATTTTTCTCTTAATCCCTTCATCTTCAAAATAGGAAACAAATTCATGTGATGTGAATTCTCCACCTCTATCTAACCTTAAGCATTTTAGGCTCATACCAGTTTCCTTTTACACTCTTCCTTTGTAAATCTTGAACATATGAAAATCTTCTAATTTCTCTTTAAGAAACATAGTCCACATCATCCTTTAATAGTCATCGATGAACAACATAAAGTACTAATCTCCATAATAAATTTGAGTTCTCATAGGGCCACATAAGTCAATATGCACCAAATCAAGTATATTCTCAGATGTGTAGCCTTTTCTATTGAATTTAGAACTAGTAAGCTTCCCAGATTGACAATCCTTACAAACAAACTTATCAGGTTTCACAAGATACGGTTGACCTCTAACAACCTTCTTTTTACTGACTTTAATTAGGTTGTCAAAATTGACATGACAAAACCTCTTATGCCTCAACCAATTTTTGTCAACCTTTCCAATCAATAATTTCTTGACATATGGATTTCAGTAGAATAAATTACCTTTTCTCAATCCTCTAGTAGCAAACAGATTTCTTTGTTTGTTCTTTATCTTTCATATTCCTTCACCGGATTCCAGATTAAATCCTTTCTGATTTAGTTTTTAAACACTCAATAGGTTGTAGTTTAGTCTCGATATCCTATGGACATCATCATAGTTTGTATTGTCATTCAATGCTATAGTGCCTTTACCTTTTACCATATAGGGGATGTCATTACCAAACTTAATTGATCCTCCATCAAATTCTTCAAGCTCAAATAATTTACTCTTGTCACCAGTCATGTGATGTGTGAAACCACTATCAATAATCCACTTCTCACTCTTGTTCATAGTTGATATCAATGAAATATTACTACCTTGTATCTTTTCTTCCTTCACAGAAATAAATACAATCTCCTCAGCATCATCATTATCTGATTCATCATCTATAACCCCTTCCTAAGCTAGATAACATGTTTTCTTTCTTTTATCCTTGTATCTCTTGTTCTTTTCTTTCTTATTGTTCTTAGGGAACCTAGATGCAACATGTCTAATCTTACTACATGTGAAGCACTTCAATGGTAATTTTTCTTTATACTTCCCCTTACCTCTAGGTAACCTTTTGGAAATAAAGCTTCCAACTCCTTTTGATCTTTTTCCTCACATATGATATCATCAATATTAATTCCATAGGATACTAAAGTAGTTCGAATAGTAGGCTCAGAATTCCTTCTAGAGTTTAGATGGGCATTAAATGTTACATCGATTCTAGGCATGCTATTGTCGTAATTGCTCAATTCAAAGGCAGTTAAATTTCCAACTAAAGAATCAATAGTAACAAGTATAGTCCCTAAAGACCTTACTTCTTGTATAGCATAAACTCTAATAGAATAATGTGGAAATAAATTTCTTAGGATTTTTCTTACCACGTCATCTTCAATGATGGCTCCACTATCTCCTCTGAATGTGTTCACTACCTCCTTGATTATCTAACTATAATGCTCAATGTTCTCTGCTTAAGTAATCCTCATGTTATCAAAATTTCCCTCTAAGTTTTCTACCTTAACTTTTTGCACATGTGAATCTCCTCCATACACTATTTTCATCTTCTCCCACATATCATAAGAAGTGTCAAAATCTTGCACATTGATAAACTATGCATTTGATAAGGTACTTGCTATTGCTTCCATAGTTATAGTGTGTTCTTGTTTTGTCTTCAATTGACCAACAAAGAGGGTTTGAGTAGGTAGAACATATCTTGTAATCACATGATCCCAGTATTGGTCACCCATTTCTTTTAGGTACAACTTTATCCTTTCACACCATACTGTGTAACTATCCTTGTTGAGCTTGGGACCTTCCTTTCTCATCATCTTGTCAGGATCTTTGCCTCAAGCTGTTAAACTTCTTCTTCAAGGACCAAATCTATGATACCAATTGTTAAGCTTACTATGATGAGATTAATGAGAGGGGAGGAGTGAATCAAGAATCTACCGATTTCAACATTTAAACACTTTTCACTTATCTACCAAAGCAACAACTCAAAAATCAAAATTAAATGTGAAACCACAAAACATCCAACACATAGAAATAAGATTTTTGGTATTGTGGAAACCCAAATTAGGGAAAAACCATGGTGGGGATGGCACCCACAAAATTTGTACTCCTTTTAAGTATGCCCTGTGAAAGGCTTTACCTTGTTAAAGGCATTTCGATATACATGAAAAAATGTAACATGGTGAGAGGAATTACCTAAAGCTCATAACAAGATTGTACTATGTGAGAGATATCCTTGTGAGAGGAATTTGAACACTTATTTAAGTTCCACCATATATTATTTCAATACAACAAAGATCTATTAAGATCTACCTCACTTGAGGATGTCCAGCACTCTGTTGTAGTTGTCAAGAAATAATAGGTAAGAATGATCTATGAAACAAAAACCTACTTTGCTTGATCAGATCCTCTGTAGCTCAAACAACAATCTTCACATACCTCTCTAAAACTTGGTTGTACTGCACCCTCTGTCTCTTCTTCCTTCTACACCGACACATGATCAACCCAACAACATTCACCTTCTTCTTTTGAGTGTATATGATTTATTTATCTCTTAGGTTTTCACTTCCATAGAAGACCCTATAATATAATACCTTTTTATTCTAACCATACACTTGGCTTCATAGAACATATCTCTATGTCCAATTTGAATATAATAGCCACACCATTCCATTCTCAGATTCAATCAGGGAATTAAATTATTTCATTAATCATTTTCTTTCTTGACCAATCAGCTTTCTCAAATTTTCTTTATGCATTCATCGCCATTAAACAATTGTTCCTAGTTGTCCATGCAAATTCTCAAATGATTTATGACCAATAACATTTGACTATAAGAAAAATTTAAATCACCGATACCAATCAAACTGTTAGCCAATTAGAAACTTGACCATTTATAAATGTCACTGATTATCCTTCAAAATATCTCATGTCTTTTCTCTGAATGAATCACATTTTAAGGATTAGCATCTACAAGGTTTAGGTAACCTATAAAAAACAACCAAAGAAAAAAAAATACACAAATAACCATAGTGATAGAATCATTTTATTCCTATTAATTGTTGACTTAACAATTTCATTGTCTCTGGTTAACCTCACTAAATCTGTCTCACCGTTCATCACCATAACTTAATATTTTACATGTAGCATCTAGACATGTTTCCAAGCGCTCCTTTAGAACAACACCTTAACATATTTCTATTTCCATCAGCAACACATAAAGTTAATAGTTGACATCAATGATAATACCATAATTGATCATTGCTCAACCATACCTATCATTTCTCACCATCAAATTATGCTCTAAACCACTTTACCTTACACATCATTTCTCTGCATTAGTTATGTCATCACATCATACTTGCTAGGTGAAACAAATTTACTTTTATCTCCTATCATATGATGAGAACAACCACTATGAATCAGTTATTCATTTTTTTGTTCTTTTAACATACAAAGAAGTTTCAACACCATCATCAATTTCAACAAAGATGTTAGTAATATCAATTTCTGATTTCTTATTCTCTTCCACATAAAACAATCTTCTATTTCTAATTCATCATTTGAGATACTAACATCTTCATTCACATAGTAAGCCTTCTTATTGAAATTATTAAAATTCTTTCTAGGACCTTTCTCTAGGCATCTAGTTACCAAATGACCAATTTTACCACATCTAAAACATTTTAGAGGTAACATGCCTTTATACTTTTTGATATCTTTCTTCAATCTCCTTGGGAAGTTTTCTTCAAATTCTTCATCATCATCTCCATGAGGATCATCATATGATTTTTTTTGTTTTGAATGTCATTTCAAATATTCTTTTATCCTTTCCAAACTTTCTTAACTCAAATGATGTCAAGGTTCCAAACACATTTTCTTTGGTAACATTTGTTGGATCATACACCTCTTCAATCACCGGGATCTTATCACTATATTTGTCTAGTAATGCCATCAAGATCTTCTCCATTAAGTATTCATAGATTTTAGTGCCTCCTTGGTTCTTTAATTCATTCACTACAATCTCAACCTTCTAAAAATATCTTTTGATATCTTCACCATCTTCCATTCTTAGATTCTCATAATGTCTCTTAGTTTTCAGTTTCTTAGATAACTAAACTTTGTCATTTTTCTCATAGATCTCTTAAAACCTTTCCCAAAATTCATAAGCAACCTTCAAAGAAATAAATTTTCTAATTGAATCTTTGATAAAGCACTAGTAATTGCATTCCTTTCCTTTCATTTTCCTCATATACCTTGATTTTTTCATGAGTACTAAGACCATTCTAAGGAAATACATACTTGGTCTCCACATGCTTTCATGTCTTGTAACCAACCAATACCAAGTATCCTTTCATCTGATCTTTCCATGAACTATAATCTGATCCATCAAACAAAGGGATAGTCAATTTGTTCACCATTGGATTGACCTCAAGTAGTTAAGCTTTTCATTGAGGAACTATGAACCGATACCAATTGTTGAATAGGATGAATAACTAAGAGGGGGGGCTGAATTAGTTATTCCCACACAACTTATAAAATTTTCCCTTTGCCAATCAACTCACACACAATAGTATTAAAAATTTTTGATTTATCAGTTAAGAACATCAAACATCCACACAAAATGTAAGAATCAAGAACAAAGAAACACTGAGAACACTAAAAATTTATGTGGAACCCCAAATTGGAAAAAACCATAGAGAAGCTAATTCTCATGAAGTGTAAAACATCTGGATGAGGTCTCACTTAGTGAACCTAAATCATAGCACGTGCATTCGTGGCATACTAAATAATCCCCCTATTTTCAAAAAATATTATACCAAACTCCCTTTTTGTCACCCCATCAATACCCCTCCAATACCCCCCACACCTCTTTTCCTATNAAACCCTCCCCCCTCACCCCCCAAAAAAAACCCCTCCCCATATTTAGAAAATATATTTCCCCCTTTTTTTGCCCATTTTAAATCCTCCAATATGAATGCACGTGGTAGTGCATTACCCCTTCAATGAAGACCCCATGAACACATGTCAATGTGACACCAATATGGTGATTTTTACAAATACTTGCTACCAATTATTCTCACTGCAAGTAGGCTCACTTTTGATACACCAAGGATCACTGCCAATACACTAAGGCTCACCACCAATAAAATACGGCTCACCAGCTAGAAAATATGAAAAGAGATAGAATCAACCACTAAGTTCAACACACTACTACGCATAAACATAAATCTCCTACCAATAGATTCACAATCACTTCGTATATCACCATGCATGAGTCTAATCAGATATGGATATTGATCTAGATACATATGCTAATATAGATACAATAATTGTTAGAATACTTCAGGGATAAATGAGAGGGGGGGTGAATCAGTTATCAACAAATTTATCTTTTTCTTATACTTATTAATCCAGATTGATACAAAGTAAATGCACATTCATATAACACATTACACAAAACATCAATTTGGTTACGGGGAAACCAAATGGTAAAAACCCTGATGGGAATTAGTACCCACAAAGAACTATACTGTTTATAGTAATCCTTGTTAAAAGATCATACAACCTTGTTAGGAGTTGTTCATTACAATGCAGTAGTATAGTGACCTAGTTAAGGGTCTGACCCTGTTAGGAGTCTTTTACAATAACCCTGTTAGGGGTGGTGGACTCACTGTCCAAGTGGTGAAGGCTACAA
>MU224540.1:198164-239273 GCA_018584345.1 Thuja plicata | reverse complement strand
AGATTATGATTTATATGGTTAAAACTTGTATATGATTATGCTTGGTCATCTGCAAGGTATTTTATTAAGGTGGTTCAATAGAGAATACATGACAAATCAGTGTCCACATCTAAGTACTGTGTTGACAGTCATCTTATAAGGTAAAACCTGCCTGAGCATCTATGGAGCTCAAAAATGAAGAAGGATATTGTTTAAGTCCTTAGCAATTAGGCTTTTCTTGTCTCTGAACTATTAATCAGGATTAAGAGGTAATAAGATTCAAATAGACATTTCAAGCAGTACAGTTCATGCAAGAAAAATCCCTAACAGGTTATAGTTGTTGTTCTAGAGTTTGATTGTTCTTGCAACCACTAGAGATAGTTTTCTATGACTATTCCTGAATCCAAAGAAGATATAGTAGTTTCATATTTATCTATCCTAAAAAAATGTGTTGTTACTTGCATGATTTTATCTCTAGTAGTAGGATTTTTTTAAATCATTGGAGTTACTTCATTTTCAATCATTTTCTTTCCATTATTGTTTCCTTTCAATCTGTACAATTGCAAGGCTTTAGTTGGAACTTAGTGCACATACACTGTTGTCCCATTTCAAGTACACATTCCTAGATTCAAGAGTAAATGATCCTTTACCACAATAATAATAGCTACTTTGTATAGATTTCCAATCCCTGATTTAAAGTTTTACAACCTAGTTATTGATCTAATTCAGAAGTCTAACAATGTATGTGATAATTCTGAAAGGTAATATATGAATAGGAACACTTTGAAATATTTTTTTGTTTTCATGCTTCTATAGATGCACTTGTATAGTCCTAAAAAGTTATAACCCATAATTGGATGCTTTAGGACTGATCAGTCCCCATTTTTGTAATTTTGAGGTTAGAATGCCTATTATGCTTTATCCATGTTACATGTCTCTTATTTTCCCATACCTATTCATTGTCCCTGATATCCCAGTGAAATTTGAGCCTATATTACTTTAGACACATTTCCATTGGAAATCTATCTCTGGTGTTGGAACTCTCAAATTCTTGAGATCACAATGTTGAATTTTCTAAGGCCTGGATTTCATCTTTGTACACTATTTGGAGACACCCTATTTTGACACTAAGATTTACAACGAAATCATGGAATGCACAGGGTTGTGGTGATTTGGAAGTGTGTGAATAGGGTAAGGGTTGCTAAGTTGGGTTTATCCCATTTTTTTGTGTTGGGGGATAGATTTTTATTTTTATACATCACCACACACATAAGAAGTGACAAAAAGTTGAATGCCTTTTGGCAGGAGTCTCGCGTGTGCTAGTAGATAGTTCAGCAGTAACTTGAGATATTTTGTGGGCCTGAGGTGACTGGACAGTGACATGGTAGGTGAAGGATGAGTCATATTGTGATGGGTTGTAGTTACAGAGTGTGATCTTCATCTTGCAGGGTAAGAAAATGGTTATAAAATCAATCGACAAGATGGAGAGGATGGTTATTCACCAAGTCATGACAGTTTGTGGCTATTAGTAGCTAGGCGATGTGAGACGATGAGTAAGTGGTCATGAGCTCATGAAAGCTATTCCTTATAGAATAAAGTGTCAGAGAGTTGGCAAGTGGTTGTTAGTCGCTAGGTTGCGGCGGTTAAAGAAGATAACACAAAATGTTGGGGAGTTTGTGAGATGTTTCCATGTGCCTAGGTTGGGAGATGAATGGTAGTCATGAGGTTTCTAGATGAGATAGAATATTCTTCTAGGGTTGGAGAATTCTTGAGAAATTTCCACATGCCTAGGCCTATTAGTTGTGGATCCATCAGACACTTTAGTCATCGAAGGTGGTTTCCCCTTGTTATTTGATAATTTATTTTACTTAATACCACAACAGGTGGGTCCCTACAAATGTATTTCTTTCGAGTAACTTGTGCATCATATCCTACTAGCTGAGTTACTCAACTCAAAATACTATTTGATGCTAGATAGGTCAGTGCCAGTAGCCAATCTACCTTTTGAATAACTTGAGGCCTCGGCTTAGGATTTATGTCTTGTCTGATGGCTATTTTTACTCGATGGATAAGGATTATGAGATGTTTCCATGTGTCCTCATTCATCGTAGGCTAAAAAAAGATGGGGCCAGGTGCTGACATGATGTGTATGATGATGTTTTATTTGTTAGTGCCTAGGCCCATTTTCCACGTGGAAGATAAGGGTGAAATGTCTTTCTTTTTTGTTGGCTCACGAGATGAAAGGGAATATTCTTCTTAGGTTGGAGAACTAGTGATTGACTACCACGTAGCAGTTGATCTGAATGAAAGTAAGTGGTTGCAAGGTCATGAAAGTTATGGGTCTAGAAGAAAGTGCTAGCGAATTGGTGAGTAAGGGTTGTCTCCAGCTCATGGAAGTCAAGTAATTTAAAAGTTTCACATCGAGAGCTAGTGACTAACAGCTTGTGGTCACTTATTGTGAGGTCATTAAGGTTTGTGGTGGTCAGCACTAATAGTTAGAGAATTAGTGAATGAATGTCACATAGAGAATTTAAAGATGAGTTTTAGGTTGTCGCTAGATCTTGGGTTGTAATTTTGTTAGTATGTGGGCCTGGAGAGTTAGCAAGCAGTTGCTACATTGCAAAGAGTTTTAAGGGTGGAAGGTTATTGTCATATTGTGGGAGATAAAATACTTAACCTTTCTAGTTGGAGAGTTAGAGATGGGTGGTTTTATTTCCTTGTTTGCTAGCTCATGGGAGTTAAAATATTTAATATTTGTAAGTGGAGAGCTCAAGACTGAACTGCTAATGGGTTGTCTCCAAGTCATGAGTTGTTATAGGGAACCATCATTTGGGCTAAGAGCTAGTGGTTGGGCACCACGTGTCCAAGTGTTTTTTCCATGATGTTTCCAAGGAAGAAGAAAGATGTTTCCTCAGGTCTGAGCCAACGAGTGTTTGAGGAATTTCAGACAATGGCTGGATTTATTAAGAAAAATCTACTATCTTGTTGCGAGCACCAAGTTGTTGCAGAAAATTGAGAGGATGGAGTCAAATATAGATCAGATCTTTTGAGTAGGATTAGATAACATTGATTTCAAGTTGATAGAAAGAGTGTGGTACGGTACATAGAAAAGAGTTTTCAATTTTATATCAAATCTTGAACTCTCTGTTGCTACAGATATATTGTAGCTCTAGTCTACTTTCTGGAAGCTCTCTTCAATTGGTTAGCTGGTGGCGCTCTTTCCAAAGTTTTTTTGTTGAGTAGTTAGGTTGTTTTTTCCCTAAGTGATCCATAGCTTGTTACAATCCTTGTTCTATAAAAGGATTTTCTTGATCAGTTAAAAATGGTTATGATTAAAAGTTGAGAACGTAGTTCCAATTTTTATTGTTCCAGTAGTAAGATTAGCTAAGAATGAGAAGCATTGTAATTTATTTTCATAGAGAAATTTAGATGAATTTGTGTTAATTCTTTTGCATGTTTTGAGTCTGTAGGTTGTATTAATATTGTATGGAAGAGATATCAAAGGGTTTTGTTGAAATATTATTCTGATTCAGATCTCTCTAGTGTGCAAAATTAGTCACGTTTTAAATGGAATAAAATAAAGAGTTATTCTCATTTATTGTCTTATTGTGAGATAAGTGATTCTCTTTCATAATTTGATCTAAGGGGTCAATTAAATGATTGATAGAATTTTTAGTGTTGCTGGGGTTTTGCACGGATTTTGATAAGTAGGTTGGGTTAGGATTGTTGTTGAAGAATATTGTAATGTAATAATATTAGATCATATGCTATGGATGAAATTCTATTATGTGATCTTGTATTTTTGATGCCTCAAATACCCAATGGGATGAGACACAGATCTTAGTTGTTTTGGGTTTTACAAGTGTGTTGTTGTTTAGACTCATGTTGTTTCTCTCTAAAATAAAAATATTAAACTCAAGCATCTTTAATTTTTAGTATGTTTTTGTTGTTTTCTTTCCCCAATCTCATGCTCCATGAAAGGTTTAATTTCAATGGATAATTAGCCATTATCTAGTATTGCCCTATTATTCTGAGCCCTCATATGAGATTTACTCTTAAGTAATGTCAGTCATGGGTTTGGTGTGTGTATTTTAGGGTATTAAAGGTCTATCTACCTGAGCTTTGCAGAACCTAAAGTTTAGAGGGAAACAGTATCCCTATCAATTGGTGTAGTCCTCTTAGGAATTTAATAATTGGAGTTGGCTTCTCTATAGAATTGTTTAAGAGTGTACTTGTAGCTACTTATAGTGTAAATTTTTTTTGGGAATCAACAAAATGGACACTCTAATGGGGAGTTGAGTATTAATTGCATAATTGATAAGGTTGTTAGTTGATCTTGCTCCTTTCCTTAATAATTTCTGGCTAGTTAGTCAGTCCATTGAGATTGCAAAGAGTTGAAAAGTATATTTTATGATTAAAGATTGATTTCCTTGCCTTGAATCTTCAATAGTATTGTTCGTCATCTGAATTTATATTTTGTGAAACATTGAAGTATATGTTTGAACTACTAAAATTTTTAAGGAGATCCTTGCAAATTATTACAAAATATTTTTCTCAATTTAATTGGGTGGCGACTCTAATCTCTGCACCAATGCTTGCAAAAAAAAATTGTTCTAATAATTTCAAAAAGACTGGTAAAGGTTTTATGAGTCATATTGAGGCATCATTTGGTTGATGGGTGAGGTTCATGGGGATCGAAAAGGTAGATGACCAAAGGTGGTATAGAAGCAGATATTTCTCTCTTGTCATAAAATTATTTAGAGTAAGAATGCATTATAAGAATGTGAGTTTTGCATACTTGTGATTTTTATTCTCCAGTTTGTGTTTTCAATTGAGGAAGTATGTTGAGTTTTATTTTTTGATAGAGAAGTATATTTTTCACTGCAACTTTCAGATTTGAGAATGTTATAAGTGGTTGTGTGATTTACATTTATATATTTGGGGAATGTCAAACATGAGTTTACAAAGTATACAACCCATGTCTAATTTTTGTAGTAGCTTCTCTATGAAAATATTTTTTCCATTGTGTTTTGATGGAATTCATGGTTTCCCTATTGAAATTCTCCTGAGATTAGGAAGCATTACCAAAGTTTAATGGGAAAGGATCAAAATCAGCATGTAAACATTTCTAGGAATTTTTTGATTTGATGGGTGATTATAAGATCTATCAGGAAGATGTTCTCATGAAACTTTTTATTCAGATTTTGAAAGAGGATGTCAGGGATTGGTTTTCCTTTTTTTCCAAAAATTTCTTTTTCTTCTTGGGAAGAATTAAGTGCAACTTTCATGGAGCATTTTTCTGAAATAATAAATGCAAGTGGTGTATTGAGAAGATTGATGGAGATTGAGATTGAAGAAAATGAAATCGTTCCATCATTTAATTTCAGATTTTGGTGAAAATTCTAGTACATCATCAACCTGGATGTTGGCTCTGCTAGGGTTTAGTGTTGTGCATTTTTATTTTGTGTCTTGTCTATCCTTTCATACCACATTTACTGTGAGATTAGCCTAGGTTTTTAATGGATGCAGCCACCTTTAGCTCAATTGTTGTTTTTGGTGCTAGAGTGGTAATGAATAATAATGGATCCTCCAAGAAAGAGACCTTGCAAGTTCATACTGAAGGTTTTTCATGAGGTATGCCAACTCCTGATATAGTTCTTCCTATTCATGATTTTGATAATGCATATTCTTTGTTAGAGAAACACACTTTGATAGGTTATTTTTTGGGTAGAACTCCTCCTAAAAGAATACTTAAATAATGCATTTCCAAACCTTGGAATCCTCATGTATTTTTTCTTGACGGGATTCAAAACCTCACCAAAGGGTTTTTTCTATTTTAGTTCTCCAACCCTACCCATGTTGAAGCTATCTTCACTCTTGGGTTGGAGACTGTTAGGTCTTACCTTTTTTGTTTTAGAGATGGTCTAGAGACTTCACCATCTTTGATGAAAAGAAGATTAGGGTTCTTGTGTGGGTTGAGTTCCCTAGCCTTCCCTTTCCTTATTGGCCTTTCATTCAAACCATTGTGCAAAATCTTGGTAAAGTGGTCTGTCTTGAACATGACCATTTTTTTAACGCTCACCCTCAAAAAAGGGTTTGTGTTGAAGTTGATTTCTCATGGGATCTTAAGGAAACCCTTGAGATTCAAGTGGGTGTTAATACCATAACCCAGAAGGTTCTTTATTTGAATCTTCCAAATACTTGTTATCGGTGCCAGTTCGCGGAGCACAAGATTAAGGATTGTACCTTGGTAGTTTTCTAAATTAAACCTCCTCCTAAGGATTCAGGACCCCATCCTTAAGAGGTTTGAAAAAGGAGGAGCTAAAAAAAGATGAATGGACTATTATGGGTCACAAGGGTAAACACATTTTGAATTCAAAATCTCAGGGTGGTTATGGGGCCTCTAGGGATTCTAGTGCTTCCCCATCTGTTGTGTTCCTAGACAAGGCCATGTTTCTCTCACCTATTTCAAATCCTGACTAGTAGGAGATTAATGTAGTTACAAATTCCTCTCAGTCAGCTTTGATTCAAACTTTGCAAATGGCTTCCATAATTTATTCTTCATCGACTCTGCATCATTCTGGCAGCCTTGTTGGGCGTGCTGAGAGTGAAGAAGGGGATTTTTCTAAAAAGTAGTCTGTCATCTCTGATGAGGCTCCCCATTATGATTTTTTTCATAACCATTTCTCCTCTCCATGAGAAGAGGATGAGATTCACAAGGTTTTCTCATGAATTACATCTAATGGAATGTGTGGGGTCTCATAGACCTACCTAGAAAGCACTCTATCAGAGATGTTTGTCAACGGGTTTCTAGCCTAGATATCTTGTGTCTCCAAGAGGTGAAAATTTCTGGATTTATGTTTTAGGCTACTTGTCATGTTATTTGGCCTAACATCCTTGTTATTTCTTCTCAACATGAAGCTAGTCAAGGTGGAGTTGTTACTCTCATTTTCCCTCGTTGGCATTCTTTTCTTGTTAATCATGGTTCTGGTCTCATGAAGAGAGTTGTATGGGTTTTTTGGTCTATTAAGAATCATTTTTTTTGTGATAGTTAATGTGTATGCTCCCAATGATGTTGTCAAAAGATCACATTTATGGAGATGGCTTTCTTATTCTCTGCCACCTACAACTTGGATCATATGTGGGGACTTCAATATGGTTGAGGTGGCTTTTGATAAGGATGGGGTTTTTCCTTTTTGATATACAGCTGGAGAAATAGAAAAATGGTTTTAAATGCATAATAAATTGGGTCTTTTTCATCCCAATGCTAGTTGTTGTTGTTTTGGTGATACTTGATATACTTGGTCTAGAGCTGGCTTTGACAAAAAATTTAAAAGGCTTGATCATGCCATAATTTCGGCATAATCATTTTTTAATTTTTTTTGAAAAAAATAAATTACTTGTCACTTCTCTTATTGATGTGACTTTCTTAGATCATTTTCCCATTTCCTTTGGCATTGAATGATAGATAGCTAAGGCACAACCTCCCACAACATAATTTTACCTCAATACATCTATGTTGAGTCACAAGCCTACTCTAGCCCACATCAGCCAAATGTGGAATTTAGAACCAAGGCCACATCAGCCCATTGGCTGGATTAAGTGGTGGAATGATGCCATCACCTGCACTGCCAGATTTCTCTACATTTATGGAAAGCAACTTGCTCAATGTTTCCAGATATCTTATGAGGCTACCATTAAGGAACTCTATACAACCTCTGAAGCTTTGATTCTTAATCCTTTCAACACAGATCTACAAATCCAGCTTTCTCAGATTTGGCACTAGAAACAAATCGTAGACAATTATTAAAGGTTGGAGATCGAATCTCAAAATAACTTTTATTGACTCTTAGGTCTCACCATACTTATATTGGGATTAAAAAAATTAAAGAAGGTCAAAATATACTTATAAAACTCCCTAATATTCTACAAGATTTTGGTTGACACTATGAGAAGGTGTTCATTGCATAGGGAAATTCTTTGGTGAGTGACCAAGTGCATGCACGTTGTTTGGTTGTTGTTCCTCACCATCTTTCAGCCAACCAACACTATTTTTGTGATCAACTTATTATGATCAATTATCTTAAATATTTTTTTATTTTATGACATTTGATAAGGACCCTAGGTGGGATGGCTTCCCTTGGGAGTTCTAAAAGGCTCTTTGGGAAAAAATCAGCCCAGATCTTCACAAAGTGTATTTGGAAGCCTTTCACTCCTACTCCTTAGGGGATAGTATCGATAAAGGAAACATTAAGTTCATACCTAAGGAACAAGACCCAGAGGATATTTTCAGCTAGAGGTTAATCATTCTACTTAATGTCTCTTAAAAGATCATAACCAAATCTCTTTCTTTAAAAATTTATCACATCCTACCTTTTATTTTTTGAATAGAACAAACTAGCTTCATCAAATATAGGTTTATTCATGAAAAAATTATTGTAGTCTGGGAAGGCATGGAATGGGCCCAGGGGTTGAACCAGAAATCCCTCTTCCTCAAAATTTATTTTTCTAAAGCCTATGACCGGATTGAGTGGCCTTTTATTTTGGCTATACTTCAAGCTCTGGGTGTTGGCCCCAGATTCATATAGCCTGTTCAAATCTTGTTTGGAGATGCCTCTTCTCATATCATTATTAATGGCTGATAGTTTTAAGCCTTTGGTCTCTTCAGATCCATTCCCCAAGTTTTCCCTTTGGTTCCTCCCTATAAGTTATTGCAGATGAAGGGTTTGGTTATTTTCTTGCGAATGCCACTTCCACTGGTCTTGTTAAAGGAATTTACCTACCTGAGTCACTTGCTCAAATTTTTAGTGGCTATTTCACTGATGATTCTTTCCTCACTCTCAGTGAGGATGAAGCTAATGGGAAGGTGGCTCTTAAATGCCTCAACACCTTTTGTTTAGCCTCTAGTTCTTCCATTCAATGACACAAGACAAAATGTTACAGACAATCCATTCTTTTGGCTCCTCCTTGTATGGCCCAGTTTGGATGGAAATTAATTCAACATGGTGTGGTTTTCATATTTTTGGGCATTTCATTTTCATTTTAGGCTTTGCATGTGGATCTATGGATTGTTTTTTTGGCTAGAATTGAAAAGAAGCTTGGCTACTAGATTACCAAGCTTTTATCCTTGGCTGGTGTAGAGGACTAATTTTAGTCAATGTAAATAAAACATTGAATAAAGTGAGAAAATCAATTAAAATCAAGAAAATTCTAAATTAATTGAATTATTAAAAGCCTTTGGATTAATTAAATCAAATTAATTGTTCAATTGAGATTAATCATTTAATTGCATAGTTAAAATCAATTTAAATCCAACCCTTTCAAGGGTAAACATGGCTAATTCAATTAAATCATTTGATTAAATCCCTTAATTTCCTCATCCATCACATGGGATAAATTGGATCAACCAATGAGGATTGAGAATGGGAGCTCACATGGATCAATCCAAATCAATCCTCCATGACACATCTTGGAGTTGCATCTTGACCACTCATTTTTTCCCCCTATTTGAAACCACCATTTAAATGGTCTCACCATTTGAAACCCCTAATCCAACCAATCCTTAACCATGGTTTAATCAACTCTACCCCCTACCCTTGTGAAATCATTTAAATAGAGGCCATGTTTGATGCATTTAAAATCATCACACACTCATGAAGCAAAGCATCATCACTATAGGAAAATAGAATTTGACTTCATAGAAATTACATGTTAGGATTGCATTGTAGTGAGTGATTTGAGCTAAATAGGCATAATATTAATCAAATATCTTCAATTCTAATTTTAGGACTATCATTATGGATGCTTGAGCTGAGAGCATGTTGTTTTCTTTCCTAATTAGAGAGCCATGAGATGCTCAATTATTGATTTCAATTCAAATTAGTTAATCTTTGTTGAATTGATTGATATGATAGTAATCTCATGAAGGTATGATTTCATATACACAAATGGTGCCCACCATGGGGCTTAGGCTTCATTTCAAACAGATTTATCATTTTTTTTGTGCATTGAGTGTGTCTTTTGCATAAATTTGCAAGTTACAGGTGAAGTGATGCGTAGATAGCTAAGGTGTAGCACATTTACACAGTGAAACAGCGTGTAGAATTCCTTTTGTCTTCTGCCTTTCTTTCTTTCTTTCAGGGCATTAGAAGGAAAAGTGACACGTGTCAAGCTAAATAGTGATGCATGTCAAAGAAAAGTGACGTCTATCAGCTAAACAGTGATGCCTAGTGAACCAAAGTGACGCATTCTAGCACAATTTTAACACTTCTCATAATTCTTATAATGCATTTGAGCTATTATTAAGCACATTTAAATCTATCTTTGATCACTCTATATGTTGTTAAATAACACTTTATATGCTATTAAGTAGCGCTTAAAACAAAGCAAAGTAGCACGTAGAATACTGTAAAGCAGCACGATGTATATCTTAAAATAGCACGTAGGCCTGTATCTATTTTTATTTCTGCAAATATTTAAAAATGCCAAGCTAATGGAATTTTATTTTCTGATTTGTAGATAGTGAAACACAAAAAGGTAAATAAACTCAAGCTTGTAATCCACAAGGAGGACAAAGAGATCAAAAGGTTGTTGAAGCATGAGAAGAGTATTCACAATGCAAACCTTTTAGAAAATTTATTTGAAGAGGAAAAACTTTATGATCATTATCTTAAAGTTGTTATAGCTTACAAATCCAAATATATTTCATTAAATTGAAGCAATTCATCTTTTAATCTTTGGAAAAGAACTTTAATGTTAGGTTAATTGGAGCTATTCGTTTTGGATTTGGATTTCCTCATTTTGGGTGGATTGTGTTGACTAACTTGTTGGAGGAGAGGATGCAAAGGAGCTTGAATGATCGCCACTAGGTGAGTAGTAAAAACAAACAAAATCATAAAAAAAATGTGCCTAGCCTTTACTAGCTTTGATTTGAGGTATTTTTCACATCCTCTTGCATTTTCTTAAATTGTGGCATTTCAAAGTTCAAAATCTAGCTAATTTGAAGCCTATTATTGTTCACCAAAGGAGACATTAGGCCTATGCTCTCAACTTTTTAAGTTGATCAAAATGAAAAACATGTTGAATTTGGTGATAGAAATAAAGGTTACAAATGAACAAATATATAATTAAAACCTCCTTTTTGTGGAACCAAAGTGCTAGGCATATGCTCTTCACTCTTTGAGTGAATCAAAAAGCCAAAAACACTTTAAATCCCTTAGTTTAAGAGGTGAAAATGAACAATTGTTAATTGTGTTTGGAATTGTGAAAATAGTAGTGATCTTCTCTTCACCTTTGGTGAATCAAATTCCTGAACCTATTTGAGCTTTTCATTTTCTTGTTTTTCCATGAACATGCTAGAAAATTAGTGGGCCTGCCTCCCGAGATTTGCCTTTTCGAGGACGGTGAGAGGGAATGACCCAAGTAGGATACAACCATTTTAGTCATGGTAATCCAACCCACTATAATAAAAATGCACTCATCGTTAATGGGATGAGTGACAAAAGAAAATCAGAATTAAAACTCCTCGAGTAGTCCTTTGGGATTGCACAAAATCATGTTTTATGCATGTGGAATGCCTCTATAATGGGGGATGAAACTCAAAATGTTTCAAATAGAATCTTGAATACAACCTAGTTAAAATAGTAATGCTTACCTTTTAGATCCATTATTATAAGCCAATTTGACCTTAGGTAAATTGCTCGGAAGACTTTCTTGTTAAAACCCATGAAAATGATCAAGAATATACACTTTTTGTGTAGAAATAGGGGTCAAAAACAAGATTTGTGTGTGTTTTGTGGTTGATGATTCATATTGAAAAAATAAAATTATCATCTAATAATGTTTTAAAATATTGTAAAATTAATTAAACGGTAATCCAAAACAACAACATATTCATGTTCTAGAGGCCTTTAAACACATACAAATAGAGAAGTAACACATATCAACTATTAAGTGACACTTGTCAACAAAAATATACCGCTTGTGACCAGAGAAATAATTCATATAAACAAACATTTACCACATATGAACCAATAAATTGTGCATGCCATCTTGTTTTAATGCTTACAAGATATAAAGTAGCGTGCCTAGACAGTCGACCAATGCGTTCTACTTTTCCAGTGAGTGCGTACAAATCTTTAAAGAAGCACATACAAGCTTTTAAGAAGTGTGTACATACTGAGACACTCAAACAGTGAGTATCTCCCATTGTTTTTGGAAAATTTTAAAATCATATTTGGATACCCTTTTTGAAGTACCTCCTATCTAATGCAACATATTGGATCAAATCCTTACAAATTTAGGATGTAAAGAAATTTTCAAAGGATAAATAAATAAATTGAAAAAGACCAAGGAAATAATATAATGGATCTATTTGCAACATGAATCAATCCTATCAAAAACCAAGATCAAAATCTTCATATGCATCAAGATGAAGAAGTGACCGAAGAGGAAGTTGAGGAGGCATCCCAAGATCCCATATTCCTTGAAGTCATGGAAAAATTTTTGAAAAAGGATAAAGAAATATATTTCTTAAACTTAGCTTGATTAGGAGTTAATCTTCCTCATAATTATGATACATCAACCTTAAAGAAGGATGAGGAAAAAGAAGAGGATACATCATCTAAAAATTCATCATTAAGATCAATATTTCCTTTTCTTTATGAACATGAGCCATCCGTATCTTTATCTTCTTAAAAAAAAAGAAGCATTTAAACACAACAAACCCATCTTTGATCAAGAACAACTTCATCACCATCCTATATTTGATCAAGAGAATGAAAAGAAATATACTACTCTCAAGAAAGATCTAATGCATGAAACTATGTCTAGCATTGGTTCTCTTATAACTTCTACTTCTTCCACCATTCATTCACCTCTTAAAGTAGAAAAGCTAGCCAAAATGCCTCCATTGAAAAAAGAACCTAATGCTTTTCGTGCTAATAATGTCCACCCTCAAGGGCTACCTCTAAGATAAATCCAAGCTAACTTACATCTTTCTACAAATCTCTTTCCCGCCTCAAGGGTCATAGACCCCAAACCTTCATGTGTTTCAATGCCTATTCTATCCATTCAAAAGGAACCTACATCATTTCTCCAAGAATCCACCATGCATACCTAATATCATACCTTTTCCTTAGAACTGGATCCATGTCAAGAGGAAAATCCAAAGTGTGAAGGAAGAAATATCAATAAAGATCAAGATCAAGTTGTTATACAATCTCCTCCCATATTTGATGAAGGTCCCATATTCATAGAATCCCAAGATGATCCCCTTACACCCTCTCACTTTTTCCAAGATTATACCTTTCCATATCAAGAACAAAGTATTCTTCCAAGCTCTACATCTTGTCTACTTCCCAAGCAAGATCAATATGTCCCTTCCACAATTTCCAATGAGAATATTGAAAATAAAGAGAAAAATACCCTCTCTACACCATCCAAAGATCCTTGTCAAGATCAAAGTACCCCATCAAATCATTTCCATATTCTAGTATTTTCACCTCAATAAACCCTAATTCTTCCAAATCCCTTGCATAATAATAAATCCCTTCAAGCCTTAGTTGATCCTATCAAAGTTGTTCCTATAAACGCTACTCATGAGCCTATTGGTATAAAGATAAATCTTAAAGATGAGAACCTCAGCAATGCAACTCATTCCAAAGATGTTGATATCCCTTTCACACCTTATCTCTCTCCATTAAAATTCAACCATATGCCTTCACCATCCTCCAAATCTATTTTCAGTTCCTGCATCCCAAAGCTAAAGTCTTCACCTTGTCATCCATATTGGGTCCCTATATTCCTTCATCATCCATCCCTACCATCCCTAGCTATCCATTCAATTACACTACCATGTATCAAGATCAACAAAGGTACACATACTTGAAGAATTTCCAAACACCAATCCATATGAACCCTCCATATTATTTCTATTCACCCACAATTCCCAAGTCTTTTGGAAGCAATTTGGATATGCAACATAAAAATAAAAAATCTAAGAACCCACATGTGTATAAATATCACCATGTCCCATCTAATCAACATGTGAATGAAAATAAAAAAATAAATATCCAAAAGGTCACCATGGTCCACAAAGAAAAAGGAAATATCAAGGAGACCACAAAGGTCCATCAAGAAAAAATAAAATCAAAGAAAATGTGGGTTCGAAAATCCCTCATTAATGAAATGCATTCAAAAGAATCACAAAATAAGTAAAAATCAATAGCTATGTGGATTACCAAGTAAATTTTGAAAGACTTGCACACAAAATAAAAATCAAAGTTGACATTTAAACTTCCAAAGGCTTCCACTCCATCTCCTTCGAAACATGGTCCACTTTCCAAGTCTACTTTGGGTTCCTATATCCAAAAATCTACTATCTTAGATACATCCTCACCTCCATCCATTTTTCTTCCATCATTCCACCACCTTTCAAAGTGTGTGTCAAATTTGATCTTTCCAACATTTCAATCCACAACATACATCCTTCTTATCCTCATATCCATTATCCAACACCCACTTTCCATCTTTCCATCCCTCTTATCCAATCAATGGCATAAAACCTTAACAACCATCTACCTTTATCCTCCATATCTATCCTTTATCATCACTTTATCGATATCTTTGAGCATCCTAGCCATATCCATGGTTTATTATGGCATATCTTTCAGAAGAACATTGTCTAAAGATCCATATCTTGGAGAAATATTAAAAAATACAAAAAAAAAGAGATAAAAAGAAAAAAAGGAAAAAAAAAAGTGCCTTGGTAAAAACCTGGTAAATAGGCACCTTGCTAGAAAAACTAAAGAGAAATAAATTCTTCCTATGTAGAAAACCACTTCTTGTGGTGCCTTGGACAAGTACCATGATGAAAAATTGGCAAATAAGCATCATGCATAATTCCTTCCTTATTGCACTCTACACTTGGGGGCAATTTTTATCCATGCTATCCTCCATCTTCCTATCATTTATCTGACTTACATCCATATTCACTCTTTCACCTTTTACCTTGACAAGGTTGAACATATCCACGAGCATCAGGTATCCTGACATTCATTATTCTTTCCATCATCCTATGTTGTACCCATGCTACCCTTTCATGATCATGCTATGCCAAATTCACTTTCATTATTCCTAAGTAGTCTTTCCACAATATCAAACCATCCTCTAATAGACTCCATCATTTCTTTATCCTAATTGTGCTATCCTATCCACATCTTATCCAAATTGACCCCTTGTTCTTGATCAAAATGAAGGATATGAAATGCAAAAACAAGTTCTTTAAAACTTCTTGACATGTCCACTCTTTTGGACCACCCACTCTCAAGACACCGGGTAATTAACCTATATTCTATCTAGCACTACATCATTGACTTTCATTTCTTATCCAAAACATTCCTCAAATTTCTATATCCTTTTTCCTTAGCTTGGGTAATCTTGAGGAGATGGTCCTACAGGTCGCATTCATTGCACATGCTTCATCCATCATGGCCTTTCCATTTATAAATCCATCATTTTCTTCATCTATCTATCATGTCTTATACCTTGTGATACATTGGAGGAAAGCCAATGTGATCTTGTTTGAGAGCTGGTAATTTATAAAAAATCTAAAAAGTGGAAAATCTCTAAAAATCTAAAAAGTCAAAAAAACCTCTAATAATCTAAAAAGTGAAATCTTTAAAAATCAAAAAAATAAAAATCCTTAAACATCTAAAAAGTCAAAAATCTTTGAAAATCCCCAAAAAGTAAAAAATTCTTTAAAAATCCAAAATCTCTAAGTCTTTGAGCTGCATCTTTCATATAACCAAGCTTTTGTCATATTTTGGAAAAACAATTCCAAGCCCAACACATTTCTTTTCAACTGGGGGCATCAATCCAAATCAATGGATTTCATCAAAGAAGGCACCAATTCACATGATTCATGCATCAAACCAACAAATAGATATTTGAACCTTTGGTTTACATCATTGTTCAAATTTTATTTATACCAACCTAATCATGGATCTTTCATTGACTTATTATTATCAAGATTAAAATAAACATACCCTAACAGATCAAAATGGATGAAGTTCTATTTGGAATATGGATTACAACAATAGCACTAAAATTTTTGATGAGGTTTTGAATTTTCTTGAGTCATGTCTTTCTAGTGGATCCATGATGTTTCGACTAGATTGGCAATGATGAAAGCATGAGATCTTTTATTGATTGGTGTGTGACTGTTTTAAGATTGATTCTTTGAAGTACGTGATTTTTTCTAAGTATATGACCATAAAAGAGTCATCGAGGACATTTTGCATATGGAAGGGATTCAATATCTGTCTTTTTATGCAAAAGGATACCTTGTCCATTTAGATCTTTCATATCTTAATGCCAACATCCACTTGCAACATTGAATTTGATGAAAGCGGTATTCATATTCTTATAGTTTGCAAATCTAACCAATGAGGGTTGTATTATTTTCTTTATTGAAATCCGAAGGAAGGAGGTATTCATATCAAAATGGTTTTCAAATCTAACCAATGAGGGTTGTACCTTTTTTAGGTTCCAAAAGGCTCGATGATTAAAATAGCATAAATCCATGCATTATTTTGAAAAATGACAGTTAGATGCATTCATCTAGATTAGTCTTGCATTGTAGTTGTTATGGGATTTTCCCAAAAGGGGATGGAATTTATTCATAGTTACATCATCAAATGATCAATGCTACATCAAGGATATCATCACTATACATCTTCTCACCCAGGGGAAACCTAACCATCTGATCATTTAGGGACAACCTGCTCACCTAGGGGAAACCTAACCATCAAATCATCCAATTGATATTTTCATGCCAATCATTTATCCAATCATCAATTTTCTCATCTTGAGCACATCGATTTGTTCATCTCTATATCTTGAGAGTGAGGCATCAATTTATCAAATAAATCCATCAACCTACCTATCATATCATATTGGCATCAATACAACATCAACCAAGTGATTCTGACTGACATGAAGTGATATCCAAACATCATCAACATCTCTGAAACATCAATAACATTTTATCAATCATCAAATTCTTTCATGACCTGGGCATGTTTCAAATTGATTTTATTAGGAAACTAATAGAAATTTCCAAAACTCAACCAAATCATCCCACATAATTTTGATTCATTTACTAAGGGGGAATCATATCCATATTGAGAATGGAAATCAAGGATTCATATCAGACTAATTTTCTGCATTAGGGGAAATATCCTATCATCAAATTTGCATCTGCATTGATCAATCCACAACTGGGGCATTAAAATTTTCAATCATTATTAGTGGGGCATTTTCAATCATTTTTCACATCAGGTTTTCATCAAGCATCAATGAAATCAGTCATCAAGATCAAATCAGGCATCATCACTTCAAATAAGGCTAATTAGATCATTATACATTCTTTGAACCAATACACTTTGCAAACCGTTTCAAAGAGGGGCATTTGTAGACACCTAATTTTGGTTAAGGTAAATCAAACATTGAATAAAGTGAGAAGCCTTTGGATTAATTAAAACAAATAAATCAAATTAATTGTGCAATTGATATTAATCATTTAATTGCATATTTAAAATCAATTTAAATCCAACCCTTTCAAGGGTGCACATGGATAAATAAATTCAATCAAATCATTTAATTAAATCCCATAATTTCCTCATCCTTCAAATGGAATAAACTGGATCAACCAATGAGGATTGAGAATGGGAGCTCACATGGATCATGCCAAATCAATCCTCCATCACACATCTTGGAGTTGCATCTTGACCACTCATTTTGTCCCCCTATTTGAAACCACCATTTAAATGGTGTCACCATTTGAAACCCCTAATCCAACCAAGTCTTAACCATGGTTTAATCAACTCTACCCCTACCCTTGGGAAATCCTTTAAATAGAGGCCATTTTTGATGCATTTAAAATCATCACACACTCATGAAGCAAAGCATCATCACTATAGGAAAATATAATCTGAGTTCATAGAAATTACATATTAGGATTTGCATTGTAGTTGAGTAATTTGAGCTAAATAGGCATAATCTTAATCAAATAGCTTCAATTCTCATTTTTGGACTTTCATTATGGATGCTTGAGATGAGAGCATGTTGTTTTCTTTACTAATTAGAGAGCCATGAGATGCTCAATTGTTGATTTCAATTAAAATTAGCTAATCTTTTGTTAAATTTTTTTTGAATTGATTGATATGATACTAGCCTCATGAAGGTATGATTTCATATACATAGCTGGTAAGTTCCAAATTTTCTCTAAGGTTCTAGCTTTGTACCCACATGTACTACTCTTGTTGTTGGGTGCCCTCTAAATCTTCTTATATGAAGCTGGAAAAGTTGCTACATGACTTTTTTTGGCCTCTAGAGCCGACTCTCATGGCTTCCACAGTGTTTCCTAGGAATATTGTTTCCTTCCCAAAGATTCTGGTGGTCTTGGCCTCCTTTCCACCCCAAAAAAATGTATTTATTTATGTGCCAAATGGGTGATCAGATATTTTTATAGGGATGAATCTTGGAAGGTCCTACTTAGGAATTGCATCTCTTCAGTATTTTTGGTTCATAGTATGGCCTGGAATGAGATTCATATGTTAGACCCAGTTCAGATCCAGGACACTTTTGTTGTCAAAAGCATTTGGATATCCTAGGAAGAAGTTAAACGTTGGCTATGGTGGGTTGGAATGGTTTTCAAGATGGTATCTCCTTTAACCATCATAATATCTGGTGGTCACCTATTTTTCATCAGTAAGTGCTTCCACTTGCTAAGATTCAGGGCCTGCATGCTCTACATTTTCACAAAAGTTGCATCAAAAATCCAAAGGATCTTTTTTCTCAAGCGACCATGACTCTCCATTCTTGGGAAGATCTCTAAGTGTAGTTTAGGCTTTCTCTCCTAGATCTGAAGAATTTTGACCTTTTGATCTCGACCATACCTCCTCATTTGTTGCATAAGCTTAGAATTTTTTGTCAGGCCTTGGTAGAAAGATTGGATTTGGTATCCTTGGACTCCTCTAACTAACTACAAACCCAATATGGGTTATTCTTGGTTAGTGACCCATGTGCCAATGGTTGACACTTTGAATCATAGATGGAATTTAAATTCTTCCCATAGGACTTGGTGGTTCCATTTTCTTACTGTTTGGTCTACTATCATAGAGCCAAAAGTTTCTCATTTTTCCTAGTGTGTTTTTTTAGGTTTTCCTCTAGGTTCTAGGCTTTGACACTTGGGAGTCCCTGATCCTAGGTGCCCTTTCTGTGACCTCCTAGAGAATTTCATGCATATTTTGGTGTTTTATCACCAATTTCAATATTACTGGAGCTAGATTCATGATTTCTTTAAGCCTTTTCGGCCATTTCCCTTTTCCTGGCATATAGTTTTGATGGGCGATTCCCCTAGAATGCCTTCCATATTTGGCATGCTTTCAAGATGGAGATTCTTTTCACTCTTTGAAAGGATAGAAATGTTTTTCTTTTCACTCACAACTTTCTAGATACCAATGTTTCTAAGTCTACTAAATATTCTATATGTAATAATGTCATGATGAAGATACAAGTGTAGGCCAATAAAGTGGCTCTTGAAGTGGCCCATTTGCAGGAGCTTTTACAGCATTGGGGCAATGCCCCTTGTACAGTTTCTAGAAATTCATCAAACTCTCTTTCTTCCAACAACACTCCACCTTGTGGCTATCATCATGGCCATATCTCTTATGCTCAGCATTGCTAGACTCCTCGATCTGAGGACCCTTGCCACTCCTCTAGTGGTAGAGCCATTTGAAGATGTCGCTTGGCTTCTCCTCCCCACCAGAGTTTTGTTGGTATTTGGTCTATTGTTCCTTCTCCCTCTATTTTTTGTACTGGCTAGCCTTTGACCAAGGTTTCTAATAAATTCCCTCACTTAGCTTTTGTGATATCTCCTAGGCAGTAGGAAGGAGAAATGGAAGAAAAAGATGAAGAATATGGCTAGTCTATTCTAGACCTGCTTCTATGCCCCAATGTGTTGGGAATCCTTGAAGACAAGGATCCCCCTCCCTTTGCTGCAAGTTCTCTTGCTACTTGAGGACTTTTATTTTTTTGATAAATAGTTGATGTGTCTAGATATTTGTTGAATGATTCTTGCGAGGTGATCTTGTATCCCCCAACCCCTTTATTGTGAATAGTGTACTTTATACTTTATATTAATAGAAAATGCCTCTATTCATAAAAAAAAATATCAAATTCGCAAAGACATTAGCTGATATTCCAAGGAGGTACATTCCCAAAAATAAAGTTTTTTTAGTGATTTATTTGGGTTCTTTTGATGAAAATATGAGCTTATTGTTGAGAGATAAAGAACCTAAAATTTTACATCAGGATTTTATGACAATGATGGATATTGATAATAATTTGAAATATAGAATTATGAGAGGTTTTCTATCTGTTGGTGTTCATTTCCACAACAAATTTAATGTTGAAGAAGGGTGTGAGTTAAGAAGTAATACTCAGTATCAATGTATTGACATCTCTATGATCATACTAATCATGTTGTTGTATGTGTTCCAAATCAGAATGTGAGTGATGAGTGCTTACTAAAAATAGTATTTCTCCCTCACATTAATGTTAAAATGATTAGTGAGAGGTTTTTTAATAATGTTGATGAAAGGATGGATATGAATTTGGGTTTCACACCATATAATATGCATACTAGATATTTTATTAATGAGGCTACAGGAAGAAGTTGTTTGCGGTCTAATATTGAAGATGGGAAAAAAGAAAATTATTCATTAGATAAAGGTGATAATAAGGTGCAGAATTATGGTGATGTTGATTCATCTTGGCATGAATTAGATGAAATTGATGCTAAAGCTCCAAATAATGAAGTCATCAAATTTTATTCATTATGTAATTGAAGATTGCATAGTGTGTTCAAATGAAGAAGATATATCTCAACATATTATTTTGTCACATGAATATATTCAAGGAGATATGTATGGGGAATTAATTAAGGTATGTATGCCTGAAATTAATGTTGCAAGATTTTGTGATATTTTTTTCCTATTAAATACAACTATTCATACAACAGATCAATTTTCTTCTCATCCTTTTTAATCTGCAAGTATTAATCAACCAACACATATTGTTGAGGAGGAAGAAGATCAATGGTGGCAAGATAAGTATGATCTTTTTCATGCTGAGGATGATCGTCATAATATGAGTTTTTGTTATGAAAGATGCAATGTTGAAATTTTTTTCAGTTCTAATTTAGTTTCTTCTTTTCTTGGTGAGGATCATTATGAAATTAAGATGGATGGTGTTTTTAGTAAAGTTTCTAATGCTTTATTTTATTAAGATATAGATATGGACCAGCCATTTATTTTTCATAATGTTTATAAGGGGGGTTTTCATTTGGTTTCTAACCCATTGTATGAAGAGATAATTGACAAACCAAATGTTATAGATGATGCTAGTGTGCAAAATTTTGATGATGTTGATTCATCCTCACATGGATCAGATTGTGTGATGACTTAGCTGAATAAGAAGATGAAGCTCATGACATGGAGTTTTCATGTTATGAGGATTATAGTGTTGAACATTGTTCTTGCTCATATTTTTATCAGTCTTCTTTTGAGGAAGATTGTGTGGCATTGAAGAGGATAGTCAGTTTAATGAGGATTTAAATGCATTTTTCAATGAAGATGTGGATGTAGATCAGTCGGTCCTTTGCCACAATGTTTATGAGAGAGGTTTGCATTTGGTTTCTAATCCCTTATATGAAAAATATGTTGAGGACCCAAATGTCTTTATGGTTGTACCAGCTTGAAGTTGAAGCTATGCACAAAGCTAAATATGAGATTTTAATTTCTTCCCGGCCAGTTGAATATGAGGTAATGTATGGTGAGTGTTGTAATTTATATAAAAATGCATTACTTGATAGATTTTGCATTCCCATTGCACATGTTGAAGATAATTGATGATGCATACTTATTTGAGTATGATGTTTATGAGGGATGTGATTGGGAAAACATGAGTGGTTTAAATTAAGGAATCATTTTGCAGCCCATGAATGTTGGTATATGTGGACAATATGTATATATTAGTGTTTCTCAATTATTTTTTATATATGTTAATGAGAATAAAAAATTTGACAGGGATAAATATTGGTTTCATGTGTTTGGTGGCCCAGGGCCACCAAAGAAGAATTTTCTTTAATTTTCAGTTAAGTTTTAAATAAGGAACCAAATGGAGAAAGATGGTGTGGTCTTCTTTACCCAGAGATCAAAGATATTTCTATACCTGGAAGAGGCATATATCCATAGATAGAGCCATTTTTGGAACTCTAAAATTATTGAGATCCCCATGTTGAATTTTCTAAGGCCTAGATTTCATCATTGTGCACTATTTGGAGAGGGCCCATTTTGACATTGAGATTTACTGTGAAGTCATGGAATGTAAAGGGTTGTGGCGATCTAGAAGCAAGTGAATAGTGTAAGGGTTTCTCATTTGGGTTTATCACACATTTTTTGTGTCAGGGGATAGATTAATATTTTTTTACATCACCCTACACATAAGAAGTGCCAAAAAGGTAGGTTCCTTTTGGCAGAAATCTCGGGTGTGGTGGTGGAGAGTTCAGCAGAAAATTAAGATATTTTGTGGGTTCAAGGTGATTGGATGGTGACATGGAAGATGAAGGATGAGTCATATTGTGACATGTGGAAGTTACAAAGTGTGGTCTCTAGCTCGCAAGGTAAGAAAGTGGTTATCATATCAACTGGTGAGCTAGATAGGATAGCTAGTCACTAGGTCATGATGGTTTGTGGCTATTGGCGGTAAGGGGCCTTAAGATAGAAAGTAAGTGGTTGTGAGCTTGTAGTAGTTATTTCTTGTAGCATAAAGTGTTAGAGAGTTGGTGAGTGGTGGTTAGTCTCCAGGTCATGGCAGTTAAAGAAGATAGCATGAAATAATAGTGAGTTCACTAGATTCTACCATGTGCTTAGGTCAAGAGATGAGAGGTGGTCATGAGGTCGCTAGATGAGATGGAATATTCTTCCAAGGTTGGAGAATTCATTAGAAATAACCACATGTCTAGGATTGGCCATTTTGTATCTATCGAACACTTTAGTCATCAAAGGTATTTTCCCCTAGTTGTTTGATAATTTATTTTACTTGATGTCAGGGCAGGTGGGTCCTATCAGCTGTATTACTTTTGAGTAACTTGTGCATAATATCCTTTTAGCTAAGTTACTCCACTCATAATTTTATTTGATGCTAGACAAGTAGGTCCTAGTGGCCGATCTACCTTTTGAATAACTTGAGGCCTCGGCTTAGGAGTTATGTCTTGTCTGATGGAAATTTTTACTTGATGGATAGGGATCATGAGATGTTGCCATGTGTCCTAATTCATTGTAGGCTAAAGAAAGGTGGTGCTAGGTGTTGATATGCTATGTATGGTGATGTGTTATTGGTTGGTGCTTGGTACCATTTACCACATGGAAGATAAGCATTAAATTTCTTTCTTTGTCATTGGCTCATGAGATGAAAGGGAATATTCTTCTCATGCTGGAGAGCTATTGATTAAATGCCACGTGGTGGTTGATTTGAATGAAAGTAAGTGGTCATGAGGTCACATAAATTATGGGTCCTAAAATAATGTGCTAAAAATTTGATGAGCAAGGGTTGTCTCTAGCTCACGGCAGTCAAGGAATTTAATAGTTTCAGCTTGAGACTTGGTGACTAACAACTTGTGGTCACTTATTGCGAGGTTCCTAAAGTTTGTAGTGTCAAAAATTAATATTTAGAGAATTAGTGAATAAATTCTATGTGGAAAATTTAAAGATGAGTTTTAGGTTGTTGCTAGATCTTGGGTTGTAATTTTGTTAGTATGTGGATCTGAAGAGTTAGCGATCACTTGCCATGTTGCAAAGAGTTTTAAGGGTAAAAGGTTATCGCCAACTCATGGGAGTTAAAAGACTTAACATTTCTAGTTGGAGAGTTAGCGATGGGTGGTTTTATTTCCATGGTCACCATCTTGTGGGAGTTAAAAGATATAATACATCCAAGTGGAAATCTCAAGATTGAATTGCTAATGGGTTGTCTCTAGGTTGCGAGTTGTTATAAGGAACCGTCATTTGGGCTGAGAGCTAGAAACTGGGCACCACATGTCCAAGTATTTTTTCCATGACTTTTCCAAGGAAGAACTAAGATGCTACCATGGGTCCAAGCCAACGAGTGTTTGAGGAGTGGCATACAAGTGGTGAAAGATGATTGGCTAGATTTGTTAAGATAAATCCATTGTCTTATCATGAGCACCAGGTTCTTGGAGAAAAGTGAGAGAATGGAGTCAAATGCAAATTAGATCTTTTGAGTAGGATCAAATAAAATTGATTTCAAGTTGATTGAGAGAGTGTGGTACTTGGGAAAGAGTTTTCAATTACATATCAAATCTTGAATTCTCTATTTCTATATATAAATATTATGGATTTAGTTTTCTTTTTGTCATCTCTCTTCAATTGGTTAGCTGGTGGTGCTCTTTCCAAAAAAAAATTGATTAGTTAGGTTATTTTTTCCCTAACTGATCCATATCTTGTTGTAATCCTTGTTCTATAAAATATTTTTCTTGATCACTTAAAAAGGATTTTGATTCAAAGTTGAGAACGTAGCTCTAATTGTTATGGTTCCAGTAGTTATATTCACTTAGAATGAGAAAAATTGTAATTTTTTTCCATAGAGAAATTTAGATGAATTTGTGTTAATTCTTTTTCAAGTTTTGAGTCTATAGGTTGTATTAATATTGTATGGAAGAGATAGCAAAGGGTTTTGTTGAAACATAATTCTGATTCAAATACCTTCAGTGTGCAAAATTAGTCACATTTTAGATGGACTAAAACAAAGAGTTATTCTCATTTAGTTTCTTGTTGTGAGATATATGATTCACTTTCATGCTTTAATCTAAGGGGTTAATTAAATCCTTTATATAAGTTTTAGATTTTTTGGGGTTGTCTAGGGATCTTGATAAGTATGCTGGGTTAGGATTGTTGTTGAAGAATATCTTAATGCAATATTATTAGATCATATGCTATGGATGAAACTCTGTTATGTGATGTTGTATTTCTGATGACTCAAATTTCCAATGGGATGAGGCACTAATCTTAGCTATTGTGGGTTTTACAAGTGTGTTGTTGTTCAGACTCATTTTATTTCTTGTTGCAACCAAAATTATTAAACTCAAGAATATCTTTACTCTCAGTTGTTTTTGTTGTTGTCTTGCCCCAATCTCATGCTTCATGCAAGGTTGGTGTTAAATGGATAATTAACCATTATTTAGTAACTCCCTGTTATGATTATCCCTTATATGAGATTTCTACTTAAGTAATGCCAGTCATGGGTTTGGTGTGTGTATTTGAGGGCATTAAAGGTCTACCCACCTTGGTTTTGTAGAACCTAAAGTTTAGAGGGAATCAGTATCCCTATCAGTTGGTCTATTCCTCTTAGGAATTTAATAATCAGAGTTGGATTCTCTATAGAATTTTTTGAAGATTGTAGTGGTATCTTCTTATAGCATAAAAACTTTTTGGGAAACAACACATGGGACACATCGCCAATGGTAATCTATCCCTAGGGCTTTGGGCTAACATTTTGCCTGGAGCCCGATATGGGGGTCTTCTTTCAAGGTTTTCAATTATGATAGACCTGGATTAAATTTGAATCCCAAAATAAGGGATTAAAGTATAAAAGGACCTCTTATCCCCTCATTTTTCATAATGAATCAATAAAGTGAAATTTATCTATCAACAAAGTGCAAGAAAGAGCAATTGAGGATTTGTATTCATGATTTGAATGCAAGCATCCAATTCAATATCTCCAAGTCTTCATTTCTTCAAGATCCATCAAATCAAAGGCAATATTATCCAATTGATGCAAGTTTATCTCCCATTAAGTTCAAGTAGAGGAACTCTCAATCAAGAAAGAATATGCATTCATCCTCCTCTCTCTCCTTCTTTGCATGTGGTTATCAAGCATATATACATTCTATATCTTAGAGTTGAAATCATAGATCTATACATTTGTGAGGGAATCCTTGATCCTACATCACATTCCTTGGTCGACTCTTTGTATTTCAATCACTTTCAAGAATCTTCATGAATTTGAGTGATTTCTACATACGTTCATGAGGTTTTATGAAAGGTAAATAAGGGATTTGCCTTTGACACTATTTCATTTACGAAATTTCTATCATATTTCATGGTTGATTCCTATACAATTTTTTGACCAAGGAATACCCCTTTTACCAACCTTTTCCCCTTTTTTTGTGTAGGAATAGGTTATGAAACTACAATTTCATATTTGAGCAGTGCAGGAATAGTTGCGAATTCTGTGAAAATTTCATCTGAAAGTGTTCGGTATAGATTGAGTTTTTCCCTATCTCCTAAGTATAGATCAAGTTTCACCCTGTCTCTTCCATTTTTGACAAAAAATTTGGAGTAGGTCAGTTTCATCTTCTGATTTCCATTTCTATGATTTTTACCTTAATATCAATTTATATCAATCTATTTTGATCATCTTTTTGGTGACTTTTCTAATAGATAAATTACATTACATAATCATTTCCATTTCATTTCAATTGCATTATTTGATGGACATACCTTATTTCCAATTAGTGCTTTAGTCATCTCTTGAGCCTATTGGAGATATTCTTCCCTCCTAATGTGTAATTCATAAAATGGGGAAGTAATTCACTTAGTATATTATATGTTTCATTTCTCTCCTCATTTCCTATTGTACATTTTTACTAAACCTAATTTATTACATTTTTATTTTAATTTTGGCTTTAGATTCCCTTTATGTTCTTCTTATTTACATATAGATCTACCTGTGCATGCTTTACATTTTTAATTTGATAGTTAGATGTCTTTCATAAAAATATCTTCTTTTCTTGGATATTATATCTCTTTTAAGTTGTAATATTGCATTACATATATATATTTTCTATCATCCCCTTATGCATGAGTGTTATCCCTTTTAGGCCCTCTTATTGCATTTTGTTTACAATAAGCCATAGAATTATGCGTTTCTTTTATTCTGACCCTTCTCTCTTTCCTAGGAATCTTGATGAGACCAACATGCATACTAGTAAAAAAAACTATCATGGAGAAAAACACATCCCATTCTTCTCATGATGAAGATGAGGCTTTAAGGATTCCTCCTATGCAATTCTAATAGCTTTCCAATGAATTTGAGAAATTTTAATAATGGTTAGGAAAATAAAAATCTAATCTTGAGGTCATTTCTATGGTATAAGGCTTAAGGAATATAATTCATAATGATGAACATGGTGTTAACATCTTGCATAGTATCTATCATATCATTGATAACAATGCTAAGCCTATTAGAGATTGTTCTCAAGAGCTAGGTTTCATTCCACCTACCATTAGTGTTGAGACCTCTATGCCTATTTCTAATTCCATTCCTAGTGTCTCCACTTATGCTCTGCCTATCATAAAAACTTCCATTTAAAATATCAATTCTACTCATGTTAACATCCCTAGTCCTATTCCTCTTTCTAGTCCTTCAAGCATTCCATGTATTTCATTTCCATCCTCAATGCCCACTTATAAGAGTTTTCCATTTTCATATTCAACTATTCCTTCCATTTCTCATAAAGCTCCAAATATTTGAATCATATATCCTCCTACCATTCTTTCTACTAATTCTACTATTAATAGCTTGGATCAAACTATGTTTTCTTTACAACAACAAATTGCTTCAATGAATTAATCAAGGTTCAATATTCCTAATTTTGACATTGATGGTCCTTTGTCTCTAGATATCATCTATTTTTATCCTGTAATACATGGAGATTCCTCATCTTGAGACCTATAATGGTAAGGATGATCCTTTGACTTGTATCGAAACCTTTCAAACCTTGTGTAGTAATTTCTCTCATGATCATAAGTTCATGGCTATACTATTGAATAGAACCTTTTGAGATAAATTTGTGCAATGGTATCATTCTTTTCCTCCTTTTTCTATTGATTCTTTTCAAAAGCTCTCCAATTATTTCATTCAACATTTTCAAAACAACGTTGGTCCTAAGATTTCTTTGACCGATTTAATGCATTGTAAACAAGGTGTTAGAGAAAAATTGACTAATTTCATTGGTAGATTTAAGGATTTGAATGCCCAAATATCCTATCATGTGCTTGATATTGATGTTCAATGAATTTTCATTGCTAATTTAAAAAAATACATTAGAGATAAGATTCTACTTTTTGAATTCTCTTCTTTTACTTAACTATGTGTAGTGCTTCATAATTATAAGCTTCAAGTGACTCAGTTTGAGAGCACTACTCTAATGGAGCTGATTGATAAAATTGATTACAAATTCAACAATTATAACAAGTTTTAGAAACCAAAGAACTTCATTAAGATCAATAATTCATCCAAAAATGATGAGAAAGTGGCAACAACATCCAAAGGTGTGGCTCATTTGACATCTAGTTTTAGACCTTCTCATAATTTTACTCATCTTTATGAATCTTTGCATAATGTGATGTTAAATTTGATTAATGATAAATTTTTAATCCTCCTCCTATTAAGCCTATTTACACATCAAAACCTTTTACCAAACACTTCGATTATAAATTTTTTTGTCAATACTAGTGTCAACCTTGTCATGATACTAAAAAATTGTTTTTTATTTCATATCTATTATTCAAGACCTCATTTATTCTAATGTTATATCTATTGAAGGTGTTAATGATCAAGGAAAAAAAATTGTAGCGCCTCCCAAAAAAATTTATAAACTTATACTAACCCTTTTCCATCTCATTCAACCAATACCATTGAGTCTACCCAATCTTTGTCTTCTTCTTCCACTTATGTTGTTAACTATGATGATAAATGTAATGAAGAAAATAATGTTATTAATCTCATTGATCAAACCAAACCTAAACCTAAACCAGGACCTGAGCTTTTCATTACCTTTAACCATACTAAGAAAATTAAAGCACCTAATGGTCTTCTTTATATTGTGGCAAAGGTTAGTTTCCTTCATTCTCGTGGTGTCCTTATTGACCCTACTTCCATGGTGAATGTGATAACTAAATAACGTCTTTTTAATAAACAATTTCAACATGACTTTTATGATAAATATGATGTTATGATCCAAACTTGCAATCATTTCCTTTATCCTTTACATGGTTCTATTCCATTTCCTGTTGAAGTCTGTGGAAAATTTTTATATGTTACCTTTATTTTTGTTCCAACTTCTAATCAATTTCAATTCAAACAAGGTCTTCCTTGGCTTACCTCCATCAAATTCATGGCCTCTCCTATTCTTAAGTGTTTGAAATTTCCTCACAATGAACAAATTATGACTATTAACCATAGCATCTATCATCCTTTAGTACCTCAAGATTTTGTTGACCTTGATTAATTTAGGGCTTCTAATCCTAAACCAACCCAACCTCATAGAGATAATCTCTTCCAATCATATCAATCCTACAAGATCCAAAATATTTGTGAGCTTAGAAAACTGGATATTACATCACCTTGTCATGGTCATGGTCTTCTTCCTACACCTCCTATATATGCTTTAATTCCACCTCCTATATCTCATAATAATTATGTTGATGTTATCTCTCAACCAAGTGTGGTTCCCTTCCATTCTTCCTCCTAAAGAAGAAAATGACCCAATTTTGATTGATCATGAGCCAAATCCAATATATTGAAAAACCAAATGCAGTCATCAAGCTTGTGACCTCCACCATAAATTTCATGCTAGAGCCCATCAATATGTTTTTTTTTATGGGACTTTGTGACTGGCTCCACCAACAGAGATAAGTTGTCACCGAGTACCAGATTACCGACCAACTCTGTCTAAAGAGGTTTACTGGAGAATGAATTCTCCTAGCCTCCAAGCACCTGGTAGTCGGGTCTCGACGGTGTGGGGGACCTAAGTTGGGTAGGTGACTATTTTTTGAGGGGATAGCTTGTTTTTACTCATTTTTTCAGGGATTCCAAAAGGGATGGGGTTCCCTGCAAGCATTTGGATTATCAAAGAAAACTCAAAAGATAGATCAAGGTTGGACGTATATTTCTACCTATAGTTATGAAATATATATTTAAACATCAAAAAATGCTCCAATGCAAGAAAACTACACTAAATACCAAATACACAATGAACTAGCGATTCATATGCATTCAATAGAATAGAGGAGATAAGATCACTAATCTAAACTAAAACATAGGAGCAAAGGACATAAGAAAACATATTGCACAAAAGATGTTTGCTAACTTCAGAGATTAGAACAACAACAAAAACAACAACAACAACAACAACAACAGATGACCATAAGATGTTCATCCTTCTTTCATTATCTTGAAACCATTCTAACATCATTGGTGAGTACATTCATGGATCCAAGGGAGCGGTCTATGCTACTTAGAATAACTGAGAATTGAGCTACTCAGAATAACTGAAAGTAAAATTCTAACTACAATGAACTCAAAAAATAGTATGCTTTTATTACTGCTGGACTGTAAAATCATCAATTTTGTTGACCCTTATTATGGTGTCAAACTTCTTATTTATAAACAAATTTGACCTAAAACTTGACCTAATCCACCTGTACACTTGCTAAATATAATAAATTATCCGTGGCCAGTACTACCTGCACCACTTACGATCACCTTGAGATGTACAGAGGTCTGACAAGACATAAGAGTAAGATAGAGGAGAAATCTAGAAGAATTGGCCTCAAGATGAGATCTGAGGTACTTATGGAGGAAATTTTCTTATCCCGATAACCTAGCCTACATGCCTCACTAATGCAAATTGTGGCTCCCTGTCTATGATGCATACCAAGTAATTAATGTGGGAGTGGTGCCTTGGGAGAATCATCTATCTAACCCATCTCTTCTGCCTGACATGTCATTATCTGGATCACCTACATTCTAACCCTTCTTAACTACTTGACAGTGATCGGTCGGCTCCAGGGAACCTTGACACAGATCGCTGTGAATGAATAAAAAACTTGGACCCAAAATTTTGGAGTCCAGGAGCTTATGCTCAAAGAATAACAAATTTGTAAAAATTCACCCTACTGGAAAAAATCTCCAGAGACTGGAAGAATTTATTGCCTTATGCTCTTTTGAATGCCTCCAAGATCTAGAGGATTCCTTCTTCATCTATCTCTTTTATACAATTTTTGTGTTCTTTTCCTGCCTCCAACTATTCACCCACATCCCAGGTACCCTCCTTGAACTCTGCAACCATCTTTATGGCATCATGTGCCTAGAGCACCATCTGAGTGAGGTGTGACATTTTCACCTTATCAAAATCTCTGGGAGTTTGGAACTGTGATTCCATTACCTCATCAAATTTACCAATAGAAAAATCCACTAGATCACAGGTCTTAGTGCTAAAGGGATCAATTTTCGTAGCCCTTGTAACAAATGCCGCATATGAATTTAACAAATTTTCAATCACTGGGACTTTATCCTTCAAGGCCACTACCAGTTGCTTTCTCATCTCCATTTTGAGACCAAATCTAGAGTGTTGGACCCAGAGGAACCTAAAATGTTCATCTCCCAAAATTCCTATCTCTGTGACAATATATTCCCCGATGTTCATTATTTCCTTGAGCTCACTACCCCATTCTTCATACATTTCTATCTCCCCCTCCCACTAGGAAATGATGTCATTCACCAGGTCCAAGATGTTGCTAGCCTAGTGGAGGTCTGAGAGGGTAGCCATCAGGAAGTTCCTTATGGCTCATATCTGTACTATCACCCACATGTTGATAGCTTGCACTTTCTTCTTCATGGTTCTCAGTGTGTTAATGTCACCCTGCAGGAGTGGTGTTTTGGAGGTGGGGGCCTCTAGAGGAATTTTAGTTAAGGGTTGCATCAACTTTGTGAGAAGCCCAAGGAGATTTGCATTGTCTTCTTTTGCCTCCTTTAGTTTCTGGGCTTGTTTGTCGTATTGGGCCTCAATTGCCTGACTAGCCTCTTTCAACTTGTCTAATTCTCCCTATTTGTCTCTCCTCCCTAGAGTAACTTCTATGATTGTATATTTAGTAGCCCCTATTGCTGCATCTTCTGCATCTGGGGGAGGCATCACTACCATAAAGATTGTATTTCCTCCCAGACCAATCCAAAGGGTATGCAGGGTCTGGGCCTTCTTGGGCTTCTGAGCATCTTGGTTTTGTGCCATCATTTCAGCTAGAGAGAGGGGAGCTCTCACTGCTGCTAGGGCCTTCCTTTTTCTTGACTCTACCAGCCACTATGGTGGTGGGGGTGGTCTTACGGCTAAGTACTAGATATTTGGGTTTCCTTTGGGGGCTAGTTGCACTTATTCGACATATGTAGTCTCTATGGACTCCTTTTCTCCACTCCCAAGATTCCATGTTTCTCCCAACTTAGTGGCATTTTCATTAGTTGTGTCAGGGACCCCACCTTCCTTGGCACCTATAGCATCTATATCCAACTTTCTGGGGTTCTCCCCCATATCCTACTGCTGCTACTTTCCTTCAACATTATCTGTTGGGACATTCTCCTCCAAGGGTACATTTTTTGGAGGGGGCGAAGGTGTATGGCCTGGATCTGACTGTTGTGCCACAAATACTACCTTTCTAAATGTCACCTGGGGTACCTAATCACCCAGGATAACTAGAGGCATTTGGAGCATGATGACTGGGGGTACGGTTGTTCCCAAGGTTCTAGTTTCCCTAGCCATTATCAGCTTCTCATCCTGCACTTGTCTCTCTCCTGTCCCGGTCCCCAGGACCAGTGTTTCCTCAACACTTGGTATATTTACCTATTCTTGATCTTGTTCTTGGACTTCTTCTTCTAGGGAAATTTATTTTTCTTGCCTTCCCCCCCCTTGGCATATTTTTCACCTCTTGCACGGAGATCTCTTCTACTGCCCACTCTACATCTTCTTGTAGGTTTACCAAATCATCAGTCTAGAAGATATCATCAAAATTTTCATGGGGGAGGAGAGGCCTCTAGATGATCCTCGGCTTTTGGGGAGGAGGGGATAAGATCCATAGGAATATTGCTTGATTTTTAGGGACTTGCATCTATGCTCGGTGGAGGATTATCTACTGCACTCTCCTCCTCTATATTTACCACTCGGATCATAAGTGTTGCAAGTGATGGTGAGCCTATAGGAAGGGCGGATCCCACAAGAGTGACTAGGAGACTAAGAGAAAGCTGGATGCCCATTGTTTTGCTCAACTGTCGGGATGCCTCAAGCTAGGTGTAATGCCCTGCCATGGAACCTAGGAGAACTTAACCTAAACAAGACACTAAGTTCACGGAATAATTTTTTTTAAAATTATTTTCAAACAATGATGATAAGAATGCGGAAGCAACATAATGAAGTACATGACATACATGAAATAAAACTCATACATAGGTAACATTTCTCGAGGGTTCCTTGACATAGAATTACTTAAACATAATAATCTATGATTAACAAATGTCAAGAAATGAAATAAAGGTTACATAATATGAATCCAATAAAATACATCTCATAATACAAGATTACATATACATCTGATACCATAAGGTATACTACCTGATCAACATCCACTGCATAAGTCGCAGGGTATGTAATAATACAAAATGAACGATACAATGCATCCTCCAAAGGATGATAACCAATATATACATATGGTACAAAACATAACTCAAGTAACTGAACAAGTCTCCAAAAGACTATGAAGCTGAAATTGTAACAAGGAACATCCAAGCATGAAGAAGAATCCATCAGAATCTCAATGGTAATAAGAATCCCTACCACCCAACCACGTGGAACCAAAGGTCCACTCCCACCATGCTGAGGAGATAGTAATAGGCCCATCACATGGAGTATACAACAAGAATGAAAACATGGTATACATGACCTCATACTCCAATGCAAAGGAAGCTCCTAGAAGCACTCTAAACCATAACAAGGAACACTAAATAACACTAGAGGTAACTGACACATGTAGGATAACCTAAGCTGTATATAGGAAGGTGTCATCATGTATATCGCATCCTTGAGTTAAGTCCTAGCAATTCCTTATTGGATTCTGGCACCCAAGTGACTATACACGACATCAATGACCTTTCAAATAGACAAGATCACTAATGATGCCCGAACCCTCACCTTGAAAGGGGGCAAGCATCATCTCATCCTCCATCCTAGCCTATACTAGCGCTAAAGCATGGGTGAGGCATTAATCTTATTAGTATAATCTAGTGCATCCTAATTAATTCATTATGTTATCACTTGTTACCAGTACTTACAATAAGTAAATCCTGACAGCCACTTGTGGGTTCTGATACTTATTGCAAGACACCTCCTACTATACAATTAGGTTACCTACCCTAGGTTCACAAAAAGCATCATAAAGGATAAATCATAATTCAAATTGCATCTTGTACATTTAGGTGCACATAGGTTCTCAATAACCTTAAAACATCCACAGTGTCCTTACAGGACCAAACAATATATCAGAACCAAACCAGGTTGGGTCTAACAATTCAAGACTATGACCTCATCATAAATCACAAACTAATCATCACAATAACACCATACGGAAAGTACAATCCTGAAACCTCTGGATTTAAGTCCTAGGGTTATCTAGCCTAATAGATACGTGAAAGCATGATAACAAGATTGAAAGGGTCACATGGTCGATTTAGGATAATAACATGAACACACATGCCATAAAGTAATAGAAATATAAACAATCCCCCCAGCCTTTGCATACATCCTAGGTCATCTAATGCCCCCATAATAACACATTTAAGCACAAGAGAACAATTCAGATGCATAGAAACAAAAACGTCTAAAAAAATTGAAAAATGAACTATAACCATGTAAACATTTACAGTTAACTCCACTATGAATATTATTTAATGCAAAATAAAATAAAATCCACAATTTATTAAATTCAATAAATTAACACTCCTTTTTTTTTTTTTCCAAATACACATTATAAATCAATTATGATATGAAATGATCCCATAGTAAATTGATTATGGTATGCATTTAATTAAATCATCATTAAGTAGAATGTAGATTAATCAATTATTAATACACTACAATTCTACATTAATCATATTTTATAAATTAACCACATAATATAATTAACATATATATATATATATATATATATATATATATATATNTATAAATTAAACACATAATATAATTAACATATATATATATATATATATATATATATATATATATATATATATTCAAAACTTAGCTATATACATTAATTCATGAAAATTCATATTAATTAAAACTAATTATATAAATTTATTAATAAAAACACATATTAGTTAAAAATTAACTATATAATTTAATTAATACAAAGACATATTAATTAAAAATTAATTATATAAAAACAATCTAAAAAAAAGTAAAGTTTTATTTAATAAAACAAAGTTTGTTTTAAAGCAAACTTTCATGCGAAAGCAAGTGGGGGGGGGAGGATGGGAGGGGTCCCACACAGATTCCCTTCCCCAACCCATGCGCAGCACATTCCTATTAAATAGGACTGTGGGGGGGGACCACTGTCCTCCTCCCCATGCGCTATATAAAAAAATGTGCAGAATAGGAGAAGAGAAGGGGAGTTGGTGGGGATGAGGTCCCACCATCCCTCCCTTCATTTAATTTTTTTTTTTTTTTTAAATTCAATTTATAATTTTATTAAAGCTGCATTTTTTTAATAACGAGATTTATTTAGTTTTTTTTTTTTTTTTAAATCTGAAAATGGAAACCAAGAAAGGTAAGGGTAATTTTTTTTTTCCTGTGTACATTTTTTAGTAAAAAATTTTCACCAGCCTGTATAAAAATAGAGAGTTGTATTTTTCCAATTGATTTAATTTTTCACAATGAAAATACGTAGGAACCAATTTTTTTTTTCTATAGTTAGGACTACAGACAGAGTTTAATTTTTTGATTTCTAGGAGATTAATGAGAGATCTATTCACGAAATTTTTGACAGCATAAGGGTACTATGCTAAGAAACATATAAACATGAAAATGTTAGATCTAAGCTTCCCATAAACCCTGAAAACATCGAAACATTAATAAACCATAAATTTAATTTCCTCTATAGTTCAAACTATAGAAAGGATTAATTTTTCATTTTTTAAGAGATCTAGAGGGAATTTCTTCCCAAAATTTTGACAGCATAACCCTACGATGCTAAGAATACATAGAATGAAAGAAATTCAGATCTAGGGTTATAATGAACACCCAAAAACATAAAAATAAGAATAAGCCATTTAAAAGCCAAAATAACAAATATGCACTAAATCAACATTGAAAACCTCAGATCTACAAAATTGAAACCACACATAGAAAACGAAGCCTACCTTGATTCCAATGTTAGAAATGGAGGAATGTAGCTTGGAAGATGGAAGAAAATCTGAAACCCTTCAAGCACAATTCGACCATAGATCTGGAAACTATGAAGATCTGAGCACACACAAGCAAGAAAAATCCTGAAAACTTCAAAGCAACAAGAACCCACAACAATCTACAATCCTTCAAAAACCCCAAATCCTAAAGAGAATCAACTTCCCCTAATTGTGCAATCCCCCATGACAACTCCCTATTCAATACCTAAAATAAATCAACTCAAAATTGAAAGTAAATCCAAATTAAATAATTAAAATATTCTTTATTGCCACAACTCTACTTTGACTCCTAATCTCAAGTTGAGATATTTAAATTTGAAAATACTTTTTTAACACATTCATGCACATGTAAATAATAAAATATTAAATTAAATAGATTAAATATCTATGTCACAATATTACATGCAACCAAATATTTAATTATTTAATTAATCATATAAGCACATTTACTATATTTTTCAATTAAATACTTAATTAAATCAAAATATTCAAATATTTCAATTTAATTAATTATTCAAAATAAACATAGGATATAATCAAATAATTAATTCAACTATAATCCATTAAATCATAGAATATGGAAAATCACTCAATAATCCAAAAATCACCTGAAAGCATACACATGCAAAACACATACACAAGGGAAAAGGGTATTCGAATTCCATCAACCTAGATGAAGTTGGATAGGGTAGTC
Source organism: Thuja plicata (assembly GCA_018584345.1). Classification (NCBI taxonomy): domain Eukaryota; kingdom Viridiplantae; phylum Streptophyta; class Pinopsida; order Cupressales; family Cupressaceae; genus Thuja; species Thuja plicata. Next base: position 202,168 of record MU224540.1, on the reverse strand, counting down.
ATACTGAAACTCATCCAACATTAGGACGATTAGGCTTAGGTTAGGGTTTTCGACCTGAAAACTATCTCCCCTCTCTTACCATTGAGATTAATGCGATAGGGCACGCTTACTCCTGCCAATTCAGGGAAGACGTAGCCTGGTACCTGCAAACCTGTCATCACAAAGATGTACATACATGCATATATCATATGGAAAAAAATGGTTGATACTAGGTTATCGTGTGGATCTCGCCGAAGCAACTAACTAGAACTTTGTCCCATACCATACCAATCACATCAAATAGTAATGAAAACATACAATGATCCATGTGCATATAAATCTAAGGTCAGTATTGTCAGAAAACCATAACCAAAATGAAATCCTAACATATACATAAGCATCATTAAATAACCATAAATCACATATACATAAAAGATACAACATGATAATAATGGATCAATAACATACTGAAATTTAATACATAAATATCCTCAAGATCAACTGAAATAACCACACACATACATCAAAATTCCTAAAAGAGTTTGGCATCCACAAATTGAAAAGAAAGCTAAGAGGTGGGTGTTACACTAGGTGTGAATTTTTTCCATGATAGGGGGTGGAACCGAGGACTAGACTGGGGCCGGAGTGATCTCATTTTCTTTCCCCTTATCTCTACCCTATCTAGTCATTCTGGAGGCCAAGGTAGACCCCCACAAAATTGGACCCTACCAGTGGGTACTTTTCTTGGATACTTGTGCAAAATACTCATGACTGTGCTTCACGATGACTTGGGTGATGTCCTCAATTGTTAAAAATTCTAAGATGTGCCAATCCATCGGAGGGAGATCCATTTTATCAATCCCTTGTAATTTGTATGATGGATCCTCAATGGGCTCAGTATCTGAAAAGTCCTTTGGAAAGGTTTGTAGGTAGAGGTGTTTCATCATTCCTTTTGTCATCCTTTCATACTTTCAACCCCGGACATCAAAGTCATCTTGGCAATCTGCCCAAAAATCCTCCAAGTGAGGCTTGTGGGGCATTGATGCCCGGGGTAATGCTGTGTTTATTTTTCCGAGTGGGTCAAAATTGTTCCACACTAGATAGAATTCTACCAACCCCAGACTTTTTAACTCATTATCGGCCTCTTTGGTTACAAGGTTGCAAGAGTAATTCTCACAAGTGATCGGGAATGGGATGGAGGTAACATTTTTGACTCCATAAAGTGCATGGAGCTCTAGGATTCGCTTGCAAAATTCCATCAAAATGATCCTATCCCCACAATGCTTGAGAAATAGGTAAGGCTTGCTGGAAAATGCAATCACCCAAATATAAGAATGCTGATGAAATTGAATAAAATAATGTCTATATGAACTCACCAAGGCCATAGCCTCCTTTGATAGCTGGTAACCGACATCTTGAGATGGTATCAAAATGTTGTAGTAAATGAAGGTATCATTTACTTGGAAAAATTTAGGGAAGTAGGCTTCCCATTGAATTTGGGGAAAATGATCCCAAGGTGCACTCTGGCTGGGCCCAGTCCCAAGGATGCCCACTGTAACTAAACCCTGAATTCTAGGTCTCTGTTGTGCCAGTGCCCATAGAACATATGAAGTCATGTAGAAATTTGATGTCCTACTAACATTGTTCAGCTGAAAATCTATATGATTGGCAATAATGGTTTCGTAGTCAAAATTATGCCCATTGGTGGTGATGTTGTATAAAAAGTAATACATCCAGGCTGAGAAATCCTAGGCATGTGATTCTCTGAAGACCCAGCTTAGAAAGATGATCCCTACCTATATGCTTTCTTTGAAATCTTTGTGGGAGATCTCCAACTTCATCTTCTTATAGTCCTTCCTTGGAGTCTTTAGCCATTGGGTTTTGAGGTATTTTCTAGCAGCCTGTTATACATTAGTGAACTCTTATAGCGACGTGGCTCGAGAGATGACAATAGAATTAGAAAACTAGGAGATTCCCAGTCCCTAAGCCAGAGTGGCAGCGTTGAGAGATACTATGGGTGTTGGGTAGCCCATTGGAAGGGGAGAAACTAGTATAACAGCATGGATGGTTGTTTTTTAATGTTTGGCCAGAGTTAAGATCAACTCTGAGGCCTACACAGAGTAAGGGAAGAAGGCAGCTTTGATGATGCCGGAGGTGGCCATGTTCTTTGCCATACTATCAATGGTGGAACGCTGAGTGAACATTGTTCTTATTATGCCCTGTAGTTTGACCCATGGACTGACCTCTGTGTCGGTGATTAGTCGTAACTTAGAATCCACCTTGGATCCCATGAGGGCACCATCCTTCAGATATTTGGACATGACTGGGAGCTTCTCTAGTGCTTTCTCAGCCCTTGACTTGGTGGCTTCTCTTGTTGAGGTGGGTGGGAGTACCAGACTTTCAGGAGGGGAAGCTACCTTAGACATATTAATTGATGAATTTTTGATAGCCTGTAAGACCATACAATTGTTAATACAAGTAATGAAATATAATACTTTTCTAGGTTCTGGGGATTTCATCGCCATTTTGTACCTGTCCTCAAAAAGATGTTAGCTTGCATCAAATCCTAGATATGTAATAAAAAATAGCTTACTTTGAATTTGATCAACACCTATGGGTCGCAGGGGGTCTAGTCCATGTGACAAATTTGATGAAGGTCATGGGACCACATGTAACCTAGGGTCTAGAGAAACTAGCCATTATTGAAATGACCGGGCAATAAGTCATTCTAGGTTGACGTGGGTTTTCACATGGTCATGCAATAAACACAGTAATGGAATTTAAGGTGAAAGTTGTCTCGACACAGATGGAATGAATGCCACTTTTGATTGTTTTAAACATTCATGCATTGGTAATTTAATCCTGCCATCAATGCCAAAGTGATGGGAGGAGAGAAAAAGGTTGCAACTCGAACAAGCAAGGTGCTGAGTTTGAGTCCAGAAAAAACTAGGTGGGCGAGCTCGAGTTGGATTCAATAATATAGAGGGCATGGTGAGCTTGCCATAGGATGGGTTAAACTTCATAGGTTATACAAACTAAACATAGAAACTACTAACAAATTTACATGCTATTTACACAGAAGGCTGAAGAACCAACGAATTCACAATAGTCATCAACCAACTACTAACAAATTTACAACCATTTACAAAAGCTTATAGAAATATACAAAGATTTACAATTATTAACATGTTATCTACATTATCTACAAATATATAGAAACAAACAATGCATAGAAGGCAGACATCCTTCCTGCAAAGCCATCCCACTAACGGGAGGCAATGACAAAGACCAGAAGATAGAAAACAAAAACCCAAAAATAGAGAAACAAAAACATGAACCAAAAGAACGTGAAGAACCAGAAGGGCCTACCTTAAAACTAGGAATGCAAAGGGAAGGACACAAGAGGTGCTCTGCAGAAGAACAAATCTGGAAACCCATGAACATGCTTATGATATTGCAAGATGGCTTGAACGCACACAAGTCTGAGCTCTATATCACTGTTAATCAGTGTTAACTCTCAAAGCAAATCGCACTTAGTTTGTTGTTAAATGCACAATTTTATCTTAATGATGAAGGGTGCTCCCTTTAATACCACAAACACATAACAGAAACAGAGAAGCAACAACAATTTGCAAGAACAAAAAATGGACTTCTTATTATCTCCACAAATGTGGAATTACAAACTTTCAGAATTACAATATGCAAAGCCACATGGGCATTTCACTTACAATATTCTGTAGGACAAAGCCTTGAATTATTACTCCGATCCACCCAGAACTGTCCCGAACTGCCTAAGACAACACTACGGGCCTTCTTTATATAGGCAATTTCCACCGCCCGAGAAGGTTCCAGAAATTTAGCCCTTAGGGCCGACCAAACTTAGAATTATTTTATTTTGTTTTTCAACTTAGTACATCAAAGTCGGCTCAAAATAACTTTTGAAACCCGAAAATTTTGAAGGAAAATTATTTTCTGCTATTTCAGGTGGCCCAACTTCCGGAGACCATAAGTCATCACCAGTTGAC
>MU224540.1:140521-177810 GCA_018584345.1 Thuja plicata | reverse complement strand
TCTCCGGAAGTTGGGTCACTTGAAATAGCAGAAAATAATTTTCCTTCAAAATTTTTGGGTTTCAAAAGTTATTTTGAGCCGACTTTGATGTACTAAATTGAAAAATAAAATAATTCTAAGTTTGGTCCACCCTAAGGGCTAAATTTCTGGAACCTTCTCGGGCGGTGGAAATTGCCTATATAAAGAAGACCTGTAGTGTTGTTTTAGGAGTTCAGGACAGTTCTGGGTAGATCTGGGTAATAATTCGAGGCTTTGTCCTACAGAATATTGTAAGGGGAATGCCCATGTGGCTTTGCATATTGTAATTCTGAAAGTTTGTAATTCCGCATTTGTGGAGATAATAAGAAGTCCATTTTCTATTCTTGCAAATTGTTGTTGCTTCTTTGTTTCTGTTATGTGTTTGTGGTATTAAGGGGATCACCCTTCATCAAGTCACCATGGATAAAATTTGAATACCTAAATAAGGGAGTAAAGTATAAAAGGGCCTCTTCTCCCCTCATTTGGTATAATGAATCAATCAAGTGCAAGTTGTCTATCAACAAAGTGCAAGAAAGAGAAATTAAGGATTTGGATTCAAGATTTGGAGGCAAACATCCAATTCAAGATCTCCAGGCCTCTATTTCTTCAAGATCCATCAAATAAAATGTAGACTTGTCCAATTGATATAATTTTCTCTCCTATGATGGCCAAGTAGAGGAATTCCCAATCAAGCAAGAAGATTCATTCACCCTTCTATCTCTCTCCTTCTTTGCATGTGGTTATCAAGCATATCTACATTCTAGATCTTGGAGTTGAAAAAATAGATCTATACATTTGTGAGGGAACCCTTGATCCTATATCATATTCCAAGGTCAAATATTTTGATTTCAAGCATGTTAAAGCATCGTCGTGAATTTGAGTGATTTGTAAATATGTTCATGAGGTTTTATACAAGGTAAATTAGCAGTTGTACTTTTACATTATTTCCTTTATGCAGTTTGTATCATATCTCAAGGTTTATTCCTATATAGGGGTTTGACCAAGGAAAACCCATTTTCCCAACCTTTTTCCCATTTTTCTATTTGAAGGAATAGGTTACAAAGCTACAGGTTTAGATTTGAACAGTGTAGGAATGGTTCCAGATTCTATGAAAATTTCATCTAAAATTTCTTGGTATAGATCGAGTTTCACCCTGTCCCTACCATTTTTAACTGAAATTTCTAGAGCAGGTTAGTTTCATCTTTTGATTTCTCTTTCCATCAGTTTTAGCTTAATATTAGTTTATGTCAAGCTATTTTGATCATCTTTTTGGTGACTTTTCTAATAGATCAATTAAATTACATAATCATTTCCATTTCATTTAAATTACACTATTTACTGAAGGAAAATATTACTGCCAATTAGTGCTTGAGTCATCTATTGAGACAATCAGAGATATTATTCCTTCCTAATGTGCAATTCATGAAATGGGGAAGTAATTCACTTAGTATATTATATGTTGCATATCTCTCCCCATTTCTTATTGTAGAAAATCTATGAAGTGATCTAATATCATGTCTTGTTTCTTAGATCTGGTCATTCTATTCTCACTTCGACAATGAAGGGATTGTGGTATATTTTTCCAAAAGATAGAAAAATTTGTGTTTTCTAATCTGTATGCTCATACTTGGTTTTTTGGTTAGTTTTTAAGTTATTTTTAAATGATTTGGCTCATCACCTTAGTTTAGCTTAATTTTAGTCTTATTCCCTTTCCCGAAATTCCTCTATTCATGAAGAGTTCGCTTCTCAATCCCAGAGGCTATTTCAAATGGTATAATTTTGGTCTCACACTATTTTAACTTCCCATAACATTTGTTACCTTTATGATTTGTAAAATTTAGAATCAATAGTTCCCAAAGCCCTCTCCAAATGTCATCTAATGTTATATGTTTTAATATTTTTTTCAATAAAAATATATAGATATTGTCATTTAACATTTCCACAAAAAGTCTTGGTACATGTAACATATAGTTTCTTTTAAGTGGAGTATCAACTTAGTAGTCAATTTTTTGTTAATTTGAAAAAGATTAAATTAAATTATTATAATACTTACACTAAAGAACACATGACTCATTAGTTGATAGTTATGCATAAATCCAACTTGGTAAAGTTTGGTTGTTTATATGGTTTGAGCATCCAACTTTACTAGATGTCAAAGAAGTAGTTATAGTGATATTTCAAATTAGCAATGTGTGTGTGTGTGTGTGGGTGTGTGTGTGTGTGTGCGCACGCGCGCGTGCACGCGCACGCGCGCGTGCACGCGCATGTGTTTTAGTATTATTTTCTTGTAACATATATGCATATAGTAATTTCTCCCCACCACTAAATGTGTTGACACATGTAACGTATATGTTTTTTTAAAGTAGATTATCAGCTTTTGTATCTAATTATTAGTTAACTTGAACAAGATTAAATTAAATTATTATCAATACTCACACTAAAGAGTACTTAACTCATTAATTTATAGCTATGCTCCAAAATTCAACATGGTAAAGTTTGTTCATTTACATGTATGTATGTATATATGTATGTATGTATGTATGTATGTGTGTGTGTGTGTAATGCCCATCCAAGGATCTCTTAGAGCATAGGGTCAAATATGAACTAAATTTTTTTTTTTTGAAACATACACGAAGAAATCAATAATTTAAGTGCGTCCATAAAAAAATGTATAAGCAATGATAGAAATATATCACGATCATCACATGATCATGCCCAACCAGAAGAATCAAAATTACTTCCAAGGAATCCATAACAACCCCAATACAAGAAAGAATGGAAAATTTAAATTCAAATTCACCATGTGAGAGCTCAGAAAATGTCCACAAACCTCACACGATAGGATCAAACCATTATCCATGGTCATCAATCAAGGAGACAAGTCCAGTCTCCGCAATAGTCAACACTAGGTTCATTTTAAACCCAAATTGAAAATTGATCTAAACCATAGAAAAATTATTCATAAAATGGAAATTATTTATATGAAAATAATACTATAAACACAAGGAATCTAAACATAAAGTCTTCTTTTACACAGACCCATGAAAACAACTCGCTATTAAAAATGCACAAAATTAGTCTTAGAAAAAATATAGGAAAATGATAATACACATTGCGGAGCATAGATGGACGTACAAGTCTACAACAAAATTTTGCAAGAATATACAATATTTAGGATTAAGTCATGTATGCATAGGGATACAAAACATATGTGCAGAAATAGTTAACATATGCGTAGAAACCTATAGAAAGGCTAAAAATGCAATTTAACTAATGTTGACTCCAATCTATAACCTAAATGAGTAAAAACCCACACAAGAGAGTACTAGATACATTAGTTCAAGGAAAAATTCACATGATATAATCAATATCAACATAAATGAAACCTTATCTATTGAGAATATTATTATATGTACATAAATCATTGAAATGTAAAAGCGGGGGATAGGATGAGGACATCATGCTCGAAAATCCATCACTAGAAGTAGTCCATCATATGTACATTGGTCCCCAACAATGACATGTAACACTACCCAACCACATGGTACCCTTAGGCCCACCCCATCATGCTCACAGAGATAGTCACCTGGCCAAAACATACAAAGAGAACACACATGCCAAACAAATGCAAATGACAAGGAATAGTACAAAAAACCCAATGCATTCACTCATATACAAAAATAAAGTATGGAATGGGTACAAAGGTTCACTACTCAGTACTAATATAGGCTTAGTGAAGGGACTCAAGAATGGAGTGTCATTACATGGCACATAGTGGCCCATGTAGCATTGAGTCTTTGATTAATGTCTGTAGATTTCCAAACTCAACATGTATCATTGATCAATATACTCATACGACCAAATATTGTGCCTTTGATTAACATCCTTGGACATCCAAGCATTTACTTACCTTCGATCAACATCCTTAGATGAATAAGTAGTTATATTAATTCTTTTTAATATATTTTAATTTATTTGTTTAGCTTTCACTTAATTAAGAATTTACATAGGTTACCCTAGAAACCCCTTGTGTCCTTACCCACTATGGAGAGCCACTCCACTCCACTGCCCAAATACCTAAGGTCATCTCATTTCAACAAGGTACAATGTGAAAAAGAAAATAAGCATTCCAAGTCTGAAGCCAAAATGATTTAAGACAAGCTCTATTAGCCTCAGCCAAGAGCACGGATCACTCGGGATCCCGAAAAGGCTCACTCATTTTTTATTGTGATGTGACCTCAACATAAAAATCAATATACCAAATGTAATTTCAAATAAAGCATTGAACAAGAGCCCAAAAAGGAAATATGGAAATTCACTTGTGCATAAGGCACACTCAACTAGCCTCAATGTTATGAGCATGAATTCTAAGGTAGATCTGATGTCAACATTTCAATCTTGAGGCCAACCTATTAGGTTGCGATCATGTATTTAAGTTGGGTCTTGGATCTTGTTTTGGGAGGTTGAAGGCATTAAGATAGAGTTTGAAGCAGGTTGTTTTTTATTCATAGGTCAAGAAGGATAATTGAGTTTCTTTGTAATAAGTCGCTAGAATTTGAGTTGGGCATGTTGATTTCTATTGCAGAGCTTTGTAATTGTTTTACTTATTAATAAAAAGGTTGCATGTGTGTTCCATACTCTGGATCTTTGTATTTTATTCTTTAAATATTCAAGTTTCTTCTATGTATTAGAGCAAAGTTTTTTTATTGTGGTAAATAGATCTTGTCTCCTAAGTTTTCAGTCCCTATTCTAGTTTGTCATGGGGTAGTAGAATAAGGATCTAACCTATGGTTGCAGAGGAATCATCAAAGATTTCTAGGAGAGGTTCTAGTAGTGGAAGAGGTGTAGACCCTAATTTTGTTGAAATGTTGAGACAGGTTGCTGCCAAATTGGAAGTGGTTGAAATGGCCCAGAGGAGAGGTCAAAATATTGAAGAAGTGATGTTGAAGAATATATTGAAGAACAAGTTGAAGGTGAATCCCAAGAACAACCTGGAGTGGATCAAGGAGAAGAAAGATTCATTAGGGCTCTTACTAGGTTTAATACAAGACCACATTTCAATCCACCAGATTATGATGGTCAATTGAATGCAGTTGAGTTGTTAAACTAGATCTCAGTTATGGACAAGTATTTTGATTTTGAAGGTATTGATGAAGACAAGAAGGTAAAGTATTATTGTACTAAGTTAATAGGTCATGCTTCAATTTGGTGGGATCATTTGTAGAATGATAGGAGGGGTAGAGGTAAAGATATTATCAAATCTTTGGATAGGATGGTGAACAAGATGAAAGAAAATATCTTACCCTTTGATTATCAGGTTAGTTTGATTAGGAGATTGAATAATTTGAGACAAAAGGAGATTAATGTGAAATAGTACACCGAGGAGTTCTACAAGTTGGATATCAGATTTGGTTTTAAAGAGTATGAAGAAGAGAGATTTGCAAGATACCTAAATAGTTTGAGGATGTCAATACAAGAGGATGTTAGTATGGTTAAGATTGGGAATGTGGAGGATGGTTACTAGTATTCCCTAAAGGTTGAAGAAAAGTTGAATAGAAGAAAAGAACAAAGACAAAGAGGAAGAGGTGGAAGATCCCAAAGAGGTAAAGATGGTAGATTGGTTGGTGACTCTAAAAAAGGGAAGACAAAGGAGAATAATCCTAAAAGGAATTATTATAGAGGTGGCTATATCAATGAGGGCTACCGAAGAGAGGATAAAAGGGTGTTTAAGGGAACTTGTTTTAAGTGTAGTGGAGAAGGTCATAGGGACTTTGAGAGAAACAAGGTTAACAATAATCAGGATGAAAAGGGAGAGACATTGATCATGAGGAGAACCTTGTACCATGATGAAAAGATGGAGAACTCTTATAAAAGAAAGAACCTGTTTCAAACCTGATGTCTTGTTGGTGGTAAGGTATGTAAAGTTTTTGTTTATGGTGGTAGTTATGAGAGTTTGGCATCTGAGGAAATGGTAGACAAGTTACAGTTATAGAGATTGAAACATTCTAAACCCTATGAGATTGCATGGATAAATTATGATCACAAGGTTTTGGTAAGTGAATAATGTTGGGTTAAGTTGAAAATAGGGAAATATCATGATGAAGTCTTGTGTGATATAATTTCTATGGATGTATGCCATGTTTTTTTGGGTAGACCTTGGCAGTATGATAAACAAGCTATAAATGATGGGAGAAGAAATACATATCCTTTTGTGGCTAATGGTATGAAACAAAGATTGATGCCTTTCGATGAACCTTTTAAAGGGGAAATTTGTACAAGTGCTAGAATTTTCATGGTTGATGGAAGGAATGAGACATGAGAATGTTTTTTTTTCTATAGTTCCAAGAAGACTACAAATATATAGCTAAAAAATAAATACCATGAAGAGATAAAGGACATGTTGGATGAGTATACAAATGTGATTTTAGATAATGTACTTGATGTTTTTCCACCTCTTAGGAATATTATTCATTTCATATATCTAATTCCTGGAGCTATTTTTCTAATAAAGAAGCTCAATGGTTGACTCCAATAGAGAGTGAGGATTTGAATAGACAAGTACATGAGTTGTTTCAGAAAGGATTAATCCAAGATATTTTGGGTCCTTATGTAGTACCTACAGTATTGGCACCTAAGAAGTATGGACAGTGGAGGATGTGTATAGATTCTAGAGAAATAAACAAGATTAATATCAAGTATCGATTTCCTTTACCTAGGATGGATGACATAATCAATTTCTTGAGTGGAGATAAGTATTTTGCAAAGATTGATTTGAAGAGTGGTTATCATCATATCCTAATAAGAGAAGTTGATGAGTGGAAGATTTATTTTAAGAGTAATGAAGGTTTGTATGAGTGCTTAGTAATGTCTTTTAGTTTTTCCAATGCACCAAGTACTCCTATGAGGCTAATCAACAAAGTGTTGAAGGAATTTTTTGGTAAATTTGTCATAGTCTATGTTAGAGCTATTTATGTAATTAGGACTTCCATGGTACAATAATTGAAAATGGTGAAAGGAATTAGGATGATGTGCTCATTTTACACTAATGTTCAAGTAGTATGGTGCTTGGTTTACCCTATTCCTAAGTTTATACTATGTTTCTTGGTGATGCTGCTAAGGTCACTCAGTAAAGTCGCTCATTAATGCTGCTCGAGGTTGCTCATTTGTGTCTGAGTGTTTTATGTCTTCTTCCCACATCAAATGGTTGCAAAGGAGTGTTATGGCCTAGTTTTATCCCCTTTTGGTCACCTCTATGGAGTCAAACCAGTCACTTAGGTCTCTATGTCTTCGCTGGTGTGTTTTGTGCTTTAGATGCCCTAGGTCATATATCCCACATTAACTATGCAAAGGAAAGTTTAGGTATTTTTATATCCCAGCTCGTAGTAGGTTAAGTGTAGAAAGGCAAGCACCTTTTGGGTTGATGGTTTGTGAAGTGTTGTGGTTAGTGGTGGCTAGTTGGCAGATAGATGGATAATTTTGGTGAGCCCATGTTCAGGTGACATGATCAAGAATATGACAGGTCTAGTTAGATCGCATGGTAGCGCGAGTGTGACATGTGGCAGATTTGATAGGTGGTGGGATAGGTTGGTTGGACACATGGTGAGGTTCCAACAAGTAAGGTGATGCCACATGGTGTAGTCTGCAGGATGGTTAGGTGGGACCAATGATGGATTGAATCAGATGGTGACCCGTGGAACTGAAGGAAAAGAAAGTGATTAAGGAAGATCGAGATCTGACGGTAATGCACTACCGCGTGAAGGAAATATGTGAGGAAGTTAATTTCCACACAGTCATGAAATGCATGACATGTGTCTAGATTTGTGATAAGGTAAGAGTGTGGGGCCTGTGCAAGATAAAGTAGATAGGTGGTTCTAAGGGCCAGTGGGATGGTGCCACATGGACATCAATGAAGTTTGACCAGGAAAAGTAACTTTGTTTTTACTTGGTGACCTAATTACATAAAGTACATCGACAATCATGTTTTAAAATTGCAAAAGGATCTTAATCTTGGTTGTTGATGTATTTTTCACCAAAGGAGTTATCCATTGTGGTTAATATTTTAAAATTTTAAATATTTCTCCATGTTTCATTACAGTGGTGTGTTCTTAGACTTGCAGGCGAGTGGCTCAAGGTTTTCTTAGGCTATGATCTATCTTAATGATGTCATTTGTTTCTTTGGGGTTATGTTTTGTGGGTCTGAACACTTTCAATGCAGTATGGTGGTCTCTTGGATCTCTGATCTCTTTCTATTTTGGGATGTATTTTTCCATTCTTTGAGAATTTTGCATTTATGTGGTTGGACCTCTGATTTTAATTTGTCAAGTGGATCATCAGGACAAATATTTTAGGTGATCTTTTGGAGAAAGATCAGATTGGCAAGATAGGATTGCATTTATTGCTTGATAGGTAGTTGTTGGAGCCCTCCCCTAGGGTTTTCCATTGTACTTAATGATTTCCTTCCTCGATATGGTGGTTCCAAATTTTTCTTATCCTAAGTGTTGGTTCTAGAAGTTTGATTCCCAGGGATATATTAGATTTGATATCAAACTGTATTTCATGCTAAGATAGATAATTTTGAATCTTTTTCAAATTATTGAGTGTTGTAGTTATTTAATCTTATTGTTATAGATTTGGATTCATTATACTTAACACATTGTCTCAGTTTCAAGTCTTTCCTTGGCTTTTATTGTGTGAGTTTTGGATTTTCTTGTCCAATACATAGAGTTTTCTATGTGTATGTTTCATTCCATAGTTATGATTTAGGATCAGATTAAAGATACTTTGGGGGAAATGTAGATTCATTTGATGTATATGCATAGGGATCTCATAAGAAAGTGTGTGATTTGAGATACATGTGTTTATGGCTATGAATCCTTACCAATAGGTTGTCTATGTGTTTCAATATTTGGATTGAAGAAGTTTCCCAATGGATAAGGCACTGGTCAAAAGTTTTCTACTCTTTGTTGATGCATGTGTGATATAGTTTGGTTATGTCCTAAAAGTTTACATCAAAACCATTACTAAATCATTTTCATATCCTATGGTTGTTGGTTGTATGTTTTACATGGTAATAGAGAGTCAATGAATGGCTAATTATTATTTAGCACTTTCTTACCATTATCTCTTGTTATAATCCAGAGTGAATAAGAGTTGTAAAGATTTGTGTATTATCTAGATTAGGTGCACCCACCTTGATTTTGTAGAGCTAGAAGTGTAGAGGGAAGTATTGTCCCTATAGTTGGTCCAATTGTCTTGTAGAGCTCCCATACTTGGAGCTAACCACTGCTAACATTAGTCTCAAGGCATATTGGTAGCTTTAGATAGCATAAACATTTTCAAACACCGACAAAATGGAAACTCTGCTGGGGATAGAGTGTATAATATTTTCCTAACTGACCAGTAAGTTTACCATTGGAAGTATAGAGTACCTTGTTTTCTATGAGTATTGTTCCTGCCATTTTCATTATGCTAAGTGTGGTATTTTCCCAACTTGTTGGGTGGCGACTCTGAGTTTTCTCTATAGTAGTGTTGATTAACATCTTTCAATTTACACACACTTTCTTAAAATGATTCATAGGAACACTAGAGCTTGGGTGAAGAGACATCCTAAAGATAAGATGGAGGATGAGTTTCCAACTACCTCTAAGGCTAGTCATCCAAGGAAAGGAAACAAAAATAGGATGGTCCCTCAAAATGAGAGACAAGTGGAGAACACAAGAATAGAAGAACCAATCCAACGAAATCAAGAAGACAATGCATCATAATATGAAGAATCTGTTGATTTGGGATTGAATTCTTATGAATATTATCATTCTCCTATTGAGAAGGAAATTGCAGAATCTGATACTACTCTCCCTGATTCTAATAGTGTAGTAGAAGAGATTGTTGAACTGGATAGGAGACTCCATGAGAAAATTGCTATCAGACAAAGAAGAGAGAAAGAAAAGGAAGATAAAATCAAACATAACCAAATTATGCTTGAGAAAAAGAAATGGAAATTTCAAAGATTGGAGGCAATGAATCAGTTTGATGAACCAGAACAAGCTGAAGAGGAACCTTTCATTCAGCCAATTCTTAGTACCAAAGGACTGAATAATAAGGGTAAGAAAAAGATGACAAGTGTTCAAATAGAGGAACATGTGAATCCCAAGGTTCTAGTAGATCAAATGTCCAAGTTGGATACTAATCTAGAGAAGGCTAGAATGGAAAAAGAGATTATAGATAAAGAGCTTTAAAAGGTCAAGTTGGAGGCTACTACTTTAGAAATGAAGAAGAAGATGGATTTCCTTAGGCAAAATTCTAGGCCTTCTGGTGCTGAAGCAGCTACAACATCACATGCAAAGGCATCTATTTATCAAGATGAAAACCCATTTCCAAGAAGACAACTCATGTAGAAAGGTACAAACAATTCTCTTTCATTGATGTTCATGGTTATCCAAATGTAGTCCAAATGAAATAAGAGATAAAATTCCCAATTTTGCTGGGAATAATGTTATTTCTTGTGAGTAACACTTGAAAAAATTTATTTATATGATGGATGACTATGAGATCATGCATGAGGATTTAATCATGAAATTATTTTTGCAATCTCTAGTTGAGGATGCTAGGGACTAGTTTAGGGGTTTGTCTTTTGGCTCTATAGGATCTATGGATGAGCTGGAAATATATTTTAAAGAATAATATGGTGATAAGATGAATGAAGGTTTTATGCTAAATGAGTTCAAGAACATCAAGAAACATCATAATGAGGATGTTTTTGAATTCAATACAAGATTTCAAAAGGCCATGTATAAATTATAACAAGTTTTGAGGCTTAATGATAAGATTTGTCATGCAACCTACTTGAATTATTTTTATTCAAAAATGGGTTACCTCCTTAGAGATAAGAATCCTAGAACTCTCAGCGATGCATATAAGAAAACAATAAATATTGAGACAAATAGAAGAGTTTCAGGGAATTTGAATTGAAGAGAAGATTGGAAGCCTGCTAGGAAAGAGTCAGATAGGCCTTATGCTGCTAAGCCTAAAGATGAAATAAATATGAAACAGATTCTAAGTGATATTAAATATTTAAAGCCTACAGATAACAAGAATGTTAGGGATCCAAATAATGATAGCAGGCCCACCATATATAATTTCAATAGGCAGCCAAGGATGCAAAATTATCCCTATACCACCCAATGGAAAGATGGGAAGCCTATTTTTCCACAAAGAAATGACAAGCCTAATAGTAACACTCCTGATCCTTTACAAAGAAATTATGTCAATACATGTGTTGATGTTGCATTATGCACTGCTTTCCAATCCCCACATTGCCCTGATTATTATGCAATTGCTCTAAACATATCTTCAAATGAGTCAGAACAAGAAAGAGAAGAAGAGGATGAACTATATGATGATAGTGGTTGTGCAATAACTTATACACTTTTGAGGACTGAAGAAGAGCCTGATGAGGAGAGTGAAATTAAATATTTTTTTTCATCTAATGAGGAAGAAGAAAGGGTTGATGACATAAGATGCAATTCCATAAGAGGTAATGAACCTTTTGCATTAAGAAGACCCACAGATGAAGAAATTACACAAATCACTATAGACATGGTTGCTGAAGTAAGAAGTAACTACAATTTTAGAGGCAGAATAGTGGGAAATGTTGATGGTAGACCCTCTAATATTTTTTTCAGATGGGCAAGAGAAAATACTGAGCAAGTAGTAGGAAAAGAAAGGCCTGTTGAAGGTATCAAGAAAACAAAGATCAAGAAAGGTGATAAGCCTGATAATCCAATTGTTTTCCACAAGGTAAAGGTAAAGACACCAGAAATAAGTGCTCCATCTATTCATAAAAATAGCAGAAAGATTGATCCATGCCTTGCTACTCAAATTGAAGATGCGAATTTTATTACTTTGAAGCAAGGCATTTCTTATTTGAAATATACTCCAGTTGATATGAGGCATTTTTTTTTCACAAATCATAGTCAAAGTCCCACTCTTGGAGATGATGAGGATTGAGGAACACAAAGAAAAGACTTTACCATGGGTGAGCATAATCTGTTCCACAAGAATGCATGAGTAGGAGGAAGTTGAGAAAGTGGGAAAATCAAAGGATAAAGCTAATAACAAAGTGAAAGAAGAAGAGGTGATTGTCTCAAAGATCCCTCAAGTTTTCTTCAGTACTAATCATGTGAGAACTCGTTTAGGAGTTGTGGTTCCTTTTTTCTTGAATTTGGTTATAAATGATAAAAGGCTAAAGAATTGTATGATAGATTTTGGGGCATCAAATACTCTCATGCCAATAGAAATCATGAAGTCATTAGGACTGCAAGTTGATTCTCCTCATGGGAGATGTCAAGCAATGGACTCTAGAGAAGTACATGTCATAGGTACCTATCATAGGTACTATTAAGGCTCTACCTTATAGACTTGTTGCATAACCTGAAAAGATGTTAACTATGAGTGTTCTAGTGGTGAACATCCCTCCTCAGTATGGAATTCTTTTATCAAGGAAGCAGAGTGCCTCAATGGGAGGGAGTATTCAATGCGATCTTTCATTTTCTACCTTTGATGTCACTAGTCAAAGTGTCAAGGTATCTAGAGAAACAAGGACTCCTCAAATGATTGAAGAAATTAGTGAAAATAATATGAACTACTTCTTGGATACTGGCATTGGGTCTTTTCAAGTCCAAGATGGGAAGGATGGGGTAGAAAATTAGTATGTGTTATTGACTGAAGAAAAATATATTTTAGCAGAAAATAATGACTTGTGCATAATTTACTTTGATGGTGCAAGCTCAAAAGAAGGAGCAGGTGCAGGAGTTCTATTGATAGATCCTAGTGGTAAGACCTACAATTTCTCATTCTCCCTGTTGTTCACATGTACTAACAATATTGCAGAGTATGAGGCCTTGTTGATTGGGCTAAGATTAGCCTCCAGAAAAACATAAAGAATCTCAGAGTTATTAGAGAGTCTGAATTGGTGATCTCTCAAGTAAGATCTAAGTATGCTTCAAAAAATCAGAGACTAAGGCCATATAGAAATGTTGTATGGGATGAAATAGAAAATTTTGATGCTTTTGGCATTGACTCGATGGATAGGAATCAGAAAAAAATGGTAGACTTATTGGCCAATATTTCTTTACGGCCAAGAGATGTTACCTTTGCAGGAATTTCTAAGATTGAAGTTCAATCCAGGCCTTCTATCCTAGACAATATTGAAAGTTGGCAAGTTTTTGAAGATGATTTAGATTTTTTGAGATTTTTGCATTCTAGATCAAACTTAGAAAATAAAGAGATGGATTTCAGTGGGTTTGTAGAGACTATGGATAGTAAGGATACTATTTTTGGGAAAGAGATCCTACAACTGAAGTCAAATAGAGTTCCTAAAGGAATGGTTGTGCTTGAGAAATATTTTAACAATAAGGACAAGTCCTATTCTGCAAGGACTATGAACAAGCCAGAGAAATTGGAGGAAGTAAATTTAGGGACAGATGAAGCTCCTAAGAAGGTATACATTGGTAGGAAACTGTCCACTAAAATCAAAGAGTTGTTGGTTAATCTTCTTAATAAGTATAAACATGTCTTTTCTTGGTCTTATGATGACTTAAAGGAATATAGAGAGGACCTTTTCCAACATGAGATTCTTTTGAGGGAGAGCACAATACCTTTTAGAAAGAAATTAAGACCTATTAATCCCACCCTAGCACCCAAGATGCAAGTAGAATTGAAGAAGATGAGGGATGCTAGAATTATAAAATGAATAAGACATTCAACTTGGGTATCAAATTTGGTACTAGTAAGAAAGAAAAATGGTGATATTAGACTTTGTGTACACTTCAAGAACTTGAATATCAATTCACTAAAGGATAAATATGGGTTGCCTAATATGGTAGCTATGTTACAAAGAGTCACTAGATCAGAGTTGATGTCCATGTTGGATGGTTTTTCAAGGTACAATTAGGTTATGGTTAAGGAATTAGAGTAGTTAAATACTACATTCACCACACCATGGGGCACTTATGTGTATGTCAGAATGCCCTTTGGATTGACAAATTCTAGAGAAACATTTCAAAGAGCCATGGATGTGGCATTTGTAGATTTCATAAATGTTTTTCTAGTAGTATACCAATATGATCTTATTGCTTATTCACCAAAAGAGGAACAACATTGTGGTCATCATGAGAAATTTTTTGTGAGAGCATTGGAATATGGGGTTTCTTTTAACCCAAAGAAATGTGTCTTTGGGGTGACAAAGGGAAAGCTTTTAGGGCATGTTTTGTCTAGAGATGGAGTAAGGATTGGCCTTGAAAGGATAGATGCAATTGACAAGATCCCTTAGCCCTAAGAATGTCAAGGGCATTCAATATTTCTTTAGACAGGTAAATTTATTAAGGAGATTTATAACTAACTTTGCTGAAACTAGTATTTCAATCTCAAGGATGATGAAGAAAGGAGCCAAAATAGAGTGGAATCAAGAGGCATGCAAGGATTTTTCAAGTATCAAACAAGCTATTAAGGAGGCTCCAGTCCTTAGAACCCTGATTACACTAAGCCACTGCAAATTTTATCCTTTTCTTCTTATAATACTATTGTTGCAGTACTATTGCAGAATACTTTTGAAGGCTATGAGAAGCCTATCTCCTTTTTCAGTAAGTCACTACAATCAGCAGAATTAAAGTATGACATCATTGAAAAACAATATTATGCATTAGTTAAAGATGTTAAGGATTTTAGGTGTTATTTGGTAGGAAAAATTGTGATTGCTTTTGTACCTAGTCTTGTTGTGAAGGATATTTTAGTCCAACAAGAGGTGTCAGGAAGGAGATGTAGATGGATAAACAAAATTCAAGAATTTATCATTGATATCCATATTACAAATTTGGTCAGGGGTATGGGACTTGCAAAACTCATGGCCCAAAGAAATTTGGATGCCAATCATATAAACATATTGGAGGAAGACCAAAGGCCCTATATTTATGATATGCATTGTTGTGAATGGTATAAGGACATTGTTGGATATTTATAGAAGATGGTATTACCCCTGACATAGATGAAAATAGGAAAAGAATAGTAAAATTGCAAATCGTTAAATATTCTATAATTCAACGACATTTATGGTAGAGGAGCAATGATGGAGTATTTCTCAAATGTGTTGACTTTGAAAAACCCAAAATATTGATGGAATAGATGCATAATGGTGCATGTGGAGGCCATTACATGGCTAAGACTACTGCACACAAGATTCTTAGATCTAGCTTTTGGTGGCCAACTATCTTCAAGGATTCCCACAACTATGTTAAGAGATGTGATGCTTGCCAAATATTTGTAGGTAAGCTCAAGTTTGGGGGATGTTTGCCTTTGAAACTTGTTGTAGTGGAAGCACCTTTTTCAAAATTAGGGAATGGACTTCATTGGTGAGATTGAAAACAAGTAAATTGGAGGCCATTCATGGATTCTAGTAGCAACTGACTATTTTACTAAATGGGTTGAATCAATTCCCACTAGAAAGGCTAGTAGTAAGTTTGTCATTTATTTCATATTACAAAATGTCTTGACTAAATTTGGATGCCTTAAGAGTATTGTGGTGGATAATGCAATGTGTTTCAAATCAGAAGAGTTTAGTTCTTTTTTCCAGTAGTATGGGATGCAAATCTCTTACTCACCCCCATATCACCAACAAGGGAATGGCCAGGCTGAATCCAATAATAAAATTTTGATCAAGATACTTAAGAGGATGTTGGAAAAAAATAAGAAGGCTTGGGATTCAAAGATACAATTAGCATTGTGGGATGACAAAATAAAAGTAAAGAAGGCAATTGGTTGTGCACCTTTTTAATTGGTGTATGGAATTCATGCTAGGTTTCCTCAAAACAATCTATTGCAAATGTACATGTTTTTCCTAGAGTATGATGAAGAGATGGATGATGATATGAGAATTAGGATGCATGAATTGATACAACTGGATGAATCAAGGAGGAATGCACATGAAGAGAATGTTCATTTATAGTTGTATTATAAGAATTTGTTTGATAAAAGAACAACTGTCAGAAGATTTGAAGCTAATGATCTGGTCCTGATGTGGAATTCCTGACTTGAGGACAAACGTAAACATGGTAAATTTGACCCTATTTTGCTTGGACCATATGTTATTGAAAGTAAATGGGGTGTAGATTCTTATATACCTAAGGACTTTCTTGGAAATGTTTTAGAATTTCCTGTTCATGGAAAATTCTTGAAATTTTACTTCTCTTGAAGTCTCAAATCCATGAACAGTAGTTGTAAGTAGGTCTCTATAGTTTTAGGAGTATATTTTCCTTTTTTTGCTTCTTGCTTTATATTTTAGGTTAAGGTTTCCCTTCCATTTTTGAGTGGTCTTCTTATCCCTAAGGTTTTGAATCCTTATTATGTATGCAAGAGAAATATATCCCCAGTTAGAGCTACTATTAGAGCTATTTATGTAATTAGGGCTTCCATGGTACAATAACCAAAAATAGTGAAAGGAATTAGGATGAGGTGCTCAATTTACACTGATGTTCGAGCAGTATGGTGCTTGGTTTACCCTATTCCTTGATTCATACTATATTTCTCGGTGATGTTGCTAAGGTTGCTTGGTAACGTTGCTCCATAATGCTTCTTGGGGTTACTCATTTGTGTCTAAGTGTTTTATGTCTTCTTCTTGTGTCAAATGGTTGTAGAGGAGTGCTATGGCCTAGTTTTATCCTCTTTTGGTTGCCTCTGTAGATTCAAACCAGTCACTTAGGTATTTATGTCTTCGCTGGTGTGTTTTGTTCTTTAGATTCCATAGGTCATATATCCCATATTCACTGTGTGAAGGAGATTTTAGCTATTTTTATATCCCAACCTGTAGTAGGTTAAGTGTCGAATGGCAAGCGCATTTTGGGCTAATGGTTTGTGAAGTGTTACAGTTAGTGGCAGCTAGCTGGTGGATAGATGGATAATTTTGGTTGGCCCATGTTCAGGTGACATGATTGAGAAGATGACAGGTGGAAGAAAAGTGCAATGGTGTAGTCTGAGTTAGTACAGGTCTAGTTAGATCGCATGGTAGAGTGGGTGTGACATGTGGCAGGTTTGACTTGTGGTGAGCCAGGTTGGTTGGACACGTGATGAGGTTTGAGAAAGTAAGGTGATTCCACATGGCATATCCCATAGGATGGCAAGGTGGGACCAAGGATGGATTAAATCAGATAGTGATGCATGGTGCTGAAGGAAAAGAAAGTGATGAAGGCAGATCAAGATCCAATGGTAATGTGCTACTATGTGAAGGAAAGATGTGAGGAAGTTAACCACCATGTGGTAGTGAAATGCATGAAATGTGTCTAGATTGGTCATAAGGTAAGAGTGTGGGCTAGTGGGATGGTGCCACATGGGCACCAACAAATTTTGACCATGTAAAGTAACTTTATTTTGTCTTGGTGACCTAATTACGTAAAGTTCATCGATGGTCACATTTAAAATTGCAAAAGGATCTTAATCTTGGCCGTCAATGTGTTTCACGCCATAGGAGTTAGCCATTGTGGTTAATATTTTAAAATTTTAAATCTTTCTCTGTGTTTCATTATAGTGGTGTGTTCTTAGACTTGAAGGCGAGTGGCTCAAGGTTTTCTTGGGTCATGATCTATCTTAATGGCATTGTTTGTTTGTCTAGGGTTATGTTTTGTGGGTCTGAACACTTAATATGCAGTATGGTGGTCTCTTTTATATCTGACCTATTTCTATTTTGGGATGTCTTCTGTCATGCTTTGAGGATTCTGCATTTATGTGGTTGGACGTCTGATTGTAATTTGGCAAGTGGATCATCGGGACAGATCTTTTAGGTGATCATTTGGAGAAAGATTAGATTGGTGAGATAGGATTGCATTTATGGCTTGATAGGCAGTAGTTGGAACACTCCCCAAGGCTTTCTTCTTTGTACTTAAGGCTTTCCTTTCTCAGTATGGTGGTTAGAAATTTTTTGATCCTAAGTGTTGGTTCCAAAAATTTGAGTCCTCGGGATATATCAGATTTGATATTAGACTATATTTCATGCTAAGATAGATACCTTTGAATAATTTGCAAATTATTGAGTGGTGTAGTTATTCAATCTTATTGTTACAGATTTTGATTCATTATACTTAACACATTGTCTCAGTTTCAAGTCTCTCCTTGGCTTTTATTGTGTGAGTTTTGGATTTTCTTGTTCAATACATATAGTTATCTATGTGTATGTTTCATTCCATACTTCTGATTTAGGATCAGATTAAAGATACTTTTTGAGAAATATACATTCATTTGATGTATATGCATAGGGATCGTATAAGCAAGTGTGTGATATGAGATACATATGTTTATGGCTATGAATCCTTTCCAATAGGTTGTCTATCTATTTCAATATTTGGATTGAAGAAGTTGCCCAGTGGATAAGGCACTGGTCAAAAGCTTTTTACTCTTTGTTGATCCATGTCTGATTTAGTTTGGTTATGTCCTACAAGTTTACATCAAAACCATTACTAACTCATTTTCATGTCCTATGGTTGTTGGTTGTATGTTTTACATGGTAATAGAGAGTCAATGAATGCCTGGTTAGTATTTATTACTTTCTTACCATTATTTTTTGTTATAATCTAGAGTGAATAAGAGTTGTAAAGAGATGTGTATTATCTGGATTAGGCACACCCACCTTGGTTTTGTGGAGCTAGAAGTGAAAAGGGTAGTCTTGTCCCTATAGTTGGTCCAATTGTCTTGTAGAGCTCCCATACTTGGAGCTAACCACTCCTAACATCAGTCTCAAGGCATATTGGTAGCTTTAGATAGCATAAACATTTTCAAACACCACCAGTTTACTTAGATGACATTATTTAAGAGGTTTTGAAAATTACATAAAATCAATTTTTACAGGGACCCAAAACCCAAAGTTTACAAACTAGCAGATAAAGAGTTTAAGAATGATAGAAATGAACAACAACAATAAAACAAGAGTGGCAACAAGGACACCCCTCAGCCAAAAAAACCCAAACTAAAAACCTAAAAAAGACATAGCAAAAAGAAACCAAATACTTCCAACCTTTAAGACCCTTGAGGGTTTCATCCATCTTCACATCCAGCTCTATCATCTTAGCCACGCTAGCTTTAAGCTCCAGAATCTCCTTTCTCGATGAGGAGGTCTGGTTCATCTTAGTTCTTATTCTTGAACTAGGACCTTTACCCTTGATAATAATGGGCTGAGTAGTAACGCGATTCTCTATAATGTTAATCAAAAGATGGAGATTTTTAGCAAAGGCCTTCATACCCTCCTTGGAGTGCTCCAACATATCCTCCAACATTTTTTTCTAGGAATTCAATTCTAGATAACAAAATAACATGGGCACAAATATTATAACAATTATCATTTTCTTTACCCTTGTTATACACCGTGTCCTTCAGGATTTGGAGATTGGTTTTCAGTTCACTGTTCTCTCTGAGCTTCTTAATTTCCTGGTAGGTCCAATTGTCATTCCTAAAAGATTAAAGGTCTTTGGCTTTAGCTATGTGTAAAAACCTTATTGTAAAATACTCCTTCTTAGACAAGTCACCTATAGCCATAGATCACTCTCTCTCTCGGTAGTTTCCAGGTTATTCTCACTCTTCCTTTCCTATACTTTCGCAAACTCTTTATCCATTTAAAGGATGTTAGAATCCATTCCCTTAATCCTATCCTCAGTGCAAAGTTTCTCTTCGTAAATATGAACATTTTCCTTAACATTCAAAGGTTGGGAATGGGGTTTATGCATATTAGTATCAGAATCCTTCACCACATTATATGTGTCATAATTCCCTATACCATCCATGGGATTGAGTTTCTCATCTCCCTCAAACACATTCTTCTTATCCCTATTAGGCTAACTTGTCCCATCAAGTTCAATAACAATTTTTTTGTGATCACTCTGATTGGGCTCAATATCCATATCTGTGTTCCTGTTCTCCAACTCTGCATTTTTTTGGTTAGGTTTTGTAGCCTCCTCATACTCAAAAGTTGTATCAGAGCTTTCAAGATTATCTTCAGGGGAATCCCTTGAAGTCCAAGTATCCATAGCACTAGCCAAAAACTCATCATTTTTACCAATATTCAGGGAAAATCCAGAATCATTGTTCCCAGAAGGAACATCATTCAAAACCTCATCCTCTAAGCTTATTAAATAATTCACCAACTCATCTTTCTTGGTCCTCATAAATAAGGATGGGATTTCCGCACTCATAGCCATAGAATTCACATTTTTAACCCTCTTCACAGAATCATTAGCCTTACCCAGAATAGGGCTGATAATCTTCCTTTTTTCCCTAGGGATTTTACCCACTTTAACAGAGATATTATCTCTCATATATTCAAAAATCAACAGAATGAGACCCTCGTGAAGAATATATTTACATGGGTCCTCCCTATTCTCAACCAAATCTTGATACAGAGAATTATATAGGTAAAAAGGCCAAGAAATAATGATTTTATGACCAAAATGGTTTTAAAGCATAAAATGATGAGACTGTGCCCTCGTAAAATGCCCTTCCATAGTATTATGTTCCATTAAAACCTTAAGGATTTTACTCCACACCTCCTTGATAGTATTCATGACATAGAAACCTTTCTTTTTAAAAATTCCTTTTTTCTCAGCCAAAGACTTGGGGAATTTATTAACTGCCATTTTAGACACTTTCCTATTTCTATAAAAGTTAATGCCAGTTAAGGGTAAACCAGTTACCTTCACAATAAGCTTCACATTGAGATCAATGTATCTCCTATAAATATTCACAGAGTCATTCCTCCATCCAACAATACAAATTTTTGGTAATGCCTTTATCGTACCCATGCAATTTCTCTAGGTAGGGAAAAAGCTTACCCTTACTAAGATTTCTCCAAATAACAGGGTCCTCTTTCCACTTTAAGAAGTTCACATGATCTTCTATGTTCAAGTCACCACCCATCGCACACACTTTCATAGGAATAGTGTTCATCCAATAATACAGAAAATCCAAAATCTAGATTTTGAGAAAGAAGAAGCAAATCACCCAGAAAGTGTGTTGAGAAAAGTTGCAATTATGGTGCATCACCTCTTTGTGGTGGCCACCATAAGTAATGACATTTTTATCCCTCCACAGTATTTCCATCATTATTATGAAATCTTCCTTCTTTACATTTATTCTTGTCAAAATTAATAAGACTAATATCCTGCACATTTAGGTTTGATATATTATGCTAAGTCATAAGATATTCCAGAGCAACCCCTTTATTAGAAAACACATCAGAAAATTTATTTGAATCAAAAAAGGCATGAGAGATATGAGAATTATTAAAGGACCCCACAATACCTTTAGCTTTTTTACTCACACTCTCTATAGACCATGAAACTTTGGACTTTCCTTTAAGGCAGTTTATAATATTTAGCGAGTCATGTTCCAACCATACATTTAGATATTTTAGATGTTTGGCTAGGGATAGAGAGTAAAATTCTTGAAGAGCCTCAACCATATGATTTGATTAGGATCCAATGGGAATAGAAATGGCTTCAATGAAGTTACCTCTGCAATCCTTAATGACACCACCACAGCTAGCTTTACCCAGGTTACCTTTGGCAGCACTATCAAAGTTAATTTTAACCCAACCCTGGGGGGTAACCAGTTGAAATTGTCTCTTATACGTTTCTTTTCATATTTTAAGCTAATATTCTATAAATCAAATTCCATCCCCAAGCTCTTAGGAGATTTATTACACATAAGAAAATTTCCTGAATACTTTTAAATATAGCATTCACAAGAACCAAAGGAGATCTTTGTACTTCCTTGAAAATCATATTATTCCTCTCTTTCCATGTATTCCAAATAACGTGGTGAATAGCTATGTTCCATATAATTCTAACTCTCTTATTCTAGCTAGGGCAAGTCCATTGCTAGAAAAAATCCTAGATAGAATTAGGAAAAACCTAGCAAACATTCCATCTTTGTAACAAAGCTTCCCAGATTTGTAAAGACTGGGAACAATTGAGAAGGAGATGGGTGGAAGATTAAATCTCCTTACAAAAAAGGCTAACACCGGTTAGGATAGTGAAATCCCCTTTTCATAAGATTATCAATAGTGAGGGTTTTATTTTGGATACACAGCTAGAAGAAGATCTCAATTTTAGGAATAAGTAATTTATTCCATGCTTTAGCCCAAAAAGAATAATCATTGGAAGGCTGGAGTTTTATTCTATATGCTAAAGTGACAGAGAAAATACCAAAAGGTTCCAAACCCCAAATTAAGGTGTCCTCCATATTTTCAATAATCTATTGGGATAGAGATTTAGTTATATCTTCATTCAGATTCACCCATTGATTCCCTCTATAGTAGTCCCCCACCTTGGATCCAAAAACAACTTTACATATGTTCATTAAATTCTGCAATTCAAGATCCAAACAAAAAGGCTTCTCAAAAAGCAATGTCTTCCCAAAACCTGATTCTACGACCATTCCCAAGCTCCATTTTCTCTCTTTAGCTGCAAGCTTTTTATCTTTCATGATATTATTCCAAATTTTAGACCCTCTAATGTGAGAATCCTCCTGAGTGATCTAGTCAAGAGGTAAATCATTGAAATATTTCTTTTTATATATTTTTTTCCATTATTTTTCCTCTCAGTACATTCTCCATAATTATTTAGCTAGAAGGGCATCATCCATATGTTTAATGGATCTGACTGCTGAACCACCATGCTTCTTAGGTTTACACACTTTCTCCCATGCTAACAAGGGTATTCATTTTTTTTCTTTAGAACCAGACTAGAGAAAACACTTTTGAATACTTTCAATATTACTAGAAAACTTTGAGGTAATTCTAAAGAGACTAAGCACATAAATGATTAAGTTTTATAAATAGGATTTTAGAAAAGTAACTTTCCCCACCTAGGATAAGAAAACACCTTTCGATCTAGCAATTTTTTTATCAAACTTCTCAATTATCCCCATTAAAAAAGAATCAAGAGGCTTATCCCCAAGGGGTAGACCTAGGTAAATTGAAGGGAAGGATGCAATGGTACAATCCATAATGGTATCAATTTTTCTTTGTCTCTCCTCAGGGTTATTAACAAAAAAGAGAGCTCTTATGCCAATTAATGAGTTAGCCAGTAGCAGCAGTATAGGAGTTAACTACACCCTTCATGGTTCTAGCCTCATGAATAGTAGCTTCACCCATAGTTATTGTATCATCCATAGATTTCTCATGCAAACACACCAATTTAGCAGAGGATGGGTGCAACCCTTTTAGAAACCCATTATTGTTCATATGCTGGACAAATCTCCCTAGAATTTCCACCATCAGAGTAAACAAGATGGGAGAGATGGGCTCTCCCTATTTGATCCCCCTTGAATTTTGAAATAAAGAAGAAGAAGAACCATTAATTAGATTATCCAAGGAGGTGGTAGAAATAATTTGGTGAATAATATGGATGATTCTAGGACCAAAACCAAACTTAACCAACACTTTCCTTAGGAATAACCAATCAACTATGTCATAAGCTTCAGCCAAATCTAGCTTCAAAATAATTCCCTACTTATTGTATTTAGAAAGAGAGTGAATATTGTTATGCAAAGAGATTATGGAATCCAAAATTTGTCTTCCAGGGACAAAATAATTCTACTGGGGTGAAATGATAGAAGGAAAAATCTTGAGAAGTCGCAGAGTCAACACTTTGGAGATGATCTTGTTAAAAGAATTACACAAACTGATCGGTCTGAGATGGTCAAAGGTATCAAAACCTGAATTCTTTGGGATAAGGGCTAAAAAGGTGGCATTAATTTCCTTCAATAATCTTCTACAACCATAAAACTATTTGACAACATTAGAGACATCTATTTCTACAATGTACCAAAACTTTTGAAAGAAAAACATTAGAAAACCATCAGGAACATGAACTTTATTACCCTCAAAAGAAAAAACCACCTCCTTAATCTCCTTAGAGGAAGGAATAGCACCCAGCATAATATTACAATCCCCAGTTATGATGCTAGGAATAGCACTAAGCAACTTATCTTGTTCGGATTCCACCAGATTATGATCAACACTAAGAAGAGTAGAAAAGTACTCCATAGCTTCCTATTTCATTTCTTCCTCCTTCTCCAGAATAGATTTTTCCTTCTGTATATGACTGATTATATTTGCAACCCTATGCTTTAAGGTGATGATGTTTCTGTATTTAGTATTTCTATCACCCTCTTTGAGCCAAGAGATACGAGACCTCTATCTCAAATAGACTTCTTCCTTAGAAATTGAATTATGATAATTGGCCAGAGCATCATTATCTTGATTCAAAATTTTAGAAGAGTACCCAAACTATTGGATGGAGTCCTGTATTTCCTTTAGCAAGGATTTAGCAGTCTGTTTTTATTTAAAAATGTCCCCAAAAACCATGTTCTTCCAAAATTTAATATTAG
Organism: Thuja plicata; assembly: GCA_018584345.1. NCBI lineage: Eukaryota > Viridiplantae > Streptophyta > Pinopsida > Cupressales > Cupressaceae > Thuja > Thuja plicata. Next base: position 153,372 of record MU224540.1, on the reverse strand, counting down.
CTTTGATGATGCTCAACTTCCTAGAAACAATGAACATCATTGTGCCATGAACCTTTGTGCCCCACCAACTAGAGATACTCTTTTCCAAGTCTGGGTGAAGGGTCCACATTTTTTCAAACTAAAAAGGGAAATTTCTTATGCAAGACATAGGTTCAGCCAGAAAAGAAATAGGAAAATGATCAGACCCAATTTTTTGAAAAGAGGACAGTGAACAAAGATACTTCATATACTACTAGCTCCACAATTGTAGAATTTTTTTATCTTCTCCACTTCATCCTTGCACATCTTGGTTTCTTGGATAAAAAAAATATCTGGTTCATGATTCCTAATCACATTCCTAAGAACATCTTATTTTTGAGGGGCATTCAATCTCCTTATATTCCAAGAGAGTATCTTCATTGTTTATTAGGTGTCAAACCTCTAGGATGGTTCTCTGCTTACCATCCGCCACATATGACAAGCTATCATTTTCTCTACTTTTCTTCTTGATGTGTCTTCCTCTAGATCCATTTCTCCCCACATCTTCCTTCTTACTCCTATTATTAATAAATTCCATACTAATATGGGTGAAAGGGTTGTCACCACCTCCTTTTCTACTCTTATTTTTGTTGCTGACTATCTTAATATCTCACTCATCATCCAATTGAGGCTTCAAAAAAAGGAGATTCCTCATTGCTATAGAAGCCCACCAAAGTATATAGGATAGAGGATATTTATACCATAATATTGTTGGCGTTGGGAGATTCCAAATTATTAAGGCTATCAAATATATTGACCTAGGAAAAGGGGAAAAGAGACCCTTATGGATTTCCACATTTAATGTCCATGCAACCAAATTCTATGCACATAAAAGAGTTTATATCATATTCTTTCAATAATGGATTCTTTTCGTCAGGATCCAAACCATGATTGGGAAGGGGTATAAAATCAACCTTCAAATAAATAGCCTTGATTATAATATGGGGAGGATCCAAAATGATCTCACCATGATGCAGATCAGAAGAGATCACATCAATACCAGATTCCCCATTTAAGGGTTCCTTCTTTGAAATCGTCTTAATCACTGATGTACCATCACTAGTTCCCTTACCTTTTGAGGCCTCCTTCATCTTCCATTCTTTCATGTTACCTCTTGATACATGATTCTCCTTCTCTTTTCCTTTACTCAAAGGAAAATTTTTGGCCCAATGTCCATATTTCTTACATGTGAAACAGATAAAGGGAAAGGATTCAAATTCCAAAGGCTTGCCATTTCCCCATTCTGGACATAATATCTATTGAAGAAGGTAAATCAATGGATTGGATAACATTTATGTAGATCCTAGCTAAAACCAATATGGATTTAGAGGTCATTGTTGGTTCGATGGCTAGAATATCCCCCAAAGAACTGACAATACCCTTAAATACCCTCTCATTTCAAAATTCCATCGAGAGCCCTAGAAATTTTACCCACATCAGGGTAGAATCCAAAAAATCTCCATTCAGGTCAAGATTCAGTCCCCACTTCCTTAGAGATAAGTTTGATTTACCAAGCATCTATGGGCCTCTACAAAGAGCTTTCATCAAGTCCTCCTTGTTGGTAAAACAAAAGGAAAGGGCCCTTTTTTCCATAGCAGCTATATCAACTTTCCCTTTCAAGAACCATTTTTGGCTCGCATATTTTTGCACCATATCAATATTAGGTCTAGGACTAGTGAATGTTCCAAAAACCACCAATTCCATGGCTACTATAGAGCTATCCAAAACTAAATCATGAACAAAAATAATAAACTCACCTTTAGACGGGTCTGATGTATTGTCGACTTCTGGAAATGAAGATTTTCAAGATGACCTCTTTCCAAAAAAATATAACCATGGTTTGTCTCCCTGGTTTGGACCACTAGGGGAGAAAAAGGGTGGCCCACCTCCCCTCGGGTCAGGGGATGTTGTAATGTCCTTTCCATATTCTGGAGCACTTTCCAAGGAATTCTATGCCTTACCTTCACTCAAGGATGTTTCTTCCCTTGATCCCCCTGTTGCACCTATTTCCAGCTCTAGACCTGTAGATTTTACTCCATTGCTCCCCTATGGAAAACATGAATTCCCATATTCTTTGTTCAAACCACCTTTCCATCTTATTCTATCATGTTTTTTTCAACAAGTATTGCAGAGGTTAAGATAGGAGAAGTAGATGATAAATTTGAAGAAGTGTATTTTTATGAAGAATGAACTTGTATACCTTGGATTTTTTATTTCTACTGAAGGATTAAAGATGGATCTTGAGAAGGTTAGAGAAATTGTTGAATGTCTTGAACCTAAAAGTATTAGTAAGGTAAGATTATTTCATGGCTTAGAAAGTTTTTATAGGAAGTTCATTGGGAATTTCAGTTTTTCTTGCAATGCTATGACTGAGACAATGAGGGGAGATAAGAAGGAATTCAAATAGACACATGGAGCACAAATAATCTTTTATTTATTGAAGAAAAAGGTAATTAAACAACCTGTGTTAGCACTAACAGATTTTAGTAAGGTATTTCAAGTAGATTTTGATTCTAGTGGGAGTGCAATCGGAGCAGTATTGAGACAAAAAGGTAGACTGGTTTCTTACTTTAGTGAAAATTTGAATGATGCAAGGAGAAATTATTATATATGATTAATAATTTTATGCTATTGTTCAAGCTTTGAAAAATTGGAGGCATTACTTATTTTTTAAGGAGTTTATGTTGTGTATTGATCATCAGGCTTTACAGTATTTGCATAGTCAGAGTAAGTTGAATCAGAGACATATGAGATGGGTTGAATTCTTATAGAGTTACTCATTTGTGTTGAAGCATAGGAGTGGTAAGTCTAATAAATTCTTTGATGCGTTGAGTAGAAGAAGGAATTTTATGACAGAGATGAAGGTGACAACGATTTAATTTGATGAATTGAAAACTTTGATAAGGATGATCTTGATTTTTCTGAACCTTGGAAAGATTGTAAGGAATCTCTTCTTACCGATAGGAGTTCTTTGTTATATTATTTCGTATAGAATGGATTGTTGTTTAAAGGAGTTCAATTATATATACCAAGAGGATCTATGAGGGAAAGTTTGATTAAGGATAAACAATTTTGAAGGATTAGCTAGTCACTTTGGGATTGATAAGATAGTTGTAGTTATCAAGGAGCAGTATTATTGGCCATAGATTCATAAGGATGTTAGGAATTTCATTGAAAAGTGCAGGATTTGTCAAGTTGCTAAAGGGAATAGTCAAAATACTAGATTGTATATGCCATTGCCTATACCAGGGAAGCCTTGGGTGGTGATTAGCATGGATATTGTGCTTGGCTTTCTAAAGAATCAAAGAGGTAATTATTCATTGTTTTTTGTGGTTGATAGGTTTTCAAAGATGACTCATTTCATTCCATGTAAGAAGACATCAGATGCAATACATATAGCTGATTTTTTTTAAAGGACATTGTCATATTGCATGGGTTTCCTAAGAGAATTGTTTCAAATAGGGATACTAAGTTTCTTGGATATTTTTGGAGGACACTTTGGAGGAAGCTTAATACCAAAATTGAAGTTAATCTCTACATTTAACCCCTAGATTGATGGACAAACTGAATTTTTTAATAGAAGTTTGGGTAATTTACTGAGATGTTTGGTTTGCGAGAAGGTAGGTAATTGAGATTTGGTTTTGGCACAAGTAGAGTTTTCTTATAATAATTCATTAAATAGGAGTACTAGGAGAACACATTTTGAGGTTGTTTATGGTTTGCATCCTAAAGGAGTAACATAATTGAGGGACATCAGTGTTGAAGAAAAGAGGAGTGCTGAAGCAGAATGATTTACCGATCATATGAAGGCTTTACATGATAGAGTTAAGAAATATTTGGAAGGCATGAATGATAAGTATAAGGAGAGAGTTGATAAAAAGAGGAAACTTAAGGATTTTAAATTTAGTGATTAATTCATGGTTTTCCTAAGAAAAAGTTTGATTATGGGAATGCTTATGAAGTTGAGTTACCAAAGGACATGGACATGTCAAGTATATTCAACATAAAATACTTGTACAAATATCATGAATTATATATAAGTGAAGGAGATGGATCAGAGAGTAAATTATAGTACCCTAAGAAGAAAAAGGATGAGGTTGAATAGATCTTGGATACTAGAATTGGTTGAAGCACTAGAGAAAAATAGTGTGAGGAATATCTTGTTAAGTGGAAGAAAATACTAGATGAGGATTATTCATGGATTTCTCAAGTGAGTTAAACCAATTGGGTTTTCCTTCATCTTAGAAAAGAGAGAGGCTCACTTTTCAAAAAAACTTGGGTTTTTTATGCAAGAGCATCTTGGGTTCATTGGAATCTTGCATCAACCAAAAACATCTGAGTTTTCATAAGCCTGGTCACTAGTTTCCATGTTTCTATCGCAGTCAATTTCTACAGATCCTTAGTAGTTGTGGTGATAGATTTGTGTTATAGAGATCATTAGGAATGTTTTCCTATGATAGAATCTCATTTGGAGTATTGTGCCTAATGTTATGCTTGATTATTTCTGGTGCAGGAGCGCCTAGGCAAATCCCTAAATATTATTACAATTTTGGCTTGTAATAACCCTAGCCAAGTCAGTAGGTTTTTAATTTTACCATGGATTTGAGTTGTTGAAGAATAATATTTATACTCAACCAATCTTGATTTTTCCAAGCTTTAAGAAGTTGTTCGCAGTGGAATGTGATCCTAGCAATGTGGCTATTGGTGTTATTTTGAGCCAAGAGGGAAAACTGGTGGCTTTCCATAGTTAAAAGCTAAGTGAAGCTAAGAAGTAATCTTATTATGACCTAGAGATGTATGCTCTAGTCCAAAAACTAAGGAAGTGGAGGAACTACTTGCTTCCAAAGGAGTTTATGGTCTTTTCAAAAAATTAAGTACTGAGTTTTCTAAATTCACAAGAAAAACTTAGTCATAAATATATGAAGTGGGTAGAATACCTACAGGCCTACACCTTCAACATTAAGGAAAAGAAGGGATTGTAGAATAAGGTAGCAGATGCCTTAAGTAGAAGAGCCCTGACTGTGCAAGAGATACGCCTATATAGCATGGGTATTGAGAGCTTCAAAGACCTATATGCAGAAGATGGAGACTTTGCAGACATCTATAAGGTATGTCAAGAATACTAGAACCATTTTCATAGTGAACACTCTGAATATACTTTGAAAAGTGATCTATTGTTTAAGGGAAGTTAGTTATGTGTTCCTAGAGGATCTATAAGAGAAAATATTATTCAAGAGAAGCACAATAGTGCACTTAGTGGAAATTTTGGTGTCAATAAGACCCAAAAGTTAGTTCAGAGGTTTAACTTTTGGCCTAAGATGAATTTAGACACTAGGAAGTATGTTGAAATTTGTTTTGTATGTCAAAAATAAAAAGGTACATCTTCCAATGCAGGCCTTTACAAACCTCTTCTCATTCCTAGTAGACCATGGGAATGCTTGAGCATGAATTCTGTGGTAGGATTGCCAAAGGCCAAACAGGGAATGGATAACATCTATGTGATTTTAGATAGATTCAATAAGATGGCACAATTTGTACCCTGGAAGATAGTCCATGATGTAAGTCAAATAGCTCACCTATTCTTCAAGGAGGTAGTCAGAATTTATGGTTTACCATTGATTATAGTATCAGACAAAGACACAAAGTTCATGAGCCATTTTTGGAAGACCCTATGGAAAAAATTAGGAACCAAATTGTCTTTTGGGTCTACATATCACCCTCAGATTGATGGTCAAACTAAGGTAGTTAATAGGAGTCTAGGTAACCTCCTAAGGTGCTTAACTAAGGAGCATGGTCAAGTTTGGGACCAACTCATTGGATAGGTAGAGTATGCCTATAATGATACAGTGAATAGGAATACCAGTAAGAGTCCTTTTGAGATAGTTTATGGCTTACACCCAAGAGGCATATTTGAGCTTAGAGATTTGAAGGATGGAGCCAAGGGTAGTGGCTATGTAGAAGATTTTGCACATTCTATGTAAGAAGTGCATGAGACAATAAGGAAGACATTGACTGAAAATATAGAGAAGATAAAGAGAAAGGTGGATGAAAGAAAAAGGGATGTTCAATTCCAAGTAGGGGATCTAGTAATGGTCTATCTCAAGAAGGAAATATTGTAGAAAGGAGTGTGTCATAAGCTACAGATGAGAAGAATTAGCCCATGTGGCATTATGGGCAAATGTGGCACCAATGTATACAAGGTGGAGCTACTAGAAGACAATGGTTTATCTCTTGTGTTCAATGTGGTAGATTTGATCTTGTATAAAGTACCAACACCAAAGCCTTATAGAGGTCATAAAGGAGGTAGAAGACCTGAATTTGACCCCTACTCCACCTAAGAAGGAAGAAAAGATACTTGACTCCAGGGCCTACAAGAAGACCAGACAAAGAACCTATTATGAGAACTTGATTAAATGGTATGGAGAAGAAGATTTTGAGGAAAATTGGATCAAGAAGACTGAATTAGTGAAGTTGGGAGTGGATTCCAACTTACTCAATCCAAGGGTGGATTGAAGTCTTTTTATTTGGGGAGGATGGTGCAGGAGCACCTAGGCAAATCCCTAAATCTTATTCCAATTTTGTCTTGTACTAACCCTATCCAAGTCAGTATGTTTTTAATTTAACCTTATAAGGTCTTTAAAATTGTGCTCCTAGGTAGATTAGACTAGGCTCAATCCAACCTATATGTTTATTTCTTTCTAGTTAGAGCTAGATTAGGCCTAAGATGGGAAAACGGGTTTAAAAGCATCGAAAAGCCTTTAAGGCTTAGGAGAGGGTAGAATAGTGCCTAAAATAGTTCCTAGAATATTTTTACACCATTCTAGGTTGAATGGAGACCCTCGGCATTAACTATGCAAAAAGTTATAAAAGTTGTCATAAAGTTGCTTGACAACATTTTAGCAACTTTTTATGTTGCATGACAACAAATAGAAAAAATGGATTCCTTTCAATGAAATATGATGCGTAGTTTCCATAATGGCCTACAATCATGGTCATGTCATGTTAAGGAAAAATTGATACCATTTTCTGAGGCATTATGTGGAGAAGTGTAATTTTGGAAGTGAATGAAAGCTTTGTGTTATGGTTTTCAATAACAGTCTACTTGCATTGAGTGTGAATGTGATCATATGGATTGAAGTGTGAAAGTTAGTTTTGGATATAATTATTCATGATATTTCCAAGCATTTTATTTTTAGTAGTGTAGTGGATTTGGATTCATTAGGGTAGGTTTTAAAAAAAATTTATAGTTAGTCTAGTTGCTGGTGTAGTTTAGGGAGTTTTTGGTTTCATGGCTCCCCGATAGAATTCAACAATAGAAATCATATGGGTCTAGATGAATATTGTAGGGGAGCCTCTATATAGTTTATATATGCAGGTAGGAGTCCAGAGGAGTGATTTTGTTATTTTTAAGGTCATGCCCTAAGAAAATACTATGTGTCTGGTTAGAGTTTTGGCATGAACTAATAGTGCATGATTGCAAGGTAACGATTAAGGGAGTGAAACCAAGAGTCATTTCATATGTAAATAGGGCATATAGACACCTTTGAAGAAGGTTGATAATTTAACAATCCATCTTGATATATTTTTGGGGAGAAATTAGAGAACTGCACATTTCTAGCCCAATTAGCCCTATTAGACCTACATTTTAGGAATCCACTATACAAATGACCTAGGAGCCTAAGACCATAAAAAATTCCAAGGTCTTGGAAAAGGGCATCTAGATCTAAAGTTATTTTTTGGGGTTATTTGGAAGTTTGGAGAAATAATTGAGAAAAACCCTTTGTGTAGGGCTAATTGAGTAATTAGGCTTATTAGGACCAAAAGGATAGTCAATCTTGAACTTGATTGATTAAGATTGATGTCCCATTCCAATGGAGTTAGAAGGATGTCAATTAGTTTTTTCAAATATGAATACAACCCCATGCAATGATGGTGAAGATGTTGTGAAGAATTTTCACTTGGAGTCATCCAAGAAAGAGTGAAGATTTGAAGTAACCTTAATGTTAGTGATCCCTCAAGGTGAAGCACAAAGAGACTGAATCTTGGAGTTGAGTTAGGATAGTCTTAGGCTATAAGAGAAAATACTATCAAGGTCTTAGAAGTGATCTTAGGATCTAGGGAAGGCTAGTACAAGTAGAGTCTTAGATAAGGGATTGTGCAAGCACACCTTGGAGCATCTCTATCAATTTGGTTGTGTTTAGAATGTGTTCTTCATGTTCTTGAACTAGTCAATGTTTGGATCTTTGGTTAGATTTCCTTGATCAGAGGTGCTTACAGATAATTTTCCTATGTGATTACATGTTTTTTTGAACTATTGGTATGATCGCTCCTTGTGATGTATTCTATGAATAAAGATCTTAAATCAAAGGCTGACTGGGAGTTAGTTGATAACAGGTTTTGTTTCTCTTGGGAAATGTAATCTTGAGGCTGACTTGTTAGGTCATAGTTGTGTATTTAATTTGGGTCTTGGTCCTTTTTCAAGGATCGAGGGTAGTAATCTAGGATTTGAAGGAGGTTGTTTTCCAATCACAAGATAGGAAGGATAATTAGGTTTCTTTGTAATAAGTCCCTGGCATTTAGAGCTGGGCATGTTGACTTCTATTGTAGATCTTTGTATTGTTTTATATGTTAATGAAAAGGTTACATGTGTGTTCCATACTCTAGATCTGTGCATTTTCTTGTTAAAATTTTTGAGTTTCTATTGTGTAACTCTTGCTGCAAGGTTGGACTCTTCATTTTCTTGGACCCTCTTACCTTGGTTGCATCAATAAATTAATCAATTATAATTAAATCTACTTCAACTACAATTTTTCTTCCAGTAAGTAAAAATAGCCATAGAATCATTAAAATCAACATTTAATATTTAGCTCAACCATGACAACCATGGAAAATCTATATTCATAGACACGTAGTGGTCCTTGATCTGCAATCACAAAAATGAATTTTAAATTTACCCACATGGTACCTAAGGTATAATTTATCAATTATAGATACATTGTTCATACACAAAAAAAATTGGCTAAATCATGAACGATCGATAAAACTATCTCATGTCCCACTATCGACGATAAGATAGACTCAAACATACAACTCAAGTGGAGATGATGTATGGTACCTATTCATTAAGACACACACACACACACATCAAGTGTGTCGTCTTGCAGTATAAATAGATGAAGCACATACACCTAAAAATCAAGTACACTTAATAGAACATTGAAGCTCTAGTGGCGCAATCATTCGTATGTATTAGAATGTCATGAGACTATTCATTCCTTATTTAATCCTTAATGTACATCATAATAAACATCTCATTTAAATTATAAATTAAATAATCATTTTTTTACAATAAAATCATATAGTAGTGAAAATCTAAATAAAATATTCATCAGTATAAAAGGTACAATATAACTAAAAATAAGTAATAATTCTATTGATAGTTATAATCTAGTGTTCTTGAATAAAAATATACCAGCTATCATCACAAATAATCATGTCACGTCACAGTAGAATCACCATATAGATATGATGAAAAAGACAAGCACAAGTATAATCTAGCATCCACATTAACAATGATACTAGTAAAACCAAAATAATGTACTGTAATCAAATGCACCACACAATGCAAATATTTGATCACATCATGTGGATACTCATAGAATAAGGAAAGTGTCTAGATTAGATAAAAATAAAAGAAAGTAGAATGTAACTACCAAGAGCCACTACATCCTCCCCCCTAGGAATAGGCTTATTCTTGGAAGCCTACAAACAATATGGGTAAAAATCTTTTAACTGTGAAATAGCCTCCCAAGTAGCTAAAGTCTCATCATTTAGGTCCCATTGGATCCTTACCTGCTTAATGTATCATACCCTAAGGGTCATCCTTTGATTCTAAAGAATGTGGATGGACTCCAAAGAAATTTTTCAATCCTCTACCTGTAAAGCACCCCAATCTAGAACATGGGTCACATCGAGAATATACTATCTCAACATATAAATATGAAATACATCATGGATGTTTGATAGGATAGGTAGAAATGCCAAGAAATATGCAACAAGACCAATCCTCTCAAGGATATCAAAAGGTCAAACAAAATGTGGTGCTAACTTAGACACTTTCTCATAATGGATGGGGCTCGTCCATAGATGAACTCACAAAAATACATGGTCACCCACCGAGAAGTGGTGATCTAAGTTATGGGAATTAGCATACTTATTCTCTCAATCCTGAGAAGTAGCCAAATGTTGTATAATATGAACCACCTATTGTGCCATATCTTGAAGCATCTCAGGACCCAATACTACTATTAGAATAACTAAGAGGGGGGTGAATCAGTGGCCTTAAAAATAATTCCAAAAATCCAACCAAAAATTATATCTCAAATATAATATCCTCTAGTTATCTTTCAGTCCATCAAGATGTATGCCTTAAATAGATTTATCAAATATAACCTGCTTGGTAAGATATACTATCTATCTTTTCTAGACTTTGCCGAATAGAAGTAAATAAACTTGGTGTTTACCGATCAATCTAGTTTCAATCATGTGTAAAGAAAAATATCAAAGTAATAAACCATATACACATTTGACACATAGATTTTAACGTGGAAACCCTATTAAGAGAAAAACCACTTGGGACCGGTAACCCAAAATTTTCACTCTTCTGAAGTGAGCTCAGTGAAGAGCCAACCCTATTAAAGGTTACAAACACACTGTTAAGTGTTACAAACACACTGTTAAGTGTGACCTTGTTAGAGGATTTAAAACTAATAGTTTGTCTTTTGACCTAACATTCACTATGTTGTCAACAAGAAAACCTTTTTATACTCTTGAGTATCTCAATACATTAAGGACTATTAAATCCCACTTGGTTAAGATATTTTCTGAATCAATGGTTAAACTGATACAATAAATTATTTGTGAGAGGAACCTCCTTAAAAAAATATGGTGAGAATGCACAAAATAATAGAATATAGAGCAATAGCAGAACTCAGAATGAATCTATTGATCATGGGCCACTTTGAGGGGGTAACCTCCTTTGAGCAAGCTCAATACAATAAATTTGCCTGTGTCCATCAAAGGCCTCAACCTACTCTTATATACTAAGTATGATCTAGAAAAGTAATACTACCTATGCATGTGGGATAATAAAATATACTCACAGGATGACTTACAAAGCATATGTGTCCGAAAACACTACACTAAAAAAATAAATAGAAGGAACACATAGGTTCCTAACATCCCCTCTCTCTTAGAAAAAAGCTTTGTCCTCAAAGCTTAAGGTGTGGAAATTGTTTCTGAATCTAAAGAAGGGGTTCCCAGGTAGCATCCTCTGGTTGCATGCCATGCCACTGAATCAAGACCTCAGAGATGGAGCGAGAGCGAAGCTGACGAGTGTGCTGGTCAATGATTGTCGTTGGCTCTAGGATAATGGATCCTTCCTTATCCATTTCAGGGAGAGCAGTTTGTGCTTTGATGTTGGTACCAAGAACTTGCTTGAGACAAGAAACATGAAATACTAGATGAATGCGGGAAGAAGGAGGAAGTTCCAGTTTATAAGCAACTGAACCAATCTTTTGCAGAACCTTGTAAGGCCCATAAAATTTTGGGGCCAGCTTATGATCCCCTTTAAGCTTCATGGAGGATTGCTTGTATGGCTGTAGACAAAGAAAAACCATATCCCCAACTTGAAATGAGCATTCAAAATGGTGTTGATCTGCTTGCTATTTCATTTGATTACGGGCCATGTGAAGATTATCCTGTAAGGTGCGAAGAATCTAATCCCTAGTGCGGAGAACTATGTCAACTGCCTAGACTGGTGAGCTGCTAGTAGTGTAGGGAAGGAGCACTGGAGGTGCCTAACCATAGACTGCTTCATATGGAGTCATTTTAGAGGTAGTGTGGTAAGAGGTATTGTACCACCATTCAGCTAAAGGAAGCCACTTGGCCCACTGATGCTGTTGTTTGGAAGTGAAGCAGCGAAGATAAGTTTCCAAGCATTTGTTGACAATTTCAGTCTGACCATCAGTTTGTGGGTGATAGCCCGAACTCATCATCAGTTTGGTGCTAGTTTGCTGAAACATTTCAGTCCAAAAATGACTGGTAAAAGTTGCATCATGATCAGAGACAATGGAAGAAGGGAGGCCATGAAGATGGAAGATCTGGTCCATGAAGATTTGTGCAATTGCGGAGGCAGTATAGGGGTGGCTAAGGGCACAAAAATGACTATATTTAGAGAGAAGATCAACCAAAACCAAGATCACTATCTTGTTACCTGATTTAGGAAGCCCTTCAATGAAATCCATAGAAATATCAGTCCAAATCCATGTAGGGATGGGCAATGGTTCTAGCAAGCCAGGAAGGAGGGTCATTTCACCCTTGTGGTGTTGGCAAGTATCACATTCAGCCACCATCTGTTGAATCATCTATTTCATTCCTTTCCAAAAGAAGTTTCACCTTGCCCGCTCATAAGTTTTGAGGAATCACAAGTGCCTTTCCGAAGGAGAAGCATGGAGTTCATAAAAAATAGCCTTTTGCAGATCTGGGTTTTGAGGAAGCACTAGATGACCCTTGTATCAGAGAGAAGTACCATCCCAAGAGTAATGTGGTATATCAGAAAGATTATAGGCCAGCTGGTGAATGATTTGAGATAAAGAAGAGTCACTGACATAGCCCTACTGAACAGATGCTAACCAATTGGGAATTTGCATAGAAATAGCTGAAAGGGAAGCTTGATCATCAAATGTGCGAGAAAGAGCATCTGCCACAATATTGTCCTTACCCTTCTTGTAGGTGATCTCATAATCATACCCCATGAGTTTTTTGACCCATTT
>MU224540.1:102733-138936 GCA_018584345.1 Thuja plicata | reverse complement strand
ATGAAGTTATGAGTGCTACCAGAATCAATGAGTATAGTAAGAGGGATCTTCTTGAAGAAACCCTGGACCCACATGGTTTGTGGAGTAGTGACTCCTACCAAAGCATGGACATATATCTCTGGTTGAGATTCTGGCAAAGGAGGTTCAGGCTGTTGAGGCTCAACCTCATCATCCACTGTTTCATGAGCATCTACATATTCTTCTAGTTAAGGTGGAGAATCCACATCCAAGAGATAGAGATTTTTCTGAACACATCTATGGCCCCGGGACCATTTCTCATCACAATTATAACAAAGCCCTTTTTCTCACCTGACCCACATCTCTGTTTCAGACAAGTGCTTGATAGGAGTAGTTCTAGGAGCTGGCATGACTTGAGGATTGTGAGAACCCATATTTCTAAATGGAACAAAATTAGATCTGGAATGGTGGAGAGCACTAATCTTTTCTTCCACTAACTTAGCCAACCCAAGGGCTTCCATCATTGTAGTGGGTCAAAACATTTTGACTTTTGAGTGAAGTGCATCCTTCAAACCACTGATAAAACAACTACGGAAGAATTCATCAGACAAGCCCTCTGTGTGATTAGCTAATTTTTTAAACTCTGTCTGGTATTCTCTTACAGTGCCTGTTTGGCACAATTTAGTGAGTGCTCCTGTGAAGTCATCAAAAGCACTAGGGCCAAAGTGCTCCAAAAGGAGTGTGCACAATTTTGTCCATGTTGGGTCTACATTAGCCTTGATGTACCAATGGAACCATTGAAGAGCTTCATGTTCCAAATGAAAAGATGCAAGCATGACTTTGTTGTTATCCAAAGTATTATGCAAGCTAAAATACTGCTCTGCCCTAAAAATCCATCTAGTTGGATCAGTACCATCGAAGCACGAAAAATAAATCTTTAGTCCACAAAAATTTCCAGAAGAAGCATCTCCATAATGGTTTTGGTTCATGGCTGAATGCTGAAGGTTGAGACCGAGAATTTTGTCATCCAGATCTTGAAGTTTGGTTTTGAGGGATGCAATTTCCTCTTCCATGATTTTTGCTCATGTATGCGTCACAAAAATAAAGCATTTTTTTTTTTGGCAATGGGGAGAAAATGAGAAACAAAAACTTTTTTAGTTAGGGAAAACTTGGATTTGGGCAAAACTCATATGGGAAATGGGTGTTTGATGAGTGGTTGGAGACTTTCTGAGGAAAAGGGAAAAAGAAAAATGAGGGTTTCAGGGTTGGTGAGGCGGAATGAGGTGAGAAGTCCAAGAGGGACAAGGGAGAAGAATGAGGAATTGAATCTTGTGGCTCGGTTTGGTGGCGATTGGATGAGAAGCAAAAAAGATAGGGCAAACCCTAAAATTTGATAAATGAGGGATTTAGGGCTTCGATATGTAGAATTTGGGGTTGGGTTGTCAAGGAAGGAAGTATGTGGAATGGTATTTCAGGTGTTCTGAGGAACTGTGAGAGGAAACAGGAAGAAAGCAATGAAGCTATGGCTAAAAAATTCACTCAAATACGAAATAATAGAAAAGAGTTATTGCAATAACAAGAGATATTAGAATTGAAAGGAATTTGAAGGTCATGATGAAAAAAAAATTGATGTAATTTCCACCCAGCGAGCCCAAGAAAGTTCTCTAATACTAGATGAGAGGAACCTCCTTACAGAAATATGGTGAGAATGCATGAAATAACAAAATATAGAGCAATAGCAGAACTCAGAATGAATCTATTGATAGCGGGCCACTTCAAGGGGGTAACCTCCTTTGAGAAAGCTCAATACAATAAATTCGTCCATGTCCATCAAAGGCCTCAACCTACTCTTATATACTAAGTATGATCTAGAAAAGTAATACTACCTATGCATGTGGGATAATAAAATATACTCACAGGATAACTTACAAAGCATATGCGTCCGGCAACACTACACTAACAAAATAAATAAAAGGAACACACAGATTCCTAACAATTTGTTCAACAATACAACTTTAACTTGCAGATTTTCATATTTATTATTAGTCCAATAATACCTCTCTGATAAATGTTCACTTCACTTCCTTTGATTTCTTTCTTTCTTCCTTCTACTCGGTGAATGCTCTGCCCTTTGTTGCTCTATGTCTGCAAAATTCCTTGGCTCTATCCTTCAGCCTATATGATTAGATCTGCATGAAGAATTCAATCTTCACCACAATATATTCAGCATTCCTCTCTTTTCTAATGAATTCTTTGTCTCTTTATATAGACATGATTATTTTCTCAATCTCCTTGTTTTCATCATAGATCACTTCTTGATCCATAAAAATCACCATGATTTCTTTATCTCATAAAGATTTTCTTTAGTTTTATTTTGTAGATCTCTCCTTGATAACTACACTTTAAATCTCTTCCATGCTTTAGCTTAGCTAATTGTTAGAAATAAAGAAATCAATTAGTCCATCTCTAAATATAGCTCTTTCCAGCTAAGTAGTTTTTGTCATTCTTGAACTTCAATTCTTCTTGGTCATCAACTCCAGCTATGCTTGGTAGCCACTTCAGTTATGCTTGGTAATAACTCCAGTTTACTGCGGTGCTCGGTGTACACTATGAAATTGCTTGGTTACTACTGTGATTGGTTTACACTATTTGTCAGTGTGCACTATCCGTCGATGTTTACTGTCACTTGGTGTATTCAACACTTTTATGTTTTACTGATAACATAAACTTTGTCTCTTTAGTTCTTCAATTTTATGACCAATATGTGTTTGATTAATCAAACTATATCAATTTAACATCAATGAAAATACAATGCATTAACTGATTTAATGTCTTGCATTCACTTTTTCATCTCGGTGATCATCAACTTATCATCTTCAAACATTCAATCAGTTATAGTTCATCAATCTCCCCCTTTGGCATTGATGGCAACTAAATATGAAATATGCCATAACATACCAAACTTGGTGTTCTATAACCAATTAAAATATCTGAATCTTGGTAAGCTCTTCTAGCTAAAATCTCATTCTTATTATGTGCTCTCCATTTCTTCATTCCCTTCAATGGATAGGTGTAGCAATTATGTTTTTTTATTATGTCTCTCCCTTTCTTGTAGAATCTTTTCTCCCTTTCTAGATAGATATGCAATGTTAACTCTTTTCAATTCTCTCCCTTTGATGAATGGTTATTTCATTGAATATCTTTCTCCCTTTGGATTGTAGAATCTCTTCTCCTTGATGTATATTTCATTGATTCTTTCTCTCCCTTTGACATTAATGCCAAAAAAAAATTCAGCTCTATAGTAGCCAACAATATCTCTAGTGTTCAGTGTAGATAAGTACCTTCAGTGTACTGATATATCATTACAGTCCTTATCTCATCTTGCATCAACATGATTGATCTTCTGATAATGTATAGGCTGATGCAACCTCCAAGTCAGCTTAGTGACCAGTAGACAAGGGTCGAACCCCTAGTTTATTCCTTAGGTACTGCAATGTATCTTTAAGCAATAGTTTTTTGAATATATCTGCTACTTGTTATTTGGATTTTACATATTCCATTATCACTTGTTTCTCTTGTACTTGTTCCCTTAAGTAATACCTTCTCCATAGTCAATACCTTCTTCTTGTGCATACCCTTTGCATACCAGTCTTGCTTTGTTTCTTATGACTTCTCCATTCTCATTTAGTTTGTTTCTGAATATCCATTTGGTACCAATGACATTTTATCACTCGTTCTAGATACTAATGTCCATGTTTTATTCTTCTCAATCTGTTCAATGTCTTCATTCATTGCACGAACCCATTCTTCATTATCAAGTGCAATATTAACAGATTTAGGCTCAAAATCACAAATCAAACATCTAGTGTTAAGATACTTACTTCTTGTTCTCATTCCAGCTCTTTTGTCTCCAATAATTTGGTCTTGTGGATGGTGTCTTCTGACATATTTAGCAAGTACAAGTTTAGATCTATGTTCTTCATTCTGATCTTCATTAGCACTCAGTTCAGCATTGTGAACATTTTCTTGATTCTTAGTGTGTGTAACATGTTGCTCAATTGCATTGTTTTGTCGCTCGGGCAAGGTGTGAGGTTGTTAAATGTAAATTTTTTTTTTGTAATCTTCTAGTTCCTTTATGCTTTCCTCGTCATTTTTCTCAGCAAATTGATCTACTTTAACATTTTCACTTTCAATGATTTTGTTAGAAGATTTGTTCAGACATTTATAAGCTTTTCTTTTAGTAGAATATCCTAGAAATATTACTTCATCAGCTTTAGAGTCAAGTTTTCCATTTCTATCATCTTTCAGTATATAACATTGACTTACAAAAATTCTAAAGTAACTCACATTTTGTGTGTATCCATACCATAGCTCATAAGGTGTCTTATTTGTGTCTTTCCTCATTTGAACTTGGTTCAGTGTATAGACAACAGTACTTATAGCTTCTCTCTAGAATGTTTGTGTGATTCCTTTTTCAACCATCAGTGTTCTAGCACAATAAAAAATTGATCTATTCCTCCTTTCAGCAATCTCATTCTACTATGGTGTTCTAGGTGTAGAAAACTATCTTGTAATTCCATTCTCATTACAAAAGTTAGTGAATTCATCAGAAATAAAGTCTCCTCCTCTATCTGATCTTATACATTTCAGTTCTTTTCCACTTTGTTTTTCAACTTTATCTTTATACCATTTGAACATCTTAAATTCTTTAGATTTCTCTTTTAAGAACATTACAGTCATCATCCTAGAATAGTCATCAACAAATAGAATAAAGTATCTATCATCATAATAGCTCTTTGTTCTCATTGGTCCATATAAGTTAGTATGGACTAACTCTAGAATAGCATTAGATGTGTAGGCTTTTCTCTTGAAACTAGACTTTGTCATTTTTCCTATTTGACAATTCTTGCACATAACATGGTCGGGCTTTGAAATACTCGGTAAGCCTCTTACTTTTATTTTCTTACTTATCTTAACCATGTTGTCAAAGTTCACATGAAATAACCATTTATGCCACAACCAAACGTCTTCATTTATAGCCAATAAACAAGTGGTCTCAATATCATCAAGATAGAATAGATTACCTTTTGTTTGTTCACCAGTACCAATCAACTTTCCTTTTTTATTATAGATCATTGCATTTTTTTTCTCAAATGCAACTTGGTGTCATGTGTTGTTCATCTGTAAAATAGTCAATAAATTATAGTTAAGTCCTTTCACCCAATATTCATTTTCACATATGATCAGATTATTCAACATGATGGCACATTTTCCTTCAATTAGGCAAGGTGAGTCATTGCCCATCCTAACTGATCCACCATTATAATATTCAAAAGTTTCAAACTTTTCTTTATCACCAGTCATGTGATGAGTACATCCACTATCAATAATCTAGACATCATTTTTTCTAACTTTAGATACGAGTGTTGTCTCAACATACCTTTCTTCTTCATCTGAGTCATCCTTCATAGCAACAAATACTACCTCAACATCTTCATCAGAATTAGTGTTAGAGTTTTCAGCTTTGTTCTCAATTAGGTAACAAACCTTCTTTCCTTTTTTCTTTTAGTCTGAGTTATCTCTTCTGTCAAAGTGTCGGTTACTTCTGTAGTCTCGGTCATCACTTTTGTCATACTTCTTTTCATAAGATCTATCATTGTTTCTTTCACCCTTTCTCTTATTAGGGAATCTAGCAGAAAAATGACCAATTTCTTTGCAATTAAAATAGACCAATGGTAATTTACCTTTATACCTTCATTTACCTCTATGTAGTCTTCTAGCCACTAGTGCTTCAAGTTCAACAAGTTCTTGTTCTTCACTATCACTATCACTATCATTTCTCATAGTGTGTTTGTGACTAGATTTTCTTATTTTCAGATAAGTTTGAATGCAGACTCAATAGTTGGTAAGACACTGTTTTCATAGTTGTTCATCTCAAATGAAATAAGTCTACCAATCAAACTATCAAGAGTAGCATTGTTATTTTCTACTGCTCTTATTTCTTGAATTGCAGATACTCTAATAGCATAAACGTGCAGTAAGGTTCTCAGAATTTTACTTATAACTATTTCTTCCTCAAGTACTCCTCCTACTCCATGGATAACATTAACAAATTCTTTGATTTTTATACTATACTAAGTGATGTTCTCTCCTTCGTTCATTCTTAGGTCATCAAACATTCCTCTTAGGATTTCAATTTTAGCTCTCAGTACATTGGTGTCTCCTCCATGTACTAGCTTGATTTTGTCCCACATTTTCTTTCTAGAGGTGCATGATTTCACATCTTCAAATTCAACATCAGATAGTAAAGACGCAAGTTCTATCATCATAGAGTTGTGTTCATTATTCTCTCTCAATTGATCAACAATCAAAGGTCCAGTAGGTGAAACATATTAAATATCCAAGTGTTGTGTAACATCATTTCCAATAACCGATAGATGAAGTGTTATCCTACTTTTCCATGAGGCAAAGTTGTCCTTATTCAACTTAGGCACATCCCTCTTACTCATCTTGTGATCTTTATCTTAAGTCTTTAAACTCTTCTTCCAATCACCAAAGCTCTGATACCAATTGTTAGAATAACTAAGAGGGGGGTGAATCAGTGACCTTAACAATAATTCCAAAAATCAAACCAAAACTTATATCTCAAATATAATATCCTCTAGTTATCTTTCAGTCTATCAAGATGTATGCCTTAAATATTTTTATCAAATATAACATGCTTGGTAAGATATATTGTTTATCTTTTCTAGACTTTACCAAATAGCAGTAAATAAACTTACTGTTTACCGACCAATCCAATTTCAATAATGTGTAAAGAAAAATATCAAAGAAATAAACTATATACACATTTGACACATATATTTTAACGTGGAAACCTTGTTAAGTGAAAAACCACTTAGGACTGGTAACCCAAAATTTTCACTCTTCTGAAGTGAGCTCGGTGAAGAGACAACCATGTTAAAGGTTAAAAACACACTGTTAAGTGTGACCTTGTTAGAGGATTTAAAACTAACAGTTTGTATTTTGACCTAGTATTCACTATGCTATCAACAAGAAAACCTTTTGATACTCTTGAGTATCTCAATACATTAAGGGTCCTATTAAATCCCACTCGGTTAAGATATTTTTTGAATCATTGGTTAAACTGATACAGTAAATGATATGTTCAATAATACAACTTTAACTTGCAGATTTTCAGATCTATTGTTATTCCAATAATAGCTCTCTGATCAATGTTCACTTTAGTTCCTTTCCTTTATTTATTTCTTCCTTCTGCTCAGTGAATTCTATGTCCTCTATCGCTCGCTGTCTGAAGAATTCCTCGGCTCTATCCTTCAACCTGTATGATCAGATCTGCATGAAGAATTCAATCTTCACTAGAATCTATTTAGCATTCCTCTCTTTTCTAATGAATTTTGTCTCTTTATATAAACATGATTAGCCACTCAATCTCCTTTTTTTCATCGTAGATCACTTCTTGATCTGTAAAACTCACCACGATTGCTTCATCCCATAAATATTTTCTTTAGTTTTATTTCATAGATCTCTCCTTGATAACTATGCTTTAAATATCTTCCATGATTTAGATTAACTGATCGTTAGAAATAAAGCAATCAATCAGCCAATCTCTAAATATAGCTCTTGCAATTTAAGTAGTTTTTGTCATTCTTGAACTTCATTTTTGCTCAGTCATCAAGTCCAATTATGCTCGGTAGCCACTTCATTTATGCTCAGTAACAACTCTAGTTTATTGCAGTGCTTGGTATACACTGTGAACTTGATTGGTAACACTTTCTTAGTTACTACTATGCTTAGTTTATACTGTCTATCAGTGTGCACTATCCGTCGTTGTTTACTGTCACTCGGTGTATTCAACACTTTTATGTTTTACCGATAACATAAACTTTGTCTCTTCATTTCTTCAAGGTTATGACTCATATGTGTTTTAGTAATCAAACTATATCAAGTTGACATCAATGAAAGTATAATACATTAACTGATTTAATGTCTTGCATTCACTTTTGCATCTTGGTGATCATCAACTTGTCATCTTCAAACATTCAATCAGTTATAGTTCATCAACTACATGATCCTCTAAATTATCCCAACTCAAAGGTGAATGTCATGGTCAACCATACAAGGATTTAAAAGGAAACATGCCAAGATAATTATGCTACCTATTATTATATGCCAATTCTACTAGGTACAAGTAGTAATCCCACCTCGAATGTTGATCCCTCACATACATGTGAAGCATGTCCTCAAGAACCTGATTCATCTTCTTTTTCTGACCATCCATCTCAAGGTGGTACATTGAGCTAAAATTGAGTTGCACACCCAAAGCATGCTAGAGAGATGTCCATGGTGTGGAAGTAAACACTGGATCTCGATCCAAAATGACCCTACAAGGTATCCCATAAAAACAAACTATATCCTCCATAAACATATGTGTTACTAAAGTAGTAGTAAATGAAGCTCTCATGGGAGAAAAGTGAGCCACTTTTGACAACTTGTCCATAGTAACCATAATGGCATGATGACAATGTGATGACATAGGTAGCACAATAATGAAACCAAAGGATATAATGTCTCACTTCCACTCAGGAACAAAATGTGACTGCAAAAGACCTGTCATATGTTGATATTCCACCTTCACTCTCTGACACTCAAGACATCTAGCCACAACATTTGCAACATTTCACCTTCATCCCTACCATAAAGTATAACTAGCTAAAGTCAGAATGTATCTTCTTGATGTTAGGATGTGTGAAATATGGTGCATGATGTGCCTGATACAAAACTAAGGAATGAAGATCACCGAACACTAAGACATAAATGCACCCATGGTGTCGCAAAAGTCTATCTAACTCCAAAGAATAACCCGACAACTATCCCATGGGGGTATATCAAGACTCAATCTCCACTCTAACTTCTTGATACCAAGTGTCACCAAGTAAAGCCTCAAGAATACGACAATGCAAATCTACACCAAGACATAAAACTGAGATCTCATGCCTTCTCCTATTCAAGGCATCCATAAAAAAATTATCCTCATCCTTAATGTAATGAACATACAAATCATACTCACAAAGGAACTCCATCCAATGATGCTATCATCAATTTAGTTTTGGCTGAGTAAAGATATACTACAAGCTACAATGATTTCTATGCAACTCAAACATGTGACCCAAAATAAAATGTCTCTCACTAACTCTAAATCATGGGTGGAGTAGTTCATCTCATAGTACTTGAGCTTCTAGGAATCATATGTAAACACACATCCCTCTTACATGATAATTGCCCCAACACCCTTCAAAGATGCATCAGTGCACACCACAAATATACATGTAGAGTTTGGCACTACCAAGATAGGTGCATTGGTCAATTGCTTTGTCATATCCCCCAATTGAAAACCCTAATTACATCATCCTCATTTTGAAATGTATTGGTCAATTACTTTGTCATATCCCCCAATTGAAAACTCTAATTACATCATCCTCATTTTGAAATAAGATCTAATAATAAATAATTATATAAAAAATACATAATAAATAAAATAATCAAATAAATGGTAAATTATGAATATAATAAATAAATAAATAACAAATCAAATAATATTATTAAAATATTATAAAATAATATTAAAATATTAAAATAAAAGCTAAATATAATTAAATAAATAATATCATTTAAATAAATAATAATTTTTAAATTTTTATTTTATTAACTATGATACTAGTCGAATGTTATTTTAATATGAATCTTGTTGGATTTTCATAATAAAATCCGATTGCCTTGATCCTCTTTCTTTGAATTCTCAAAATTAAATTTCCTCTATTTTATTGCTCAGAGAATATCAGATTTTGTATGGACTTTTTTGCAAGATAAGTTCAAATCAGATTTTGGGGAAATCTGATTTCTTCTTTGGACTTCTGATTTCTTCTTTGAACAACAAATTTTCTATAAAGCAAAGAATGTTTTTATTCTTCCACAGATATATAAGAAGTTGTTTATTTTGTATGCATTAGCAAATAGATTTTTTTTTTTGTAAATGATTTGTTTTATCAGAGAAGTATTATTGCAACAACAGTTGTAATTGATTATCTTGTTAAGTAGTGATTCATTCAGATAATTTGTATGCAGCTCCAATAGTTGCAAGTTTATTTATTTTGGTTATTGCAGAATTTATTTACAGTTTAATAGAAGAAAGAAGAAGCTTGCATATCTCTAGCACTCTCTTTTGTTTTTTTTTCTCCATTTGATTTCGTTGTGTATTCCCAGTGATTGGGAAACAAAGTTTTTAATCTCTGTGTATATGCTATGTTCTTCTCTTCCCTGCCATTAGGAATTTAATTATTTGTTCATTACGAAGAATTTACATCAGATTTTTTAGTATATATATTGATTCTATATTCTTTACATGGTATCAGAGCTGATTGGCCCTCAATCCTTATGAGTTTGAGCATTTTTTTCTGGGTATTTGAATTTCTTACACAAGAAACATGGCTAGAGATGGAGGAAAGAGCTGGTAGCAGCCATCATCTTTCAATGGAAAAAAATTATGATGCTTGGGCAAAGAAGATGAAGACCATCATGATTGCAAATGATTTGTGGGAGCTTGTGGTCAATGGATTTGTGGATGTGACTGACTCAGCTCTATATTTTTCCCTCACAAACAATCAGAAGACTCAATTAAAGGAGTCAAGGAGGAAAGATGCAAAATATTTGAGCTTGATTGAAATAGCCTTAATAGAGGCAATCTTTCCCAGAATAGCAGCAACTGATTATTCCAAAGAAGCTTGGGATATCCTCCATACAAGCTTTAAAGGGACTGAAAAAGTTTGTTTAGTGAAGCTCCAAATGCTTCAAAGAGATTTTTAGATTTTTATCATGAAGGATAGTGAGTTCATCTTAGATTACAACTCAATACTCTCTATTTTGATAAACTAGTTGAGAACCAATGGAGAAACCATGGAGGAGCAACAAATAATAGAGAAAATCTTGAGAATTCTGCCCTCAATATTTGATACAATAGTTATTTCCATTTAAGAGGCAAATGATCTCTCAACATTGATTGTTGATGAGTTAATGGGTTCTCTCCAAACCCATGATCAGTGCCTTGATAGGTCTACAAATTCTTCTCAAAATAAATCTTTCAAATTCAATCCAATGCAAGTTGCAGAAGGAGAGGAAGAAACAACTCTGGACGAGGCTCAAGAGGCAGAGGTCGTGGCAACTCCGATAAAAAAAATGTTGGAGGAGAAACCTCAGGACAAGCTAGCACCAATGAGGGAGCTAGCAGCTCTCAGAATAATTTTAGAGGAGGAAAGAAAATAATAGCTTGAACAAGAGAAATATTGAGTGTTATTATTGCCATATATTTGGGCATTATGAAAGTGAATGCTAGAAAAAGCAAGGTGATCAATCAAAGAAAAGTACAAATGTTGCCGATGTGAAAGTGGATGATGGAAATAATCCCATAGCCTTCATCATGTGCAATATTGGTGAAGAAGGCAGCCCTAAATTCTGGTATTTAGACAGTGGTTGCAACAACCACATGAGTGGTAATGAAAGTCTTTTTTATTTCATTGATAAAAATATAAAATATGAAATTGGAATGAGGAATAATGAAATTGTTCCAGTTGTGGGAAAAGTATCTATTATGATCCACACCAAGCAATGTGAGAAACAAGAAATTCAGAATGTTTATTAATTGCCCCTGGTATAAAGCACAATTTGATGAGTGTTGGATAACTCACTCAAAATGGATATAAAGAACTGATAGAGAATGACCGATGCATCATTTATGAGAAGGATGGGAGTAAGAAATTTTTTGCAGCAATCCAAATAAAAAAATTAGATATTTCCATTGAAGGATAAGATGTGTTTCTCTTCACAGTCAACAGTTGCACCTCCCAAGCAAGCATGTACAACAGTATAACAACAATCATCCTTCAAGAGCATGATTTAAGACCCCTCCAAGCTATGGAATTTAAGGTATGGACATCTTGGCTATGTTGGTTTAAGTTTATTGTCCAAGAAAAGAATGGTAGATGATTTTCCATATATTAAAGACTTCAGTAGCAAGTTTGAGGTTTGTATTTTGGGTAAGCAACATAGGCTACCTTTTATTTATGGTAACTCTAGAAGGGTGAGAGCGCCAGTAGAGCTAGTGCACACTAATTTAGTTGGCCCTATGATAATGACTACCATTGGGAGGAGTACTTATTTTATGACCTGCATAGATGATTTTAGTCGTAGAACATGGGTATTATTTATGAAAAAAAATCTGAAGCTTTTGATAAGTTTTTAAAATTTAAAGCCCAGGCTAAAAAAGAAAGTGGACAATATGTTAAAGTCCTAAGGTCAAATAGAGGGGGAATATACCTCCAATATTTTTGTAAATTTTTGTAGGAAAAATGGCATAAAGAAGGAGCTAACAACCAGTTATAATCCATAGAAAAATGGAGTGGCTTAAAAAAAGAATAGGACCATCGTTGAGATGGAAAGGAGCATGATGAAAGCCAAAGGTCTCCCAATTGAATATTGGGGAGAAGTTGTAGAAACAACTATCTATTTGATAAATAGAAGTCCTACAAAGAAAGTATGTGACAAGATTCCATTGGAAGCATGGGAAAAGCATAGATATACAGTTGAACACTTGAGAGTGTTTGGGTGTGTAGCATATGTACACGTGCCAAAGGAGTGAAGGAAAAAGTTGGATGACAAGGGTGTGAAGTGTATCTTTGTGGGATACAGTCTTGATTCAAAGACATATATATTTTATAATCTAGTGACCAAAAGGATCATCATTTAAAGAGATGTCGAGTTCTTTGAGAAAGATTCATGGGATGGCTCGGTGGACACATCATCAAGCACTTCAAGTAAAATTCCTATTATTGCTAAAGATGATGGATTTAATGATCAGAAAGATGATACAACAACATACATAGAATGCTCCAGATGGGTCCAAACAGGCCCTCCACAGAATAGCAGAAACAATACTGAGAGTTTTGACTCCACTCTCACCTCCCTAATGCCAAGAAAGACCAAGAGTCTAAGAGAGATATACCAAGCTGAAAGGTATCAAGATGAATTTAATGAAAACATTAATTTTGCATTATTTTCTCATAGTGATCCAATTTATTTTGAGGATGTTGTAAAAGAAGAAAAATGGTGTGATGCCATGAATGAGAAAATAGATGCAATTAAAAGAAATGAAACTTGGGAACTAACTAATTTACCTCCTAACAAGAAATTTATTGGAGTTAAATGGGGTTACAAGCCAAAGAGAAATGATGAATAAAAAATAGATAGGCATAAGGCTTGATTGGTGGTCAAGGGGTATAAACAATAGTTTGGTATAGATTAAGATGAGACCTATGCCCCGGTTGCAAGAATGGGAACCATGTGTATTGTCATAGCAATTGCAGCCTAGCACAAATGGAAGGTATATCAAATGGATGTGAAATCCACCTTCTTGAATGGAGTATTCAAACACGAGGTTTATGTGGAGCAGCCACCTAGCTATGAAGTTTCGAGTCATAAAGATAAAGTGTATAGGCTAAAGAAGACTCTCTATGGGATGAAGTAAGCTCCACGGGCATGGTATAGTAGGATTACTCATATTTGATGAGAAATGAATTTTGTAAAAGCAATAGTGAGCCCACTCTTTACATCAAGGCAACAAATGGTAATTTTTTAATTGTTATCTTGTATGTTGATGATTTAGTCTTTACTGGAGATTATGATTTTCTCATTGCTGATTTTAAAGAGGCCATGAAAAGAGAGTTTGAAATGTCATACTTAGGTCTCTTAAGATATTTTCTAGGCATAGAAGTAAAAAAAATGCATGATGGTATTTTAATCTCTCAAGAAATATATGCAAATCAGATTTTGGAGAGATTTAGAATTCAGAGTAGCAAGGTTGCCCCAACACCAAGTAAGGTAGGTCTAAATCTAAGCAAGAAAGATTGCAGCAAAAATGTGAATCCAACCTTGTATAAAAGTTTGGTTGGAAGTTTAATTATATTTGACAACAAATAGGTTGGACATAGTGCATGCAGTAAGTTTAATTTCCAGATTTATGGAAACTCCAAAGGATTCACATTGGAAAAAGAGAAAGAGAATCCTAAGGTATGTGAATGGCACCAAAGTATATGGCATTTTGTATACTGTAGAAAATCATTCTAAGCTGATTGGTTACACGGACAGTGATTGGGCAGGAAGTTTGGATGATAGGAAAAGCACTTCCAAATGTATTTTGCATATGGGTTCAGGTGTAATCCCATGGAATTATAAGAAACAACCCATATTTTTTCAATCTACAGTAGAGGCTAAGTATATAGTAGAAAATGCAGTAGCATGTCAAGTTGTTTGGCTGAGAAGAATCTTGGCAGATTTGAAGGAAGAACAAAAGGATGAAACCATAATATTTTGTGACAATATTTCCTCAATAGCTTGTCAAAAAATCATGTGTTTCATAGAAGAAGAAAGCACATTGAAATCAGGCATCATTTTTCGAGAGAATTAGTTGAGAATGGTGAAATAAAAATAGAGTTTTGCAGGTCTGAGAAGCAGCTAGCAGACATTTTCACCAAGCCTTTGAGAATTACATGTTTTGAGCACCTAAGGAGAAATCTAGGCGTGGTTAATTTTGATTAAGCATGATCTTGTTTTGTTACCTCAGGACAAAGGGGGAGTGTTGAATTTTCATAATCAAATCAAATTGCCTTGAGCCTCTTTCTTTGACTTCTCAAAATTAAATCTCCTCTATTTTATTGCATAGAGAATATCAGATTTTGTGTGGAATTTTTTGCAAGATAAGTTCCAATCAGATTTTGGGGAAATCTAATTTCTTCTTTGGACTTATGATTTCTTCTTTGGACAAAAAATTTTCTATAAAGTGAAGAATGTTTTTATTCTTACACAGATATGTAAGAAGTTGTTTATTTTTGTATGCTGGAGCAAATAGATTGTGTTGGAGCTCTAAACTTTTGGTAGAATTTAGAGTCATATATAGTGATAAAATTCTAAAAATGGAATCCTAAAATTCATGCCCAATAATTGATGATATGATGAGGTATATGAAATGGGATACAACAACATATTACATTTTAATTAAAATTTGAGGGATTAGGGAAGGAAGTTTTGTGACAGGAACAATCAAAATTTTGTAAGTGAAGGTTTCAGAGATGCTAGAATTTTGACCTTCTGTAAAGATGATGTTGTTAGAGAATGAAAATGATCAAATATTGCAAAATTAAAAAAACCCAGTTTGTAAAATCAAATTTCCTATCCCCAGTAAGAATCTTAAGTTCGTACAATTTGTTTTGGATTTTAGACCAAAGCCAAATCTGAAAGATAGGTAGTTATTAGTTAGTTCGTTGATTAGTTTTTCTCAAAAGTGTTTTCTAATTTTTAATGAAAAATGATGTCTTTTCACCCTAAAGGGGTATGAACACTATTCAACCACATATATATGTGGTTTAAAATGTAATCATAAAGGGGAGAAACATATTGCATAATAGAATTTTATCACAATTGCAACATGAACTCCAATGTACTAGTTTTTCAATATCAATAAAGATAAGTGCTCTTAATTTTATTTATTATTATAAGTTATATGTTTTCAATTAGTCTTTCAGATATTCTATTGTATTAGATTATTTTATTGTGTTGAATACCCTGAGTATCAAAATTCAAAATTAATGTATATAGCTTAAATATCAATTGAAACATCTACTTATCTTCTCTTGTTTTTATCAGTCTCTTAATTTGAGTTAAATTCAATAAGATTAGCCATATAGATTGATTTGAATTATAAGTCAAGTTAAATCCTGTGAAGTGATAGTCTTGCTTTATTAAAAGTAAGTTTTTAAAACCGTCTCCGATTGTACGTAAGATTGAAAGTTATCTGACTCTATAGCCCAAGTTTTAAGAAGGCACTGATATAATCATTATTTGGAAATTATTATATTAGTTCATGCTTTGTAGTTTGTAGATTATTAAATCATTTATTTCAAAGCCTTACAATTAGGATCTTAGTGATTGTCATTTTTGTTAAGTTTCATATTATAAATTATCAGGAGATTTGTTGTTTTCCTCCAAGGATCATTCACCACCTTGGGAGGAACTTTGTTTGTTTATGTATGGAGTTATGCAACATAGAAAATTTGATAGTTGAAAGTGAAATCAAGCCTACCAGCCTTGTCTTGATTAAGCCATAATTACAGAGGTATCAAGTGATGCATCTCCATTATACCTGTTAGTTGGCCAAAAGTGAATCCATCATTTTTGGGCACCAACAAATTGGTGACTCTACTAGGGATTTGTCTATGAAAGACAATGTTGAAGATTACCTAGAAGCTCTGGTGATTTAATTAAGACTCTACTGGAGATAAGAACTCAAAAGACTGTAATTTTTTTCCTTCTAGAAAAAGGTGGTGACTCTTTTTAACAAAACATTTCAGTCAGTGACTCTACTGAGGGAGAAGACCTAGAAGGAGATAAGTAATTTTTTCTTCTTTAAAGAGGTGGCTACTCTATTGAAAAGAACCGAATGTATAAAGAAAGAAGTTACTAAAAATTTAGATATTCAGTATGTATTAGAATACATATTCACATAAAGTATCAAACTTTTGTGACCCAAGACCAAAATTTATTATTGAAGTATATAGACCATTGATTTTTGATAATATCCCTGGTGGTTAGAAAGATTTACCTCTTAAACTAAAAAAATATGTTCCAAAATTTTGTGGAGATGGATCAGAATCACCAATGGAGCATTTGCAGGCATTTTGTACATTTATTCTAGATTGGCATATCTATGCAGAATATGTGATTATGAAACTATTTGTAAGATCATTGACAGATCATGCAAGTTTTCTTTTTAGTATGACACTTGAACAATGTATATCATCATGGAGAGATTTTGAGCAATGGTTTCTTGATATGTTTCATGATGCAAGTGAAGATGATATGCATTATGAACATGACAAGATTCAAAATCACAATATGGAAGAGTACTCTTACATGTCTCCACTTGATGCAATTTTTAGCTTGGAGAGATTTGAAGGGAAGTCTTTTGCACATTTGCTGATAAGAATGGTGAACATTCTTCAAGAAATACCTTCAAACATTATGCATTAAAAAAAAAATCATGAGAAAGGTTAAAAAATTGGGAATTACATCAGATGATCCTTCTATAAAGTTCCTTGTGCATATATTAGAAGAAGATGATGAAGACAAAAAAGGGAGGCTTATGCTCAGATTGAACAAGGCCTTGTGCTTGATTATTATCTTAGTGAGGAAGATGAGTGCACTAGTCATGCAGAAGATAAAGAAGCATCCATTCCTTAGAACCATAATAATACTTGTGATGACATGGAGGAGAAAAATTTAGATCAAATTGGAGAAGAATTTATACATGATGAGATGTGTATGGAAACATGTATCAATGAACATGATGATGAGGAATAAAACCTTCTCAGTACAAGAGAAATTTCAGCTTTGTTAGACATGGAATATCAAAAACATGTTGAGAAGAGTGGCCAAATTTTTTTTCATCATGATAAGAAAGTTAATGGATTAGTATATATTCAGGGAGTACTAGATGAAGGAGATGATAAATTCCAAAAATCAAATAGAGGAGATAAAATAGAACAACATACAACATATGAACAGTAGGAAGTTTCAAAAATAATGTCAATGAAGATATTAGTCTTATTGATGAAACGTCTGATGATCTTGATGAAAACTCTCATGAAGGTGTGCCTGAATTTTCTATGTTCCTGAATCCACTATTTAAAGAGGAAGTGGAGGAAGATAAATTTGTGTTCTATATGTTCCTGAATCCATTATGTGAAGGATATTCTCTATACAATCAAATCTATCAAAATCATGATGAAGGTAGCAGGCCTAATGATGATTTTGAAGTTGATAACACTCAAAATATACATTCAGAAGGTAAGATATCATTTAGTTCATCCTATGAGAAAGATTTGTATCAGACTTCTGAAGATGAGATTATGATAACCAAGCATAATGATGAGAATATGTTGAAGAAAAGTAATGAAAATTATCCAAGTATCCCACTTGATCAGATTCTTGATATAAAAGAAGTAATAATTCCTAAATATGAGTTACCTTCAAAACCTTTATGTGAGGAGAAATAGTATTTGGAGAATGGAAATGGGGCAGATTGTGTGCAAGGAAACAACCAAGTAGAAGAACTTAGTTTAGAAACTTATATGACTGATCATATGCACATGAATCCTCCATCCAACAAAGAACATAGTGCACCTGATGATTTCTCAAAGAAAAAACATAAATCAAAAGACAAAAATTGTATTGATGAAGTGGAACCAATAAGTATTCTCTATAGGGATGATATATCTAATACAACAAGGGATCAGATATTGGGGATAAATAATTCTGAGATTTGTTTATTTTCAAATACTCTTGTTGATAAAGATAAGGAAAAAAATAATATCATATTCAGGAGATTCAAAATGTTACATGAACAGAATAAAATTTTGACAGAGGGAAATAGCAGTGTTCACTTTTGGGGGCCTAGGGCCACCGAATCTTCAATTTACATCAGGTAAAGAGTAAATACATGGTCTTATTCTCTAGAGATAACTGAGATCTCACTATGCTCATAGGGAGCATACATCCCCAGAAAGAGCCTGTTGGAGCTCTAAATTTTTTGCAGAATTACGAATCCTATATAGTGATAAAACTCTAAAAATGGCATCCTAAAATCCATGCCCAATAAATGATGATATGATGAAGTATATGAAATGGGATACAACAACATATTACATTTTAATTAAAATTTGATGGATTAGGGAAGGAAGTTCTATGACAGGAACAGTCAAAATTCTGTAAGCGAAGGTTTTAGAGATATTGAAATTTCAACCTTCTGTAAAGATGATGTCGACAGAGAATGAAAATGATCAAATACTGCAAATCTAAAAAATTCCTAGTTCGTAAAATCAAATTTCCTATGTCCAGTAAGAATCTTAAGTTTGTACAATCTATTTTGGATTTTAGACCAAAGCCAAATCTAAAAGATAGGTAGTTATTAGTTAGTTAGTTGATTAGTTTTTCTCAAAAGTGTTTTCTAAATTTTAATGAGAAATGATGTCTTTTCACCCTAAAGGGGTATGAACACTATTCAACCACATATATATGTGGTGTAAAATTTAATCATAAAGGGGAGAAACATATTGTATAATATAATTTGATCACAATTGCAACATGAACTTCAATGTGCTATTTTTTCAATATCAATAAAGATAAGTGCTCTTCTTTTTATTAATGGTTATAAGTTATATGTTTTCAATTAGTCTTTTGGATATTCTATTACATTAGAGTATTTCATCGTGTTGAATTCTCTGAGTATCATAATTCAAAATTAATATATATAGTTTAAATATCAATTGAAAGATCTGTGTATCTTCTCTTTTTTTTATCAGTCTCTTAATTTGAGTTAAATTCGATAAGATTAGTTGTATAGATTGATTTGAATTATAAGTCAAGTGGAAGCCTGTGACGTGATAGTGTTTCTTTATTAAAAGTAAGTTTTTAAAACTATCTCTGATTATATGTAAGATTAAAAGTTATCTGACTCTATAGCCCAAGTTTTAAGAAGGCACTAATCTAATCATTATTTGGAAATTATTATATTAGTTCATGCTTTGTAGTTTGTAGATTATTAAATCATTTATTTCAAAGCCTTACAATTAGGATCTTAGTGATTATCATTTTAGTTAAGTTTCATATTAGAAATTATCAGGAGATTTGTTGTTTTCCTCCATGAATCATTCACCACCTTGGGAGGAACTTTCTTTGTTTGTGTACGGAGTTGTGCGACATAGAAAATTTGATAGTTGAAAGTGAAATCAGGCCTACCAGCCTTGTCTTGATTAAGCCAAAATTGCAGAGGTATCAAGTGGTGCATCACCATTATACCTTTCAGTTGGCCAAAAGTGAATCCATATTTTTGGGCACCAACATATTTTTTTTTTGTAAGTGCTCTATTTTATCAGAGAAGTATTATTGCAACAACGGTTGTAATTGATTATCTTGTTAAGCAGTCATTGCTTCAGATAATTTGTATGCAGGCCCAATAGCTGCAAGTTTTTTTATTTTGGTTACTATAGAAGTTATTTACAATTTAATAGAAGCAAGATGAAGCTTGCATATCTCTAGCACTCTCTTTTATTTTGTTGTCTCCATTTGATTCCTCTATGTATTCCCAGTGACTGAGAAACAAATTTTTTAATCTCTCTATGTTTTTTATTACAGTAAAAACATGTTTTGAAGGGGCCCCAAAACCCTATTACAAAAGAGAAGAGAGAAAAGCAAGAAGACCCAGAGAACAACTAGCTTCCCCAAGGAGAGGAGCAAGCTACAAAGGGACAACTCCCATATTTAGCAATAAGCACCTACACAACAAAAAGAAAAAAATGCTGGAAGAAAAATAGAGAAAAAAGGCCAGCAACATCGAGGTGAAGACATAGTCTTCAAGAAGCTCTCAGAGTCCTCTAGCTGAGTCTACATGATCTTAACATTATCTTTCAGCCTCTAAATGTCCTGATCATCAACCTTATGCTTCTTCTTAGTATTTGACCTAGTTCTAGTACCAGGTCTCATCTGCTGGGTAGGTTCAGTCAGGTCAATTGTATCACTCAAGGGGGAATCTTTGTTTCCTTCCAGCATTTTACTCAGAGTATTCAAGCTCTCTAGAGTAGAATTCATACCTCTATTAACTAGGCCAAGCAAATGTTTTAGCATTTCCTCATTCCTGCTTGTCTTCTCCTGGATAGGTATCATGGCTATCTCAACTGCTTTTTTAATTTTATAATCCAGATCAAAACTGTAATCAAGCACATGGGTATTAGCATTGTGATAATACTCCTTCCTAATATTTTCAATTGTTTCCTCGATGATAGAGTTCTTATTTTCCAGTTTGATACATCTGTTCTTAAGCTCAACCAAATCACTTTGCACCCATTTGTCCAAATTATAACTATAGATGGTTTTGTTTTTAGCAATCTCAAGGGAGGTCATGATGATTGATCTTCTGACCTGCGAATCCATCTTTCTAATTTCACTTTGAAGAGGTTGAGATTTACTACCATCAAGGATTCTCTCACTTTCCTCATCCTTGTTCTCCTTCCCTGAGCTGGGGGAATGTTGGGAGTCCATATTTTCCTCTCCCAGAACCCTAAAGCTATTATCCCCTGAGTAGTCAGCATTACTGTCATTAAGATTAGTATTAGTCTCTTTGAATTTGTTGTTGTCAACCTCTACCTCAATCTTAGAATTCTCTTTACCTTCAGTATTATTAGTCTACAAAGCAGGGTTAAGCTTCTCCCCTCTTTTCTGATTATCCTGACCATCCTCAGGACTATCCTTGGCAATATTGATTTTAAGATCCTCCGAATCCTTCTCCTCAGGTGTGTGGGTAGTGGGATTAGACACAGCATTACTACCCACCTATGTATTCATAACAACCTCAGTCTCAATGTCTTGGGGTATAAGCTTCACACCTTCAGGCTCCGAGAGGATAGGGCTAGTAGAGGGCTCAAGGACATTTTTATCAGAGACAGAGGCTTTGACATCATGAGGGTCCTTATCATTCTTCAACCCTTCCAAAGGCTTAGAGGAGGTTGGCTTAGAGAGGGAGATTTCTTTCTTAGGTTTCAAGTTCCTAGACAGAGATCCAATATTCTTCCTTTTTTTGATCTGGGTAGGGATAGGGTCGGGAATGTGGTCTCTAGCATAATCAACAATAAGGCGAATGAGCCTGACATGGAGAATAGGGAAGTTCTTCACTCTATAATCAATGATTCTTTGGTTAAGGGAACAGAGGAGAAAGTAGGGAAAAGAAATTTTTATATCATGTCTTAAGTGATTAACTAGGGAAAAATGATAATTATAGACCCTAGAAAATATCCCCTCTAGAGTGAAATACTCCATTATAACCTTGATGATATTACCCCAAATTTTATCAATATTATCCATATCAACATGGTCTTTCTTACCTTTAACCAGAAGAGCCCTCTCCTCATCAGTGACAGGAAATTTCTTATAAGCTCTGGTTCCAACCTTAACCTCTTTCAAATACTTTAGACCATCTAGCGGGAGACCAATTATATCTGAGAGGAGCTCGAGGCTAAGGCGTAAAGATTTGCCAGCAAGATTCACCATGCCCTTATCCCAGCCATCAACAAAGGCTTTGAAGACATCATTATCAAAACCATGGAGTCTGTGAAGAAACCGATGAACATGGCCTTTCTTCAAAATTCTCCATACTTCCTTATCCTGCTTCCACTTGCATTCTGCGGGCTCTTCTCTTCTGAGATCACCACCCATGGCCGAGTACTCTCCCTGATCTTTTTTCACAGACTGGGGAAAGTTATTATTTTGATGGTTCTTTAGCATAATAAGGCTATTTAGCTAATTCACGGTCCTCTTCACATGCGCAAACTAGAAATAGTTACTAATGATGATAGCATCACACATTAAATTTTGGGCTTTCATAATGGGAGAATAATTCCGCATCTTGGAGATGTACTTAGCATTATTTTGAATGACATTCAAGATCACCCTAATCTGAGAAGAATTAAGTGATATCATTAATGCTCCTATTAATGAATCCTTCCTTATTCCTAATTTTATCATAATTAATAAATGAGGAGACCGCATCATTACACATAATATTACCTTTCCATTTTTGAATCCCCTTGCTTTTGGCTCCAATATTGGCAAGACAATCAACGACCTGATTGGTCTCCTGATAATTATGAGATATATGGAACATCTCAAAGGATTAGACTATAGTTTTAATTTTGGGGATAATATGCTCGATAGTCCAGGAGGGGGTATTAATATCTTTAATATTATTTATAATATTTAAAGAATCACCTTCAAGCCATACTCTTTTGAACCCCATTTCTTCCACCAATAGGATAGCACTGAGGGCGACCAAGGCCTCTACTCTATGATTAGTTTGAATTCCCAAGGGGACCGAAATGGCACTTAAACAGTTTCCAAAACTATCTCTGATGATTCCCCCACCCCCAGAGACACCCGGTTTGCCTTTGGAGGCCCCATCAAAATTTTTTTTAACCCAACCAATAGGAGGAGAAATCCAAAGTGAGGAATCTCTTAGGGTGCAATCTTGAGAGTTGTGAAGAGGAAAATTCCAAGTACACCAATCCACATCTAGGATGAGATTCTAGAGCTTGATCTTTCTATTGGTTATAGCATTACTAAAGTTTTCCTTAATAGCTCTAGACATTATGTTGAAGATAATTTTAGGTTTAGCAAGTTTCTCTTTGAAGATTCTATTATTTCTTTCCTTCCAGATACACCAGCAGAGATGAGGCGGGATTAGATTCCAAAAGTTTCTAGCAAGATCATTATCAAAAGGACATCTCTACTGAGTGACAAAATCCTGCCAAGAGTTAGGAAAGAACCGAGCCAAATTCCATTTTTGAAATACCAAGGACCAAACTCTCCGAGTAAAAGTACAGTGGATCATGAGGTGATCATAGGATTCAGCTTGTTCATTGCAAAGAAAGCATCTATTAACATGATAGAAACCTCTTTTAACCAAATTATCAATGGTAAGGGGCTTATTCTAGATAAGAATCCAAAAGAAAAAGTTAATCTTTGGAGTGAGGATTTTATACTAGATAGTTGCACACTAAGGCTTAACTTCCTTGGAGAAGAAGAAAGACCAGGCAGAGGCCACCGTGAATTCACCATTAGCAAAGAGGCTCCACACAATTTTTTTAGGATGATTAACTTCACTGAACCAAGACTACAACTTGATCATAAGAGGAGACAGACTTCTATCAAGGCTAGAGAGATCCTTCCAAGATTTATCAAGTCTATAGTCAGAAAATTTATAACCAATAGTGTTTTTAGCTTGGATAATAATATCCTTCTAGTCTTTTCTTTCTGAAAGGGGGCAATCATGGATCCAAGGATCATCCCAGAAGTCAATACTGGTCCCATCACCCTGTTTCCACCTTATTCCTTTTCTCAAAAAATCAATGGAAGAGAAAAGACTATTCTAGATATAAGAGCCATTCATCCTAGCGTTATTGTTTAAGAGGTCCTTCAAACTATTGGAATTAAAGAGGTACTTACTTTTAATTATACCATTCCATTGTTTAGTATCCCCAAAGATTCTCCAAACCTACTTTTCCAAAAGAGCCTTATTGACAAGCTTGATAGATCTTAACCCCAAACCCCCTTTCCTTTTAGGCTTACAAACTTTTTCCCAGGCAATCAGACTAATTTTTTTTTTATCTTCAACGCCAGTCCATAAAAAGCATTTTTGGATAGTTTCAAGAACCACCGCAAACTTGTGGGGAATCTTGAAAAGACTTAAAGCATACATAGGAAGATTTTGCAGGGTCGACTTAAGAAGCTGAAGCTTACCAGAGCTACTGAGGAGGGCACCTTTCCAGCCTACCAGCTTCCTATTATATATGTCAACTATTTGATTCCAAAAACTGTCAAGGGGTTTAGAGAAAAGGGGGAGACCCAGGTAGGAAGAGGGAAGATCACCAATGCTGCAACCAAGAATTTTATAAATCTTTGACTATCTCTCAGGGGGGTATTGATAAAAAAGATGAAACTCTTATTCCAATTGATGAGTTGACCCATAGCCGAGGTATAGCTAGATAAATCTTTTTTAAGATTCTTGGCTTCTTTAATAGTAGCTTCACCCATGAAAAGAGTATCATCAACAAACTGTTCATGGGAGCAGGAGGATCTGACTAAGGAAGGTTGGAGTCCAGAGATGATTCTAGCATTGACAAGTTTAGATATGTATCTTCCCAGCCCTTCAGCCAAAATAGAAAATAGAATAGGAGATATAGGGTCCCCCTGCCTTAAACCCCTTGAAGGTTTAAAAAAATTGGAAGAACCACTATTCACTATTACAGAGGAGGACACAGTGGAGACCAACCGATCAACAATTTTAATGACCCCTGCATCAAAACCAAAGTTTCTTAAGACTTTTTGGAGGAACTGCCAGTCAACCCTATCATAGGCTTTAGATAAGTCCAATTTCATGAGAAAGCCCTATTTCTTGGTAGCTTCAAGGGAGTGGATATTCTCATGAGCTACCACAATGGAGTCAAGGATTTGTCTCCCCAGAATAAATCAATTTTGCTGAGGAGAGATAATAGAGGGAAGCAAAGAAAGCAGTCTGGATGTCATAACTTTAGCTATGATATTATATATCCCATTACAAAGGCTAATTGGTCTGAAACATTCCACTGTATTAGCACCATGAATTTTAGGAACAAGGACCAAGAAGGTGGCATTCAGTTCTCTAAGAAGAGCTTTTGTTCCAAAAAATTCTTTGACAGCATGAAGAACATCCTTACCAATAATCTCCTAGAACTGCTGGAAGATGAAAAGGGGAAAGCCATCAGGACCTGGAGATTTGTCACCTTCAAAGGATAAGATAGCATCTCTGATTTCCTTATCATTAGGAATAGCTTTGAGTCTAGAATTGGTATCTCTATCTATTAATAAAGGAATAGCAGAGAGAATTTCATTTTGGCTCTAGAGGAGATAGAAAGACTAAAGCATTTTCTTTCTTATCTCTTCTTCCTTAACCAGAGTCTTATTATTCACAATTAGGGAAGAAATTCTATTAATAGCTTTGTGTTTCATGGTTGTCATATGGAAGAATCTGGTATTTTTATCACCATCTTTAAGCCATAGGGCTCTTGATCTTTGCCTCCAAAAAGACTTCTCTTTAGAAATAATGTTATGATATTCAGCCACCAACACATTCTTAGTACTTCTATGCTCCTTAGAGAGACCCTCTTTTTGAATAGTCTCTTGAATAACCTTGATCTCTTCCTATTTGATAATTTTAGCCTTGAAGATGTCCCCAAAGACTTCCTTGTTCCAAATTTTAACATTTCTCTTGACATTACTCAGCTTTTTAGCTATTATATACATGGCAGTACCTTCCTGGTTATAATTCCACCATTTACATATATAGTCCTTCAGATTAGGGTGGGCTAGCCACATCTTCTCAAAGAAAAATAGAGTGTTTTTTTTGCCATTCAAAATATTAGCATTGAAAATGATAGGGAAATAATCAGAACCAATCCTAATAGAAGACGATAAAGAGTAGGAAAACTTAGATAGCCAATCAAGAGAGAGGAGAGTTCTGTCAAGTTTCACTTAGATGAGATCATCACCATTTCTTCTATTCGACCAAGTATAGGAAATACCTTCCAGCTCCATATCAAAGAAAGATTGATCATTAATATACTCCATGAGATCCATTTTTCTATCAACTTGAGAGAGAGCTCCGCCCATTTTATCATCAGCCAACAAGGGGGTATTGAAATCTCCCATAACCATCTAGCTAAGGGTCTAGAAATTATTTCTGGTTTCTTTTAATCTTTTCCAAAATCTGAGCCTACCACTTTTTGTATTAGGCGCATAGATATTCATCAAGTTCCAGAAGCAATCCACTTTAAGGTGTTTAACATGAATGAGGATAATTTTCTTCTCAACATGGAGCTTCTTACAGTTAACAATAGAGTTGTTCCAGAAAATCACAACACCTCCAGAAGCACCATCAGAGTCGCTGCCAATACTACTACCATTCTTAAAAGGGTTAATTTTCTCAACTTTCTCTCTAGACATTTTTGTTTCCTGGATGAGAATAATATCAAGTTTTTTATCTCTAACAATATTTCTAAGAACATCTTGTTTATGAGGACTGTTAAGACCTTTTATATTCCATGATGTGATCTTCATTTAATGGGTTGGGGAACGAATCTCAAGGATAGTAGATTGTTTACCATCTGCAATACTCTATTTTGCTTCTAACTCTCTCATAGCTTTATGAGAAGGTCTACCTCTTCCCCCCTGAGGTGATCCAACACATACTTTCTTCCTTCTAGTCTAGACTCCCCCTAAAGGAGTGATATCTGCCTTTTTCCCTGATTCATGAGCTTTTAAATTCAAACCTCCTTTCTTAGAAGGTTTTTTTATTTTCTTTTTATTTGTCACCTTACACCATGGAGATTCCTACTTTTTCGAGATAGAAGAGAATTCATCAAAACTTTCTTTTTGGATGTCCTCCTTACTGACTTTAGACCAACATTTTCTGCTATTACCATTAGCAATAGAGATCACCTACTCAATCACAAATGGGGAAAGTTCCAATTTGTCCAATGCCTTGACTCCTAAACCAGTAGTGTCGGAGAGGTAGCCATTCTCTTTTTGCATATCTATTATTGGGCCTAGTGACTCCTTTTCAATACTTCCTTCCTGAGGAATAGTTTGGGGCTGAGGCTCCTTCTCCCTATTCCCGACCGAAGGACTAAAATAAGTAGGAATGGGTTCATTTTCCACTTTTTTCTCTTGTTCTGTTACATTTGGATTCTCCTGCTCTAGAATCTGGGGTAGGTCCTTTTTGACTATTTCCTGATTAATATCTTCCTCTGACTGATTATTTAGATCAACAGTTTGGTCTTCTTGTGGTTTATCCTTTTCTAAAGGTTTAGGGGGGTTAGGAAGAGGAGAGGAAGATCCATTTTTCTCTCTCCATTCAACTCTTGATTCTTTCTTTTTAGGCTTAACAAAAGGTTTAAGAGGGAATTATTTTGCCCAGTGCCCTGATTTTTTGCAAGTGAAATAGGCAAAGGGGAGTTAGTAGTAATAACTTCTGGGAGGTCTACCTTTTGATTTATGTTGACACAGACTCTTGCATACACTAATCTTGTCTTTGCAACTGTCATTGGGTCAATTGATAAGAGATCCCCAAACGAGCTTGCCAATCTCGAAAAGACATCTTCATGCCAATATTCCAGAGGAAGACCCTGTAATCGAACCCACACTAGGGCTGATTCAAACATATCCATATTAAGGTCAAGTTTTGCCCCCCATTTCTGAAGAGCCAAGGATGATTTACCAAACATCTAAGGACCTCTGTACAAAACATCAGAGAGGTCTTCAGAGCTGGAGAACTCAAAAGTAAAAAAGCCTTTTGGCAAGGCAAATATGTCAACTTGACCCTTAAGCTTCCATTTCCTTGCAGCATAAACCCTTACTGTATCAATGTTAGGTCTTGGGCCCATAAACTTTCCTATAAGCATATTTTTCATAGAAGCTACTGTATGATCAACCAGGGAGTCAGGAAGAGAAATGATAAATAGTCCCTTCTTAGGATTAGACGTATTGTCAACTAGGGGGAAAGAAGATTTCCCAGTAGGTTTCACACCAAAAAGAGAGGTCCAGCTTCCTTTAATAGCATTTTTAAAGAAAGAGTGGTCGTCATTTGCAACTTCAGAAAACTTATTGACACCTTTCGTTGCCTTTGGAGCATCTTCTTGATTTTGGAATCTCGAAAGAGAGTTGTCCCCCTTTATAAGTCCCCCATCTTCTCGATTTTGGAATCTCAAAAGAGAGTTGTCCCCAATTTTGGAATCTCGAAAGAGAGTTTAATCTCTCTATGTTATGCTCTGCCTTTTCATTAGGAATTTAATTATTTGTTGATTACAGAGCATTTAGATTAGAGTTTTTAGAATATAGAGTGATTCTATATTCTTTACAATCTAACACTTACTATAATCCAAATGATGTGAATGAATGTAGCAACTTTACCTTAGAGTGTCCTCTCCTATATGAGTATAAGAAGAGGGAATAGGGAGTAGGAGCATAGAGGGAATCATCGATCAGGAAGAATAGAAAAAAGAACTCAACAAATAATATTACTAGGCTTGCATGAAGATTGATACACAATGACAAGTTCTATATTTGATTACGGCTCCTATAACCATGTAATTGCGTGTTGAACTTGGAC
Organism: Thuja plicata; assembly: GCA_018584345.1. Classification (NCBI taxonomy): domain Eukaryota; kingdom Viridiplantae; phylum Streptophyta; class Pinopsida; order Cupressales; family Cupressaceae; genus Thuja; species Thuja plicata. Next base: position 110,105 of record MU224540.1, on the reverse strand, counting down.
ATGAGGTTGGGCACATAAATAGGAATAATGAGAGCCCTTTCATGACATAAACATGAGTTCTAAAGTATTATTTTATTATTTTTATTTTAGCTATGAGTATCTATAATAGAATAAATTGTGTGACCAGGGAAAGTTAGGGAAATAGTTCACACAACTGAAGAGATTATAAAGCACACTTTCAAATATTTTTAATACTCTAGAAAGACATAAAAGATAAGGAACAAAGAATAAATTATCTCAGAGCATATATGATACATCAACAAGAGAGATATACCAAGATCAAAGGTATGAAGATGAATTTAATGAAAATATTAATTTTGCATTATTTTCTCATAGTGATCCAATTTATTTTGAGGATGTTATAAAAGAAGATAAATGGTGTGATGCCATGAATGAGGAAATATATGCAATTAAAAGAAATGAAACTTGGGAACTAACGAATTTACCTCCTAACAAGAAAGTTATTGGAGTTAAATGGGGTTACAAGACCAAGAGTAAAGATGAAGGAAAAATAGATAGGCATAAGGCTTGATTGGTGGTCAAGGGGTAGAAACAACAGTTTGGTAAAGATTATGATGAGACCTATGCCCCTGTTGAAGAATGGAAACCATGTGTTTTTTCATAGCAATTGCAGCCCAACACAAATGGAAGGTATATCAAATGGATGTGAAATCCACCTTCTTGAATGGAGTATTGAAAGAAGAGGTTTATGTGGAGCAGCCACCTGGTTATGAAGTTTTGAGTCATGAAGATAAAGTGTATAGGTTGAAGAAGACTCTTTATGGGCTGAAATAAGCTCCACGGGCATGGTATAGCAGGATTGACTCATATTTGATGAACAATAAATTTTGTAGAAGCGATGGTGAGCCCACTCTTTACATCAAGGTAGCAAATGGTAATTTTTTAATTGTTATCTTGTATGGTGATGATTTAGTCTTTACTGGGGATGATGATTTCCTTATTGTTGATTGTAAAGAGGCCATGAAAAGAGAGTTTGAAATGTTAGACTTAGGTCTCTTAAGATATTTTCTAGGCATAGAAGTAAAACAAATGCATGATGGTATTTTTATCTCTCAAGAAATATATGAAAATCAGATTTTGGAGAGATTTAGAATGCAGAGTAGCAAGACTGCCCCAACACCAACTAAGGTAGGTCTAAAGCTAAGCAAGAAAGATTGCAGCAGCAATGTGAATCCGACCTTGTATAAATAGTTGGTTGGAAGTTTAATGTATTTGACAACAACTAGGCCAGACATAATGCATGCAGTAAGTTTAATTTTCAGATTTATGGAAACTCCAAAAGACTCGCATTGGCAAGCGAGAAAGAGAATCCGAAGGTATGTGAATGGTACCAAAGGATATGGTATTTTGTATACTGTAGCAAATTATTCTGGGCTGGTTACATGGATAATGATTAGGCAGGAAGTTTGGATGATAGGAAAAATACTTTCGGATATGTTTTGCATATGGGTTCAGGTGTAATCTTATGGACTTCTAAGAAGCAACTCATAATTGCTCAATCTACAGTAGAGGCTGAGTATATAGCAGCAAATGCAGCAGCATATCATGCTATTTGGCTGAGAAGAATCTTGCCAAATTTGAAGGAAGAACAAGAGGATGGAACCACAATATTTCCACAATAGCTTTGTTGAAAAATCTTGTGTTTCATGGAAGAAGCAAGCACATTGAAATTAGGTATCATTTTTTGAGAGAATTAGTTGAGAATGGTGAAATAAAAATGGAATTTTGCAGGTCTGGGCAGGAGTTAGCAGACATTTTCACCAAGCCTTTGAGCATTGCATGTTTTGAGCACCTAAGGAGAAATCTGGGTGTGGTTAATTTGGATCAAGCATGATCTTGTTTTGTCTCCTCAGGACAAAGGGGGAGTGTTGGTTTTTCATAATCAAAGTCGATTGCCTTGAGCCTCTTTCTTTGACTTCTCAAAATTAAATCTCCTCTATTTTATTGCTCAGAGAATATCATATTTTGTGTGGACTTTTTTGCAAGATAAGTTCAAATCAAATTTTGGAGAAATCTAATTTCTTCTTTAGATTTATGATTTCTTCTTTGGACAACAAATTTTCTATAAAGTAAAGAATGTTTTTATTCTTCCACAGATATGTAAGAAGATTTGTTTTTTTTTTAATTGCTCTATTTTATCAGATAAGTATTATTGGAATAATGGTTGTAATATATTATCTTGTTAAGTAGTCATTGCTTCAGATAATTTGTATACAACCCCAATAACTGCAAGTTTTTTTTAATTTTGGTTACTGTAGAAGTTATTTACAGTTTAATAGAAGCAAGAAGAAGCTTGCATATCTCCAGAACTTTCTTTTATTTTGTTGTCTCCATTTGATTCCGCTGTGTATTCCCGGTGGCTGAGAAACAAAAATTTTAATCTCTCTCTTATACTTTGCCCTGTCATTAGAAATTTAATTATTTGCTGATTGCAAAGCATTTAGATCAGAGTTTTCAGAATATAGAATAATTCTATATTCTTTACAATCTAACAATTACTATAATCCAAATGATGTGAATGAATGTAATGACTTTACCTTAGAGTGGCCTCTCCTATACGAGTATAAGAAGAGGGAATAGGGAGCAGGAGCATACAGGAAATCATCGATCGGGAAGAATAGAAAAAAACACTCAACAAATAATATTACTAGGCTTGCATGCAGATTGATACACAATGACAAGTTCTCTATTTGATTACGGCTCCTATAACCATATAATCGCTTGTTGGACTTGGACATGAGGTTTGGCACATAAATAGGAATAATGAGAGCCCTTTCATGACGTAAACATGAGTTCTAAAGTATTATTTTATTGTTTTTATTTTAGCTATGAGTATCTATAATAGAATAAATTGTGTGACCGATTAAAGTTAGGGAAATCGTTCACACAACTGAAGAGATTATAAAGCACAGTTTCAAATATTTTCAATACTCTAGAAAGGCATAAAAAATAAGGAATAAAGAATAAATTATCTTAGAGCATATATGATACATCAACAAGAAGAGTTACTGATTGCGGTTTTGATCAAATATGGACACATTCATATATGGAGTATTACCAATTCAGAGATGATGAAAGAGGAATCATAGCACCTATTAAGGAAAGAAATAAGATTGGGACCTACATGGCCATTTTTGTTGTTTACTGTGACAAGAAGAGATTTGATTTTTTGATATTTTTGCGACATCATCTCGCCAATTAAAGTATTGAAGTGTATTGTGAGGAGCCTCTGCAAATCAATTTTCATAAAACACTAAATAGTAATAGGCATGTAGAGGTTACAAATTCCACCATCTGGTTAAATGACGCTGAAGATTATTCTTAGTTTGTGAGACCGTATGCTATTGGTGATTCACTATATAAATATAATGCCACACCCATACCCTTCATGGGAAGTTAATGAATTACATATGGTTCGAGGATAAGATCATAATTGAATTATGTCTCCTTGTGTGAGGAACGTTGGGGATTGAATATGGTGGAATTGCTATTAGACTACAACGCTTGATATTCTGGAGAGTGGAAAATACATATACATATAGATTGGAGCTCGATCAGATTTATTACTTGAAACCAAGTCCATAATTTCATATTAAAATCAGTTATGTTTATTAGGAGGAATTACTTTATTATTGTAGCAACACCAAGTCTGGTAAGCTATATGAAGGGCATTATTGGAGATTTCTTATACATCAGATATTTAGATCACAATAGGGAAATGGATATTTTGAACTCTGGTCATTATCATTATATATAAAAATCGCAAGTAAGATTACTTCACCACTCCTTACCACCAAAGGAAGTTTGTGCATATACTTACAAAAGATAGCAACAATAACATTGGAATCATCATTTGCAGATTAGACTTTATAGAAAGACATTTGAATTAATCGAACTAGCTGGTTTGAAGAAAATAAGGATATCGATATTTATTACATAAAACGAAGTATCTTGAAATTATTATATAGGAATTAAGTCCTAAATCATAAAGGACTGGAAAAGGGACATTACAATTGGTATCATAGAATGTTCCTTCCTGCTTGAGGGAACAAGAAAATTATATACTAGATTCAATTCCCCCAATCAGCAATAAACAAAGAGGAAAGTGAATTAAAATAATTTTTGGAGATAAGCGAGCAAGGATAGAAATCGATTTGGAGAACCATAGTAGAGAAATATATCAATACAAAGAACACAACATACATTGAAGAACAAACCCATAATAGTCATTATAATAATATACAACCTTTGATCAAAGTTTCTCTAAATGTAGACACAGTATGGGGTGAAAAAGCATTGAACATCTCCTCATATGATTTCTTATCCATCACTGAAAATCACAGTAGTAGATATTATCACTGTAGTAAATAATATTGAGGAAAAGAGAATGAGATCACTATAAGATAATTGGGGATCAGATGCAAAGGGGAAAAAGAGAAAAGGTATGTGTCACAGTCATACGAAATGATAAATACCATTCATATTGACCAATGATATATGGTATTCCTATTTAGATATGTCACAGATGTACTCCCTATATGGGTGAGGTTCACCATACGATGGTAACTGTACAGGTGAGTCCACCGTATGGATGACTTTACCCAACAACGATCCATTTGTGTTGGTGGTGAGGTGTTGATACCATATGGTGTGCCGACGGTGAAGTTGTAGCCGACAATGAAGCAGTATGGCAAGACGGATGGTGAAGCCTATGTCGACACAGTGGTACTAGTATGATGGATGCCGAAGGGAGTGACCCAATGCCGAAGGGAGTGTCCAAGGCAAAGGGAGTGACCCGAGGCGAAGGGAGTCTCCGAGGTGAAGGGAGTGATCCGAGGCCGAAGGGAGTGTTCAAGGCGAATGGAGTGTCTGAGGCTAAAGGGAGTGTCCTGAGGCCGAAGCGAGTGTCTGAGGAAAAGGTAATGACCTAAGGCAAAGGGAGTCTTCAAGGCGAAGGGAGTGTCCAAGGCTGAAGGAAGTGTCCAAGGCTGAAGGGAGTGACCCGAGGCGAAGGGATTCTCTGAGGTGAAGGGAGTGACCTGAGGCGAAGGGAGTGATCCAAGGCCGAAGGGAGTGTAAGAGGCCGAAGAGAGTGACTCAAGCCGAAGGGAGTCTCTGAGGTGAAGGGAGTGAACGGATGCCAAAGGGACTGTCAGATGGAGGAGTAACTATTGGGAATGTTAGATGGAGAATACCAAGGTTGTGAGTAATCATTTTGTAAAGTGATAGTTAATACACCAAATTCCATAACGAGTTCTAGAGTGTATAAATGTCTACGAGATTCATTAGGAATGGATGATGTAGAGGCGGAGAAAGGAAGAGTGTCAAACTGGTGTGGTGCTATGTCAGGTTGATTGTACAATCTGAGTTGATTGTACAATTTGAGCTAATCGTACAATCTGATCCTGTGAGCCTATGTGAAAAATCCATTGTCTGTTGTATGTAAATTGTTTACTGTAATACAAAGAAGAGTGGGGTTTTTCGGTGGTGGGTTTTTTACTCGTAAGGGTTTTCCCACGTAAATATTGGTGTTCTATTTTGTGCTTGTTTATTCTTTCATGTTTACTCTATTTACTTTTGTGCATCTTGATGACTATAATTGGTATTGATAATCATGCCTGTTAAATTTCCTCTAAGAATTTGATACTGTGGAAAGTGCTCTGCAATGTTCTTTCCTAACAATTCATGGCATAGTAATTATTACTAAGTACATATAGATCAATACTTGTGTTACTTATAACATCCATCATACTCCTAGGATGAAATGCGTTATGTTTATTTTTAGATAATTGTTGATTCCTATCTACAGTTTGATATATGGATAAAATACTATGTGTATTTATATTTTCAACTGTACTAGATCATTTCTTCACAAGGTAAGGTAATGAATGCATTGGAATGGACTATGCTACATCATACAAAGGCACTAGGTAAGGCCTACGATGGAATGGGTGTGAGCTACATAATGAAAATGCACTAGATAATACCTACGGTGGAATGGGCACATGTTACATCATATAAGGGTACTATCTTGGTTGTACAATGTTCCTTAGAGGAAAGTGATGGAAATAAGGAGGAATGATGAGACCCACAAGGTATGCCACCTCATGAGGTATGGGGCCAAGGGGGTATATTTTTACCCCTTAAGCCTAGATCTGGGTAATAGGGAACCCTATTGTAGTCATTCCTCCAATCCTAGAAGGAATATAAGTAGACCACCTTGATGGATGCCAAAGTTCTTCCATCAGGGCCAAGAGAACCAAAGTTCCACTCTTCGGCTTATGTTGGAAAATTAAGAAGAAGAATATTTTCATCTAAGTAGACCACCTTGATGGATGCCAAAGTTCTGCCTACAAGGCCAAGACAGCCAAATTTTTTCTCTTGGGCTTAGGTTGGACAATAATGAGGAAGAATATTCCCATATAAGTAGACCACCTTGATGGATGCCAAAGTTCCTCCATCAAGGCCAATAGGTCCAAAGTTCCACTCTTGGTCTTATGTTGGACAAACTAAGAAGATTAAAATTGCCATCTAAGTATGCCACCTTGATGGATGCCAAAGTTTTGTCACCAAGGACAAGGGTACCAAAGTTCCTCTTATAAGCTTAGATTGGTTTATTTGAGGACCCCACTATGATTCCCTGTCAATCTAACCATGCACAACAAATTAACTAGTTGGGATGAATAGAAAAGAAAAAAAAGCATCTTGCTAAGTTAGCCACCTCATGTGAATGCCTAATACTTTCCACCAAGGCCAGAGTTCCACTATTGGGCTTAGTTTAGGATTGTCTTGAAATAACTTATCATGACTTAAACTTTCTTTTAAACTTATATATAAATATTTATGTACTAATGCTCACTATATGGTTGCAGGGCTCATGATCAAAAGAAGAATGAAGAAGTATATTTTTGTAAATTGGATCATTTCCCTAACCTTGACTTGTTGTAAATTATAAGTTATAGGGCTTAATCAAGGAACCTAATAATGTGTGTATTATGTGTATGCTTTGTTTCATGCATTCATATGTCTACTTCGTGTATGCTCAATGTGTTCATGCAACAATTAATTGCTTCGTGTGTATATTTAAAATTTACAAGCAGGGATAACTTTAAGGAACCCCCCCCTCCCAAAATTTATAAAATTGTGGCGAATCACATGTCATTTGGGTGAAAAAATTTTAATAGTGTTGGCGAATTATGCGTCAATCAATGGATATTTGGTGGTGAATTTTTTAATAGTTTAGCCAATTTTTATAAAATAATGGCAATTATAATTTTTGTTTTTAATAAAATTATTAATATTGATGGCGAATTATGTTTTGAAATATGGATATTGGTTGGCGAATATTTTA
>MU224540.1:73198-85632 GCA_018584345.1 Thuja plicata | reverse complement strand
AACTTACTAAAAATAGTAAGTTTCCAAAAATAGCATCTTTGTACAAAATAGCCCTTATTGAATAGAAAAACACATATTTTTGGGTGATGCAAGATTGCCCTTACACCCAGGATGCTCCTACATCACTCTATAACAATATATTAGGTTAGCCAATAATGGGGATGCATACCGAATACAACAAATCATAGAGTTTGGTCACCGGGTTGATTAGGTCTAGTCTGCCATGAAGAGGTGGGAGGATGTCAATCCACTTACCATTATAGATAAAGTTGGAGACCAACGAACCAATACCAAGGGTAAAAATGTTTCTCAACTTAGAGAACCGAGAGTTCCCAAGGATGGTGTTTAGCAGCCAGGGGTCATCCCAGAACCAAATATCCCTGCCATTTTCCAACATCTAGATAGTCCCCTTTTCCATGATATATCTACATTTAAGAATACTATTCCAAATTTTTGAGCCCCTAGGGTAGCCCTACGCCATGAAGAGTTTATAGTAGCCTCCCCCATCCAGATACTTAGCTTCCATAATTTTACACCAATCAGCAGTTCCATGCACCATGGTCCACACCATTTTGGAAAGCAGAGCTCTATTAAGGTCGCCAATTTTCCTTAAGCCCAATACCCCCAGGGATTTGGGAAGACAAACCTTATCCCAATAGACTAGCCAGAGGTGTTTCTTTTCCTCTGACCTAGACCAAAGGAAGGTGTGCTGAATTTTTTCAAGCTTTTCAACCATGAAACCAAAGAGTTTAAAAATAGATTAAAAAAATAAACCAGAATGCCTTGCAGGGAAGTAGCAAGGAGTTGTAGCTTACCAACATTACTTAGAAGTTTACCTTTCCATCCCGCCAACTTCCTTTGGGTCCTTTCAAGGATAGTATCCTAGAATTCATTTTTCACATCTTTGATAGTCAAAGGAAGGCGAAGATACGTGGCAGGAAGCTTATTAGCCTGGCACCCCAGAATCTTCTAAAAAATTCTATGCACCAAGTTGTCAATGTTAAAGAAGAACATTCTTCTTTTGTGATAGGTTATATGTTGGCCCAAAACAGTAGCATAATTGTCCAGTAGCCGCTTCCACATCACAGCTTCCTTAACTGAGGAGGCCCCAAAGAAGAAGGTGTCATCCACAAATTGTTGGAGGGTCATAGGTTGGAGAGTGGTAGCTAGTTTGATCCCCTCAATTGCTATGGATTGAACTATCTACATCATGTTATGGCCAAGGACCTCTCTAAGAAGGATAAAGACATAAGGAGATGGGGGTTCCCCCTAGAAAAGACCCGTACCTGGGGAAAATTTTGCACTGGGTTTTCCATTTAACAACACCGAGAATCTCACGGTCTCCAAGCAAACCTTAAATAAGGGCAATAAATTGCTCAGAGAAACCAAAAGCAGACGAGACTTTATAAAGGAAAGTCTAGTTGACTTTATCATAGGGTTTAGAAACATCTAGCTTGAGGGCCATCCCAACAACCTTACTACAATCAATGGAATGGATAATTTCATGAGTAGTGATGGCAACATCCATAATTTGTCGACTGGGGACAAGTCCCTTATGATTGGGGTTAATAATTCTATCAAGTAGAGGTTTGATGTGATTAACCATAATTTTGGAGAAGACTTTATATAAAGTATTGCAAAGGATAATAGGTCTGAAGTCCTCCATGATTTTGGGCTTAGCACATTTAGGGACCAAGACAATATAGGTATCATTAACTTCTTTAAGGATCTTTTTACATCTAATGAAGTCTCGGGCAGCACGAATGACATCATAACCAACAATATCCCAAAATTCTTGGAAGAAGGCTGGGGGAAAACTATCTGGGCCAGGGGCTTTGTAGGATCCCATGGAGAAAAATTCCTTTTGAGCCTCTTCATTAGTAACCTGTGGCATGAGCATATTATTGTCAGCACTCATGATAGCCCTAGGGAGCTGCGAAATGAGATCGTCTTGGAGGCTAACAGAGTCCCAATAATTTATGTGGTGAATGATCTGGAAAACTAATTAGTGGGTAAGTTCCCAAGCAGAATTGGGTAGGAGATTACTAGACCCCTTGAGTTCCTGAGAGTGTTGATGGAAATCTATTTTTTGTGCTTACAGGCTGATTGATGAAAAAATGTAGTGTTACGATCTCCCTCCTTTAGCCATAAAACCTGAGATCATTGTTTCCAAAAAACTTCCTCATTAGCTAAGGTCGCCTTCCAGCATTTCTAAGTATTTTCTTCCTCACTGTATAGATCACCCGATAGATCACCCCTGCCATTTTCCCTTGAAGAACATCAATTTTCTCAGTTAAAGCCTTCTTAGTGTGGAATATGTCACCGAAGGTGAATTTTCTCCAACCTTTAATAGAACCTCTGATGAGCTCAAGCTTGGAGGAAACCCTAAACATGGCTGAGCCTTTGATTGGGGTAGATCACCACTACTAGATCTTATCATGGAATCCTAGGTGGGAGGCCCACATAATATCATATCTGAAATATGTAGGATAAGGGTATCGCACATCTATCCATTTAAGGAGGGGGTGATGATCCGAAGTTGTCCTAGGAAGTGCAACCAAAGAGGAGGTCACACCCAAATCCCAGGAAGAGGATAGGAAGACACGGTCAAGGAGAACCTAGATGAGATGATTCTATTTTCTATTGTTGGTCCAGTTGAAATGGTTACCTCTTAGCTCAACATCATAAAGACCATTATCACAAACAAAGTTGGCTAGGTCTCCCATGCTGTCAGTGTATTCCATATTGCCTCCACATTTTTTAGAAGGGAACAAAGGATAATGAAAGTCTCCCATCAACATGAGTCTAGAGTCCTGGAGGCTTGAGAAAGACACCTTTAGTTCTTTCCACACCTTAGTTCTTCCCTGGCGGGTATTAGGAGCATAAATGTTAAAACATAGTTAGGCATCCTTCGAAGAGGTGAAGGCAACTGCCAAGTGATGGTGGGAAAATCTATGAGCATCACCCCTGATCTTGGATGGGTTCTAGAGAGTGGAAATACCTCTCGAAGCCCCTTGAGCCTTAGAGTAGAGAAAATTGGCCCCAGGCCATAGCCTTCCCACCAACACCTCAAAATTATCAGAGGACATTTTAACCTCTTGAATTAAAAGAATGTCAATCTTATAATCAAAAATATATTGTTTGACAGCGAGTTGTTTCGGAGGGTTATTGAGCCTCCTTATATTCCAAGATAGAACAATCATTTCTTTCCCTTTTGGTTGAGGTCCAGGGTTTTCTACCTTCCTGCAGCAATATCCTTTATCGTACTTCTTTGTCTTCTAGCTCTGTCTGTCGGCCAACCCGGTTTGGTGTCCACCCCCACATCAATTGTTTTTGGCCTTGTCTTCTTTTGTTGAGTTTTCCATTCCTATTCCTGGCTCTTTAGGGTCCCATTGGGTGTGGAGCAACCGAGAATAACTGAGGAACCAGAGGCCATGAGGAACTAGAGGCCATGGGGCTGAGAACAACTTCCACCATAGGAGGAGATGAGGAGCCTCCAAATGTGTTTCTCATAAGCAATGAAACATTAAGTTTCATCTGCAAGAGTTTCAAACCTGGCCTGGTACTTTATAAAGTCTTCATCACTAGGTTGGTGGGATCAGATTTTCTTTGTTCCAACTATGGGACTACAAGAACAGGGATGAAACATTTCTTGGTCTCCTTCTTTGTGCTAACTGTGTTCCCCTTATCAGTCCCCTACTCATTGCCCATGGGTATTTCACCATCTTCCAGACCAAACAGGTCAGCAACTGACCCTATTGTGGTTTCATAACCATGTACCTCAGGCATCCCCATAGCCTTCAAGTTGGGGGCCTCCACCATCAGGGGAAAGATGATAGGCCCCAAGGAAGAGTGGTTACTAACCTTAGAGGCCATCATCTCAGGAACTATTTTCTTTAACTTAAGCTCAGGCCTTCTAGGTGCCTTACAATCTATCCTGGTGTGGCCCTTGGAGTTGCAGAATTCAATAAAAAGGGTAGCATTCTCATAGACTACAGCTTGTTTCCATTTACCCAGCTTAGACTTAAGGACTGACTGCTCTTTATAATACTTCTATATTTTAAGGATTGTGCATCCTTCCTACTAGAAATAATATACCAAACTCATTAAATTATCGACCAGGGAACGTAAGCTTTGAAATAGTATCGGCAAGGTATATGCTCTAATCTACTCTAAAAGTCATTACTATTTAAGAAATGGAAAATACTAAAATGAAACTAAACTAGGAAATGGAATCAAAAATTTAACTTAAAGTAAAAGAACTTGCTAAAATAGTAAGCTAATTCTTCATCTATGCTACAGGAATTAGTAAACTAGCTAATTGCCTATGATGTAGGAACACCTACTGGTGCTGTTACGAATGGCTACAGGAGCAACAAAGTCCTAATTACTTCTAATGGCTTGCAACTACTTATACTAAACTATGAATTAGTTTCACCTCCTGCGTGGGCCCCCACGGAAGAGTGAATGAACAAGAACTCAGAAACTAAGAATTGAAGCTCTCATTGATCATTCATAAAACATGGATTACAAAAGATGCAAAAAATAAGATTGTATATCTTTTACTGGATTACAAAAGATTCCTTTAATACTAACTCTACTCTTGGAATCCAAACTTCCAGATTATTTATTGACACTTTTAAAACAAACTCCTATCAACTAGGATCCCCAACATCTAGGATATGGAAACCATAAAGAAGCATGATCAACAACTTTAACTACAGAAAAAAACTACATTTAATCATATATGAAATCTAGGAATGCGCCACTACTATATTTACTCCATCATGGCCACTTTTCAGCTAAGACTTATCTGCAACAGGAACCATTCTCATCCATGCGTAGTGGAATCATCATGAACCCCACAATAGTTGGCCTTTTCATGGCATCACTCCATTCTTTTAATGTTGACTCCTTCCTTTGTCGCAGATCCATCGTTCCTACAAAAGGTTAGCACATGCACATATCCAAGACAAGAATCCATAATAAGTTTCTTACTAACTCGCTCTCATCATATGGCTACTAGAAAACCACCTGACTTAAGGTAGGGAAAAAAGACATTGATTTAGTTCCATATACCCATGTAACATATAGAAAGTATATTTATAAACTCAAAACATTTCACACATATTTTCATGCACATAATTATAACAGTTCTAAGAAAACAGTCTGAAAAGGTATCGTGAAAGCATATGAAGTTCTCAAATTTTAGCCATAAAACATATGAAACTTGAAACTATATAGGCCTTATATTGGCCTCATCATTCCCCCCAACTTAACCTTTTGCTGGTCCTCGAGAAAATAGATAGTTCTTCACTCTGGCTTGCATTCTAAGATTTGTGACTACGTTCTATCCAATACCCCCATTAGCAAAACTCCAGTAAAATCCCTTAGTGTCCCTATGCATCTCCCATCTCCTTACCTCCCCTGCCATGTCATAATCTTCTAAATTTGTTGAGTTGGGTAGAAGAGGAGAAAGAAGAAGGGGTGGTTGGAATGTTAATGGAAGCCAATAGCTCTGCCTTTCCTTGCCTAACATGATGTACCAAGAAGAACGCTTGTTTGCCATTGCAAAATTAAGAGGTGAATGTGGCTTCTTGTTTCTCATGTCCCTTTTCATGTTGATCTAGCACCACTGGATTGATTTTGTGGCCTCAGTCAATTCAGTTTTGGCCATTCGGGTGTATTCATCAAAGGCTGCATTCCTGTGAGGGTTGATGATCTTACTTCTGGACTCTGACTGGGCCAACTTCATCCAATCATAATAGTAGGTTTTGGGATCTTTAGCTTCTGGCCGTAGGTATAGAGGAATTTCATCCTCTAATTCTCTATAAATTTTGGCCTGGGACTCTCTACTGATCTCATTTTGTAACCATGAGATGAGTGCCCTTAGCTGAATGTACCCAACATAGGGTAGCGGATTACAATCCCTATTATTAGGTACAACTAAGTTGTGCAAGAAGAGCTCACATAATAGGTTCTGTATGGCTGTAGGAGAATTGTGGAAGGCTTGGAAAACTCAAGAGGCTCATTTATCAAGGGAGACTTTCCCTTCACTATACTAGTTAACTAATAATTCAACATTTGTTCTTTAAGAAAGATGGCATAAATAGGGGAAGGAGACCTACAACTCATTAGTTCTGGGATAACTGATGTTACCTTATTCAATTTTTCTTGAAGCTGCTTTACTTCTTCTTCTTTTTCTACCAATTCCTGAAAAGTCTGATCGATAACCCAGTGTAAAGTCTTTTTCTGCCTTTGCCATTGTTCCCTTTCCATTACCAACTAGTTGATTAGCCAAAATAAAATAGAAAATGGGGTTACAAGGAAAGGTACTTCTGGTAGATCATCTTCATATGGGTCTTCCCTTGCAACTTGTGTGTCAGCTAAACTATTATTTCCTGTAGCTAGATCCTGTGAGAACTTTGGATTAATTATGATGGCCCTCTCAGGATTATCACATTGTTGAGCCGCAGTGACTAGTGTGTCCAATCCCTAATTTAAAACCTGTTCAGCCATCATGTCAATATCAGGGTTTTCTTCAAAAAGATCCCTTCCTTCTGCTATAGGAGGTGTGTCCATACTCATTGCAAGACCAGAATTTTCCTCAAATAGACCCTACACTGCTACCATGGGAGGCAAATCTAGCATTCCTCCTTCATTAGCTAGATACCCTTCTGAAAAGTCATCCTCTGATTCAATAAGATCATCATTAATTTGGAGTCCATGGGAAGATGAATTCCTCCTTTGAAACCTGTGGGTTTGTTCATCGGAGGTGGAACCATCTTCAATTACCACACATTCTGTGCTCACTTTGACCTCGGAGGATTTTTTACCTTCTGGTGATTCTTCTGAACTAGGAGCTTCAAGGTTAATTGTTGTTTCTCTTGATGATATGTCCATAGCCAAACCCTTCCTCTGTCTACTGCTTCTTAGTAAAGGTGTTTCCTCCTTCCTTTCGGTAGTATTTTTCTTTCTTGAAGTGGTTACAACTACATGATCCTGCTTCTTTGGGCATTTACTAGAACTAGAGGCAGTTGGCTCTCCTTTTGCCTTCCCCTTCCCTGTAGGGGTAGTAGTCACATCAAATGGAGGTGAGAATTTTTCTGCAGAAACTTCTTCCTCTAAAATTTTCTTTTTGCCCTTATTCTAGGAAGACCCAGGTACAGAAGCTTCAGGAGGACACCTAGGGTTTTTAGTCCTAGGTCTTCTTGCTAAAGAGCTTGATCCCAGTTCTTCAATAACCTTAAAAACTCCCTGATCTGTTTGGATTCCCTTACTAACCCTACTCCCTAAAGGCCTTAGGGTTTCCTTTTCTAACTCCCGTGACAGGAAATTTTCCCATGTCATACTGGACTGGTCTCTCAGTGATTTTTTCATAATAAGCTTAATGAGACAGTGATGAGACATGATATTGGGCTTACCTTCCTGTACTATTGAAGCCCATTTCTTTAGAATATTGAAAAGAAAATTGGGCACGTTGATGGGTCTGTTATCGTGCCTTAGGAAGCTTAAAAATTTGAAGTGGACTGCATGCAAGTAAGCTTGTCATCCCTCACAAGTGAAATATTTGATAATAAAGACTACACATGTCTTATAGGTTTCAGGCAGAGACAACCTGTTAGTTCCCTACTTCTTGTCGACCTCCAGTGGTGGGTTTGTGTGCAAAGTAAATTGTGCCCTTGTTTTTATTAGGTCAAAGTTTTCCAAAAATTCCTCACCTTCCTATGGTAATCCCATTACCTTAGCCACGATTGATTGTGAAAATGGTACTTTTAATCCCTTGACAGTAGCCACCCTATCATGGAGTGTGCTTAAGAACTGTAATCCCACCTCTTCATCTTGGCTGGTCAGCTTAAGAATATAATCAATCCATCCCCTGGCTTGGAAAAGCAACATTCAAGCTTGACTATTTAGTAGAATTTCATGAACCATGGGTTCACAACAAGCTAAATCTCCACCCATGTTCGAAGGATATGAAAACACACAAACAAGATTACACAAGCAACATAGAGATTTGCACAAGTTATATCAAACAAGTTTGTAGAGAAAATTGGAAAAAGGAAAATTCAGCAAGTATTTGCAATGATGGAAAGTTATGGACTTCAAGATTTCAAATGCTATAAGGGGAAATGAATACGGATCTATCTCATCTCAAGAATTGAACTATTCATCATTACTTAGAAATCATCCGTATGGACACCCTGGCTTGTGTGTGTGAAACAAAACTGCTCATTTTGAGGTTGTCCCATCTCATAGGCTGAATTGGTAATAATTATGCAAAAAGGTACAATACTTTTGAAAAATTTAAAAACATAGCATTCAATACATACGTGTTTATATAAAACAAATCGCAGATTCCCTCCCCCAACTTAAGTATGAAAATGGTCCCACATGTGCACATATGATGAGAGTGATGAGAAATAAAAAAATTATAAATGAATTAAATGCCAAGGAAAGTACACACACCTGATAACGTACTGGTGGCTCCACGAAATTGCCATCCAATGAGGAGAAATAAAATGATGTGGACGGGTGGCGAATATGTAATAATGAAGTGAAATGAATATTTATTGTGGAGAAAGGTACTTTCCAGAGGAAAGTAATTTAATATGACAGGTGGTGATCAGGGATCAAAGGGAAGAAAAAATATGAGTGAGAGGTTCATATCCATCAGCTACAGGAGGGTCGTGAATTTTAGAAGAATTAAATTGCTGCAAGAACTCTACCTTTCTTTGGGGCTTATGGTATAATTTGAGGCAGTGGCCATTAACCAACAACTTGAAACGGATGGGGTTAACAGTAGACAACTGTACAACACCATTGGAAAGATAGAAATAGTTTCATAAGGCCCTAACCATTGGGTTTGAAACTTACCAGGAGCATGCTAATAATGGGAGTCATAGAGAAGAGCCCAATCACCCACGACAAAACGCTTGTCTTTCATGAACTGACCATGCCAAAGTTTTTGTTTCTGTTGAACCAACTCAGTATTGGACAAAGCATATTTCTGGCATTCATCTAGATTTTTCAATGTGAGAACTCTCTCCTACTGTGGCACAGCAAGGTCAAGGTTGAGTTCCAATGTTGTTCGCAATGTCTTATGCTTGAACTCAACATGCATCATAGCTATCTTTCCATAAACTAATTGGAATGGAGTGAAACCTGCAGTATATTTCTAAGTAGTTTGGTAGGCCCATAGTGCTTCAGGAATTTTGGCTTCCCAATCCTTCTTGTGAATAGCTACCATCTTAGTAAGAATGGCCTCTAGTTCCCGGTTAGTGACTTCAACCTGACCATTGGCCTGTGGATGATAAGGAGAGGACTTGCCATGGAAAATTTTATAGTCCTCCATCAGAGCAGCTATATGGTTGGAAGTGAATTGCACACCCTAATCAGACACTATTTCTCTGGGAACACCAAATCTTGTAAAGATACATTCATATAAAAACTTGGCAACATTGGTATCCTGCGGATGCTTCATTGGTTTAGCCTCGACCCACTTGGTAACATAGTCAGTTCAGACGAGGATATAGGACTTACCATGAGAAGATGGGTCAATGGGACCTACAAAGTCAATGCCCCAATTATCAAAGGGTGTGACCACCACCTGAGGCTGTAGAGGCATTTCATCTATCTTGGTAGGTGGGCCCATGCGTTGGCACCAATCACATTTCTTAGTGTACTGAGCTACATCTTTGTGGAGGGTCAGCCAATAATATCTTGTAGTCAAGACCTTGAAAGCTATACATTTTTCTGCAAAGTGGCTGCCACATGGCTCATCATGACATGCCCAGAGGATATCATAGGTTTCATCTTCCCGGATGCATTTGCGCATAACCTAGTTTGGACCAGTATAAAACATGAAACTGGCAATCCAAGAAAAATTGAAACTTTTCTCTATTACCAAACTACGCTCCTTTGAAGAAAATTGAGCCAGCATCCTACTCGTGGTGAGGTAATTGGTGATGTTAGCATACCATATATTTTGGGCTATCAATAGAAATAGATGTTCATCCAAAAAGCTGTCATTAATTGCTACAGGATTATCAGGAACATGCAAGCGAGAGAGAAAATTAGCGACAACATTGGCTTTCCCTGGCTTGTCAATGATTATGATGTCAAATTCCTGCATGAGTAGCAACCAACGAGCCAATCTTCCTGAGATAGCTGGTTTATTCATCAGGTACCTAATCGTAGAATGGTCTGTATGGACAAAAATATAATAACCAGTGATTTAATGCCTGAATTTATTCAAAGCATAAATCACTACAAGAAACCCTTTTTTGGTCACCGTATAGTTGAATTCTACACCCTGTAGATTCTTACTAATATAATAAATGGCATGTTTGATTGCATCTTCTTGTTGACGTAATACCGCTCCTATAGCATAATCAGAGGCATCAGTATGAATGTGGAATGGCAATCCCCAATTTCGCCCACGCAACACTGGTGCAGTTGTCAAAAATTCCTTAAGCTACAGGAAGGATATTTCACAATCTAAATTCCAAGAAAAATTAGAATCCTTCTTCAGCAGATTATAGAGGGGCACTACAATTTGGCTAAAATCCTTTATAAACCTTCTGTAGTATCTAGCATGGCTAAGGAAACATTAGACATCCTTCCACTTTTCTGGTGTGGTCAGAGTAGTGATGACTAAATTCTTGGTCGGGTCTACCTGGATGTCGTGTGAGGAAATAAATCTCCCAACACAACACCTTCCTCCATCATCATAAAGAATTTCTCACTATTGAGAGATAGATTATATTCCTAGTAGTGCTTGAGGACTTTCTCCAGATTGAGCTTGGCCTCTGCATATGTGTTCCCATAAGCGGTGAAGTTGTCCATATAGATCTCCATACAATCAACAGATATGTCAGAGAAAATACTAATTACAGCCCATTGGAAAGTGGCTAGAGCATTACATAAACTGAATGGTAAGAGGGAATATGCAAAGGTCACCCAGGGACAAGTGAAAGTAAGGGTTATTAGCGACTGCAAGAGGAGGCATTAATGCTTGTTGATAAGGAGGCATCAGGGTTTTCTGATTGGATGGATTAGGCCATTGATTGGGTTGCTTCCACCCCTACTAAGGTTTCTGCCAACCTTGGTGGGGTTGCTACCAACCTTGCTGTGGTTGTTGCCACCCTGGGTGGGGTTATCGCCAACCCTGTTGGGGTTGCTGCCAACCCTACTGAGGTTGCTGCCATCCTGGCTGGGTTTGCTATTGCCAATCCTACTAAGATTTTTGCCACCCTAGCTAGGGTTGTTGCCACCCTTGGGTGCCCATATTTGGAAAATTCTGCCATTGACTATTATTATTGAAATTTGGAAGAGGATCCTGTGGCATACCTGGTCTAGGCATACCTAGTCTTGGAAATTATGCCATTGACTATTATTATTATAATAATACTTCTCAAGTCAATTGATATAAAAAAAGCAAATAGATACAATTTTTAAAGAGAGGGTGAGCAAGGACGCCCAGGTCAGAAGGTCAAAAGCTGAAAGATCCTCAGCTAACGTCATCCTCCTCCCAATGTGTATAGAGTCATTTGGTAGGGATATATGGGAAAATTCTCCCTATTGAAATGTTCTTAATCTCTATCAGTTAAACCCTTCCCACATCTTTATAGAAATTCCTTGGCCATCATTCCAGAAGAACCACTAATCCAATCTCCTCCAAAAGAAACACCTACACAAATATCAGAGAGTCATATTAGGAAAAAAAATCTATTTTAGCCCAGCTATACTCCATATAAACATAACACAATCCTATAGAATATCCTTGCTGCTTGTGTATACGGAATGTATGAATCTCCATCTACAATATGTTGAAGTGGTATTTCCATCTTCTTATTTGTTCGATGTTATGCAATCATTTCTGATCCAATTTTCAATCAAAATGAACCCTTGTCTATGCAGTTATCATAGGAGATATCAGATTCTATCACCACAATAACAAGAGCACGTATAAGAATCCCCTCACCATAAATGAGAGTCAAAACTAGCATCATATTTCAAATTAGAAAATATTGGAAGGAAGGTAACAAGTCAAATGAATTTTGTTTAACAAGTTTGAATCTGTAGAATCAACATGATACTAAGTATTATAGCCAACCAACCATATAAGAAATGAAGTATTTAAGATAAATAAGATATAATCAAGATATGATTGTAGTTGTATGTATCATAATACCAATCATAAATAACATGCACTCTAAATAAACTATGTAACAAGTCTGAATCAATCATGTCCACAAGAAAAAAAGTCTAAGCACAATCATCATATAACCAGAACATCTAATCCAATTCTGTCAAAACCAGGGTGTTTTTGAAATAAACACATCTGAATGAAAACACATAAATACAAAAACTAGATGTTAAAGAACTGAGTCATCCAAATGTCATGGATTTTTGCACTTGATTAATCAGAT
>MU224540.1:41739-62635 GCA_018584345.1 Thuja plicata | reverse complement strand
TGCTTATAGTTCATAGTTGAATCTAGATATTACATGTTAGGATAATGGCAAATGAACTTATTTCTATTGTCTTATGCATATCATCTTAGTGTAGTTCTTTGAATCTTCATCTTAGCATTAGTCTTGCGTAGCATATTAACATAGTTTGCATCTTCATTCTCATTGCATTCAAATGAATATCTTGAGACAAGCTTCTTCATGCTTGTTCTTGAGCCTTTCATTGTCTCATTAGTTTGAATCTTAGTTTACATCCAAAGATCAATAGTGGGATTTGATATTGTGTTGGGAGAGCACACCCACAAACCTCTCTAAGAGTAAATCAACAAGGCTTGGGTGCCCTTGTTTGGCTCATCGGAGGTTGTGATGGAAGACTTCTTGTTATTTTGCAGCATGTTTTTAGATATGTATAATGTTGTTGTTTGATGTTTATCTCTAACGTTTACATGTTTGAAGTGTGCTCCCAACAGGTAGGTTTTCATCACATACAGATTGTTGTCTAAATTTCAAAGAGAATGCGATGACAAGTTTTATTGTCCATGCAAGAGTTATAACGGCTTAAAGACAAGAAGAATCAAAATCAAAATAGCAAAGAGACATTGTAGGGAGAATGGTCACATTGAAGGGGTGTTTGATTATATTTATCCATTGGTAATTTTTGTTTGTTATATTGTTTTCACAATTAATATACGTCATATGAACCATGGAAGGAGGTTTGATTATCACATTGAAGGGGGGTTTGATTATTATCATCTTTATATAGGTCAATGTCCCCAGTGTAGTATGTGATATGGACCACCACATCTCAATGGAACATGGGGGTGTGAATATAGAGGAACATGGAGGTGTGAGTATTGAAGCTGAAGATCATGATCCCATGGAAGATGATGATCATGTTCCAGAAAAAACATTTGAAGATGATGGTATGATTGCATTGATCGTTGACACATTTGGTATTGGTGTTACTAGTGTTGCTAATAATGATGATGATTATGATGAGGATGACATTGACACTGTCCATGATATACCTCTACTTGAGAAGGAAAACACAACCCTTTATGAAGGCTCCCAATCTACTCTTCTCTTTTCTTTATTATTGTTGGTGAATTTGAAGGTTATGAATGGTTTATCCAAAATAGCAATGTCACATATGCTAAGGTTTGTCATATACGTCATTATAGTTTATAAAAGGTGAAACATGTACCATTAAGATTGTTTATATTAATGACTTATATTTTTTGTTATAGATTGATAGGTGAGTTTCTGATACCACCATCAAATGTTCTCCCTCACTCGTACCAATAATTATGTGCCATTATGAAACATATTGGAATGGAGTATCAAGCAATAGATGCTTGTCCCGAAGATCATATTATTTATCATAAAGAATATGAAAAATGCAATAGAATGCCTTGAATGTCATATGAGAAGATATCAAGATGATCAAATGACAAAAAAGGTGGCTCACAAGGTTCTACGTTACATCCCCATTATTCCACGTCTGAAATGATTATTCAGGTGCAATAGCTTGGCACAATTCATGGATTACCATGCATGCGGTAGGAGTCGAGATGACATTATTCGAATGCATGTAGATGATGTACATGCTATAATTTGACCTATTGGGATCATGCTTAGACATGCAAATGTTAGAGAAATACATAAAATAAGCATACTTAACATGTCTAAACATACTCTAAAACAAATGATCCCATCATGACCCCCGATGAGCTGAACAAGGGTACCCAAGACCTTGTTGATTTTCTCTTAGAGAGGTGTGTGGGTGTTCTCTCCCAACATAATATACTAATCCCACTTTGTTCTATGAATGCAAACTAAATGATTGAGATGAATGAAAAACTCAAGAAACAAGTATTGAAAACTTGTCTCAAGTTCTCGCCATGATTGCACATGCAAGACTACACTATGATGAAGATTCAATGATTAAACTAGGATGATATGCAAGGTCTAAACTAAGATTCATTCCATTATGAGCCTAAGATGTAATATCTAGATTCAAAATTAAATAAACATGAACTAAGAACTACAATTGCTATGAAAATATTAAATGATCTAGAATCAAACTAACATGATAACAATGCAAAAAAGGGAGATGGTTTTCTCTTGACAAAAGCCTCTATTTATAGAGTTTTTGGAGGAGAGAGAGGGTTTGGATGAGGTGGAGCTCATGTGGCATCCAAATAGGTGCCACATGAGGGACACATAATCCATGTAAGATGCCCACTTTTCTCACACACCTGTGAGAAATTTTGGATGTGATGGGTCAAAGTGCACTTAAAGTACACATGTGAAGAATCTTGTAAGAGAGTATAAGAGTTTTAGTCCAATGAAACACTTTTGGAAAGTGTAAGGTGTCATCATGGGTGTAAAAAACCTTGTTGGCACCAAATAAGGATTATTTAGAAAAAGTGTATTTTTGTGAATTTGTTCACACATGTGTGGGCAAATAATTAGGACTAATTGGTGTAGGAATCAAGAAATTAGCCTAATTAACCTTAGTTAATTAGTGAGTAGGTTTATTTGGTGAGAGTGATGTGAGGTAGGGTAGGATCTAGGTTCAAATTAGCTTAATCTAAATTTAAAATTTAGATTAATTTGGCTTAGTAGAATTTAAGTCATGTGGAGGAATAAGTAAATTAACAATTTATTTAAATGGGATTAATAAGAGAATGTATTAAATAAGATTTAATACATTAAAAGGGGTAGTATTTAAATTAAATTCAAATACTAAGAAAAATGAATCATATTTAATAAAATAAATTGAATTAAATAGATAGAAGAATATAACAAATATAATTAATTAAAATTAACTATAATGTTATAAAAATAATTAATGAAATTAATATAAGGATGATTTTAGACATCTACATTTTGGCCCTTTTTGATGCGGCGTCGAAAGTGGCATCACATCAAAGAAAATAAAATAAGATGCCCCAAAGAGGTTAGAAAAACCTACGGCAGCGAGAGTGGAGGAGTGTGCCCCCTCGAGAAAATAATAGGAAAAAAAACAATTTTTAAATAAAATTTTCTTGAAAAAGATAGGAAAATAGGGAAAGCAGACCAATTGCATGGCGTGTCCAAGGAAAATGGAGGAAACATGGGGACCAAAATAGGGAATGGGGAGACAAACAAAAGAAACGGGTCCCAAGGAGCTATAAATAGTCCACTAGGGCCCATAGACAAGTCATTTTCACTCACAAAGAGAAAAAAGAGAGAAGAAGAAGAGACTGATGGTAGCACAATAAGAGCGAGCACAGCTTAGAGAGCGCATCTGGGTGTACCAGTGGCCAGAAGATGCAGGACCACTGGTGAGTAGTCAACTACCACTCTATTAATTATGCATTTAATGCTTTCATAGGTTGGTAAGGAGTCATTAATGCGCTCAAAAGTTGGCACGCAGTGCAGACGGTGGTCGCCTGACAATCGTCTGCGCAGATGGAAATCGACAGACCGCCATCCTCATAGACGACCGATCTATGATTGGCGTCTGCATAGACGGAGATCGATCGATCTCTATTTGCTAGTACAGGAGAGGAGGGAAAATACGTAGCAGAGACAACAAAGTTAAGACTCCACCATCTGTGTGGCAAGAAGATGATAGCAGAAACTGCCATCTCTGTAGACTGGCTAGCTCCATAGATTAGTGACTGTGAAAGTCCATCATTTGCAAGAGTCAACTACCGTCTGCATGAATTAACCCAAAAATGGAGGAAAAAAGAGGAATAAGAAGGAAGACAAGGGTCCGGGAGCATTTTTCGATGCCCCGAACAGGTTTGGGGCATTTTTTGTTGCCCTAGAATGCTATCTGATTGCTGACATTTTCATGCTGAATGTAGGTGGAGACCATCACTTTTTGGGTGAGGGAGTGCTATCCAGCAACCATGGAGCTGGAGCAATAGTTAATGGTAGCTGAGTGGGGGCTAGTTACACTATGTGGTCTAGAGCATGTATGGCATTAACCACATATGCGAGTGCATAATGTGCTCATATCTGCTTTGATAGAGAGGTGGTATAGCACCACGTCTGGCTTTCACTTCCCTATAGGGGAAGCTACTATCACACTCCATGATGTATGGAGGATTTACAAAGTACTAATTTGGGGGCTGATACCCAAGTACTGTGTTGAGGGCTCAGAGCCCTAGATGGAGATGGCATTTGGTTGGCGATATGCAGATCTACCTACCACACAATAGTGGATGTCTTGGAAGGGGGCAATAGAGATGGAACCATGGTTGCAAAGGGTAGTCCTATACTTGGCAGGGCTGATAGGGGGACGACTTATGCCTGATCATGAAAGCAAGGGTTTCTCTATGGATTGGGCACACGTGCTGAGCAGTATGGTGGAGGATGGATACCAGTATTGTTGGGGTTACACCATCCTTGGATAGTTGTATTATGATCTTCACATGTGCACCTACCGCAAGGGTAGGGTGCTAGGGCCAGATTGCACACTGCTTCTTGTATGGGCATGGGAGCATATTGTGGTCATTCGACTGATTAGGATGTGAGAGACCAGAGTGGCTTATGAGTCGTTCATATGCAGGTACAGGCTTCCCATCAGCTATGAGGCCACAGATTCATTTGGATACTGGCGACGGAGGCTTGATGAGATGGGGGATATATAGTGGGCACCCTATGCGGGGTGCGAGGCCTAGGGTCATGAGATCTTGCAGCAGGATGGATATGCAGATGATGAGTTTTATGACTCATACTATATGAGGTTTGCATAGACTGACTATTGGCTGATTGGGAGGATGGCCTACATGATCTCCAAATATATGTCGACTAGGGTACGGAGACAGATGGGGAAAATACAAGAGATCATTCCAGACAGGTTTCCACATCCATTACTGACCCAAGAGGTGGGGATCGTCTAGGGTATAGGTGCAGATCTGTGCATAGCATGAGTGTCTTTCATGGGGATGATCAAGGTCCCATGGATCAGGGCTCAAGAGTCTTTGCAGGATGTAGGAGTAGTGCCCAGATATGCTCAGTGGTGGGCTGCTCATAGGCCGATTAGATTGACGGTCCCAAGGATCATATAGGAGGATGAGCAGCCAGGGGGCGAAGGGGATGGAGGGGAGGATGATGATGATGAGGAGGGGGGATGGAGGAGGGGCCAGCAGGAGGAAAGTCCAGCCTAGGGTTGTAGCACTAAGGAAGAGGGGACAGGTACAGATACCCATAGGAGGGTAGCCACCCATCATTCCTGACATATAGGTACAGGATCCACAAGGGCTGCCAGGGCCACCAAGACAGCGACAGGGGCCACTAGGACAAGGACATGGGCCACATGGATAGGGAGAGGTACCACCAGTAGGCTATGTAGTCTAGGATACACATGACACAGTCATAGTAGAGCGAGATAGCCTACAAACTAAGCTGGGTAGAGTACAAGGTTTATTAATGACATCTCAGGCGACTGAGGTGAGTGCATAGGATGAGACCTAGAGGCTGCAGGGATTACTTGCTATAGCACAAGCCACAACCAACAACCTAAAAATAGAGGTAGCTCAGGTATAGGGAGAGCTGATAGCAGAGACTTCTCGGGGAGATAGCACTCAGAGAGCGCTAGACATATTATAGGCTTGGGTGGATAGTGGAGAGTTTTCTATCATTGAGCAGCATAAGGATCGTGATGAGGAGTTTGTAGAGATGTTAGCACAGATAGTAGCTCTTACGGTAGAGAAAGATCTAGCATAGAGATGTGCAGAGTATTACAAGTTAAACTGCGATATAGTGCGACTAGAAGGCAAGGTTGTAGGAGTTGGACAGATGATGGAAGATGCCATGGCGGCATAGAGGGAGGCAGGGAAGAGAGGCCGAGAGGCTGCATATTACATGGGGTTGTACTATGGTGCAGTACCTTAAGAGGCACGAAAGCTTCCATGCTCTAAGAGATCTCAGACAGAGAGCACCGGATGAGGGTCACAAGGATTAGTGGGGTTACCGCCATGTCCCAGCAATGGTGCAGGACCATTGCGGTCACCACCATGATTCTTTCAAACCATTTTGGATACACATTTTTGACACATGATGTATCATATTGACACTTTTGAGATATATACATGGACTACTTTGGGACTATTGGATGGTGATTTATGGACATTTATGATGCTATATGATGTTGTTATATGATGTGATGTTTATGCAGGATGTATGGATGCACTATGATGTTATATATGTTATATGATGTTTATGAATAACATGCAGAATGAGATGAATATATATATATGATGATGATGGTGTATTTGTGATGTAGGGATGAGATGTAGATATATATAGATGTTAGATGTAATGTGTTAATGCTTATAGATGGATATATTGATGTAATGTATTGATGTAACGTGATGATGCATAAATGTATATATGATGTGTGAAATGAATGAATCTTAAAATGTTAATGATTTAACAATGCAACTAAATGAATGAAAAATGGAATGTGTAATGAAACTAAATGCTAATGAATAATGATTAATGAATGGAGTAACAATGTAACTAAATGAATGAATGGAATATGAAACTAAATGCAACCTTAATGAATGAATGACGTAATAATACAACTGCTAATGAATAATGATTAATGAATGGAGTAACAATGTAGCTAAATGAATGAATCTAATATCAAACTAAATGCAACTTTAATGAATGAATGAATGAATGAATGATGTAATAATACAACTATTAATGAATAATGATTAATGAATGGAGTAACAACGCAACTGAAAATGAATAAATAGAATATGAAACTAAATGCAACCTTAATGAATGAATGACATAATAATACAACTGCTAATGAATAATGATTAATGAATGGAGTAACAACGCAACTGAAAATGAATAATGATTAATGAACTAAATGAACAATGCAACTGATAATGAATTAATGATAATGATAATGATTAATAATTAATGAACTATATGAACAATGCAACTATAATTAATGAATGCAATATGAGACATATGAGGATACTATTTTTGTGTGTATCAAATAGGTCTGATAAAATCACTTAGGTAATCGGATAGGAGGAATAAATGGAAACCTTTGCCAAGAGCAAAATCACAATGCAATATGACCTAACTACAGTGCAAAGACTAACTACATGATAACAGTGGGATTTATACTATGTTAATGTTGGAGAGCACACCCTAGTTTGATATTGCAAAAGGAGTTATGCACCATGTGATAGAAAACACAAGTGACATGGTTCCTTCGCATGGACTAGACTCTCAGACAAATAGGTTGTTAGGAACAATAATGCAAGATATCAGGTATGATGAATCTTATGAAATGTTACTCATGAGGAGACATAGTACATCCAGATCTTGTGAGGGATTTGAGATGCATGAATCTTGCCTCCAGTGAGGCATACATAGTCATAACCAAATATCAAAACATAGATGCACTAACAAACTATGACAAGCAGATCATACCACAAATGACACGTATTTCACTAGATACTCACCATAACGAACCAAAATATAAAATATTGAGGTTGTCGCGGTAAGGACATAGTAAAACACAACATAAAATCAACAAAAAGGCATCCTGACCAAGTGGCCATTCAGTCCAAAAGTTCTTGCCATGAATAATTTTTATGTGAGGATTGATAGAATTGCCGACACCGAAACGATGCATCCTGATGGGCCAAAGATTGATTGATAAAAAATGGGAATTCGCTTGTAATTTCTTGTGAATAGAATGATCATAGGAAAGTTAATCTGTCTACTGATTTGATGTAAAATGTTTGTGATCAGTGTGTCTAGAACAAAGCTCAGTTTTTGATTTGGTAAGCTCAGTCGTGCAGGAATATTTATTGTGAAAGCGAAAAGATGGTCAAGGAACTACCTACACAGATATGGGTAGTGACTCTTATTATGAAAGGCAATGCAAGTTGTATAGACAAATGGTGGAAATTGATGGTGGATCTGACTACACATGACACCTGAAATAGATTTTCACCATGGTACTTATCCATTGCACCACCGAAGTGGTTTTCACAGATGGACGGATTTATTTCTCTTTCTCTTTTTTGATATTCTTTTCAAGCTTTTGTAATTTTTATTCTTTTTTTATTTTTTTTATTTTTGCTTGATTTTTGAATGTTTTTGGATTTTATGCTTTTTTGATTTTTTGGGTTTTTGAAGATTTATGTTGTACAACAGACTGCTGACAGATCAAGCATAGAAGCGCTTGAGATGTGTAATATTTACAGGATCAGGGAGTGGATCTCACTCTAGTGACGCAATCTGATAAGTGCCTGAACCATACTTTGTTGTAATGATGAAGGGACCCAACCAATTAGGTTCAAACTTCCCTTTCTTTTCATAGTTCTGGAGGTTATTCATATTATGCTGTAGGACAAGATCACCAACATCAAACTGATGAGGCTTGATCCTTTTTTTGAACTGAAGGCAAAGGTGATTTTGATACATGCAGAGGTGGTCTAGGGCTTTGAGGCATCTCTCATTGAGGAGTTCTAGCTCTTGCAAGCGGGAAATTCTATATTCTTCTTTGGACAATAGATTCTTAAGAGAAATTCTGAGGGAAGGGAGCTCAATTTCAATGGGTAGAATAGCTTTAGTACCATAAACAAGGGAAAAGGGAGTGGCTCCCATGGGGGTTTGAATAGAGGTGCGATAAGCCCAAAGGGTAGGGTTGAGGCGAAGGTGCCAATCATGGCTAGCTTCATCGACTATTTTCTTGAGGATTTTGAGGATGGTTTTATTCGTAGCCTTAGCTTGATTGTTGCTTTATGGAAAGTACTTGGAAGAGGTATGGTGAGTAATGCTAAATTTCCTACATAGCTCTGTGACATCCATGTTCTTAAAAGGCCCTCCGTTATCTATAACAATGTCCCGAGTAATGCCATAGCGATAGATAAGATAGTTCAAAATGAACTTCAAAATATGTTTTCTAGTAGTGTAGGTGAGTGGAATAGCTTTGACCCACTTAGTAAAGTACTATGTAGCAGCCAGGATGTATTTATGGCCATTGGAAGAATTAGGGAAAATCTGGCCAACAAGGTCGAGACTTGTTGATGTGTGTTTTATGACCCAACAAACAGTAGAACAAAACACTGAGATGTCTTATCCTCTCTTGATCAAAGTTCCATATATGCTAAGATTGTGAGAAGATCATATAGGTCACTACAAGGTTCCTTTTCTGTCTCAGGTCTTGACCATGGATAAGCTCGGTGGTAAATGTGATTTGCTAAATATCACAAGGGGCCTTACGTTTTTAGTCTTGAAAGATTTGCAATGAAACACTTTTTTGGAATTTTTAGAATATGTGAAAAGAAAAAGGAAGTAGGGTTCAGAAATTTTAATCTAATTCTAAGGGAAATTATAGCAATAGTCAATACTTTGGTGGACAAATTCCCAATAACCAGGTTTTTCTTCGCCAAGTTATACTACAACTACATGAGAACCGGTGCAATCTTCAATGTTTATGCAGAGGATTTTCTTACCACCACGAACACCATCATGAAGAACAATGTATGAAAATAATAGAAGTTAAGCATATGCATGAATGAGGTTCAAGCTAACTTTGCACAATAATTTACAATCAGTAAAACGTCAAAAGTATGAACCAAAGGAATCCATCAAAATGCCATCATATTTATCATTGCAATCACAACACTTCATCTAACTTTATCCAGCTAATCTAAACTAAATGAGGGAATTATGAAACCAAGCAAGAGCTAAAACACATCAAGTATTCACCATGAAACCAACAATGAAAACTTTATTGTCTCAGTAGCTCTTTAGCAATAGTCTCAAAATTTGCCCTTTACAAATGAGAAGTGAGGCCTTTATATAGGTCTTCAAATACAATGAGTGGCCCAGATCAAACAATAACCGATGGCCCAGATCATGCCACCTCAGCCCTAATTAGGGTTAGGGAAAAGAACAAGGAATCTACCTTAATGCAAAAGGAATCCACTACCATAGTGGGCAATAAGTACCCATTATGCATGCATTCTTAGAAGGAGAGAGGGGTGCAATAAATGACTACTAAGCATGCCCACTATGCATTAAATGCATCTTTTTCCTTGAATGGATTATTCTTGATATCCTTTTTAAATGCATTGACTTTGACTTGAAGATCTTTGACTAGCTGGTGGAGACAACTGGGCGCCATGTCAACATTGTATCATTTTGTAATCCAAATCCAACTTTGATTGATTATGAAATTATCTCTACTTGAACATTTCCATCCTTCCATGTACTTTCTTGAAAATTTATGGATTGGAATCCTTTGATGATGATTATGTCATTATGGAGTTTCTTCACATAAAACTTCCCTTTGCCATGCTCTTGGATTTTTGGATTGAATTTTGATCTTTTAAATCTTGAACCTCGAGTGTCTTGAACTGGATCACCTGGAAATTGGATTTCCTCAACATTGGAACTGGAATTCTTGAATATGGGTGTCTTCCTCAAACATCCAGGACTAGAACTCTTCTTCATGCAAAACAAAGTAAACGACATAAGAATCATGCAAGAAATTTAAACTACAACATATAAACGCCTTACATATCCTCTCCCAACTTTCTCATTTTCAATTTGATTTGGAATTACTTCTCATCCAAATTTCTCTCTGACTTTTCCATCTCATTGTAAATTCACTTCTTCCTTCTTAAAGTTTTAGGCCCTCTTTCTAGAAACTTTCTTTGAAATTCTCACCTTCTTTTTGATTTTTTCTAAATCTTCGCAAATTCATCCCTCTAGAAATAAATTTTCCATTTCCAATATTTTCTCTCTGAAAATCCTTGCAAACTTTTCCATTTTTTTCAAAATTTTTAAAATTTTCGATTCTTTGAAATTTTCCATTACTTTCCAAATTTTAAAATTTTCAAGATTCTAAAATTTGTCACTTTTTGGAATTTTTCAATTTTGAAGAATTTTCAACTTTTCCTGAGTTCTCCATTTTTTCAAGATTTTGAAATTTTCCCAAGAATTCCAAGATTTCAAAATTTTGGAATATTCGAAGGTTTTCAACACTTAACCATTTTTTCTTCCATGGAGGAGAAATATTCCAACACTTAGCCATTTTTCCTTCCATGAGGGAGAAATTTTCCAACACTTAGCCATTTTTTCTTCCATGGAGGAGAAATATTCCAACACTTAGCCATTTTTCCTTCCATGAGGGAGAAATTTTCCAACACAACCATTTTTTCAAAATTTTCCAAGATTTTCCACTTTTCCAACATTTCAAGATTTTGAAATTTTCCACAATTTTAGAATTTTCCAAGAATTCCAAGATTTGAGAATTTTAAAACTTTCTAAAATTTTCACATGTTGGAGGATTTTCTTTTGTTTGCAAATTCTTCTTTCACTGAGTTGACTCGCGTTCCACCATTCCTGGAGGCGGGATTTTGGAGAGGTCGTGGATTTTTCTTGAAGTCGTGGATTTTTTCTCATGTTGTGGATTTTTCTTCAAGTCATGGATTTTTTTTCAAGTCGTAGATTTTCCTGAAGTCATGGATTTTTCTTCAAGTCGTAGATTTTTCCTCAAGTCAAGGATTTTTCCTCAAGTCATGGATTTTTTTTCAAGTCGTGGATTTTTCTTTAAGTCGAGGATTTTTTCTGAAGTCGTGAATTTTTCCTCAAGTCATAGATTTTTTCTCAAGTCATGGATTTTTCTTCAAGTCATGGATTTTTTCTCAAGTCATGGATTTTTCTTCAAGTCGTGGATTTTTCTGAAGTCGTGGATTTTTCTTCAAATCATGGATTTTACTTCATTTTGAAATTTTAGAATTTTTCAAGATTTCATAATTTTCCATTTTTCTTGAAATTTTAGAATTTGTGATGTTTTTCATGCCTTTCCACTTTTGAATATTTCAAGGGTGTTTTCAGACTTAACCATTTTTTGATTGACGGCCTCGCTTGTTTATTTTTCTAGATATAGAATTGGATACCCTTTTGTCTCTTTATAAGTTATAGCTCACTTGTTACCAAAATAGACTTGCCAAAAATAGACTTTCTAAAAATAGTAAGTTGTTCCAAAGTCCAAATAAGGCCAATTCGAGAGGCAAAGAAATTTACTAAAAATAGACTTACTAAAAATAGACACTACTAAAAATAGTAAGTACTTCCAAACTCAAAATAAGACCATTCTGGGATGCATTGAAACTTACTAAAAATAGACATACTAAAAATAGAAATTTTCAAAAATAGCAAGTATTTCAAAACATTCACAATTTTACTGACATTCTTTTTTGAAAGATCAATTCTCATTCACACTTGACCTAATTCACAGTCAAACACATAGTTTCCATTCTAGGAGCCAGGTGGACAACACTTTTCTAGACTTGGCCAAATTTTACCAATTCTCACATCAAAGCTTGAGGAACCTTAGGGGACTGAGCCAAAAACTACCAAGAATGAAAGCCAAAAAGAAAAGGCCAACAACAAAGAGAGGGGGGTCCCCATTTACAATGGGGCGATGTGTGAAAAGGTCACAGCAAGACCCCAGCATAAAAAAGGCCAAGGGGTGATGGTAGGCTAGAGGGATTGGGAGGGAGCATGTATCAAATTATCAAGTTACTGACAAGGCACACACTTCTTCACATAGTTGTAAGCATCTTGTTCCATAGTAGGCCAGTAATATCTAGTGCGTAATAAATTTTTGGCCAAAGTAAGTCCACTAGAGTGAGCCCCACAGATTCCTTGATGTACCTCCTCCAAAGAGGTTTGTGCTTCATCAGAATTCAGACACCTTAAAAGAGTTCCATCAAAATGCTTTCAAAAGAGGGTATCAGCAAGGATTGTGTATCGAGAAGTGCGAAAAATGAAGGTTTTACATTGGTTGGGGGTTAAAGTAAGTGGGCTATGTCTGTCGTGAAGGTAGGAATAAACTTCTTGGTACCATGGGGAATTGGGATCAGTAATTTCACACACCATTTTGACATTCAGTTTGTCATAGACAAGGACCGTAAGATTCTAAACAAGAAACTCACACCATGCACTGTGTTCTAGCATAGTGATCAAGGACCCAATTGTTGCCATGGCATCTACTGCTTTGTTGTTCATGCGAGGGATTTATTGGAAGATCAGCTCAATGAAATGTGTCTTGAGATCTTCAACTGTACGACAATAGGGAAGAAACTTGTCATCCTTCATTTGATATTCATCCATAACTTGTTTGATAACCAACTGTAAATCACCGAGCACCAATAAAGTGAGAATCTTCCATTGTATGGCTTGTCAAAGTCCAAGTACAAGGGCTTCATATTCCGCAATGTTGTTGGTACAAGGAAACTGTAATTTGAAAGATTTAGGGATGAAATCTCCTTTTGGTGTAACAAACAAGATTCTTTCCCCCGATCCTTTTTGAGTGAAGGATCCATCAAAATAAAGCTTCCATGGTGGACTCAAGGCAAGATTAAGGACTGATTCATCTAGAAAATCTATGATCAGAGGATGTTTACCATTAACAGGTTCTTTAGCTAACTGATCTACAATTACTTGTCCTTTGATAGCTTTTTGATCCACATAAACAATGTCAAACTCACTAAGAATCATGACCCATTTTATTGTACGACCAATAAGAGCAGCATGTGCTAGGAGATATTTGACTAGATCAATTTTGGCAACAAGATGAATCTTATGATTAAGCATATAATGGTGTAGTTTTTGGATACAGAAAATAATGGCCAAACATGCCTTCTCAATTAGGGAATAATTCAACTCATAGCAAATAAGAGTCCTGCTGAGATAATAAATTTCTCACTCTTTGCCGGTATCATCCAATTGTGTCAGGAGGGCTCCCAACATGACCTTTGTAGCAGATATGCACAAAATTAGAGGACAACTAGCAACATGTTGTACCAACACAGGTGGATTATCTAGATAACCCTTTAGTTTCTCAAAT
This sequence comes from Thuja plicata, assembly GCA_018584345.1. Lineage (NCBI taxonomy): Eukaryota > Viridiplantae > Streptophyta > Pinopsida > Cupressales > Cupressaceae > Thuja > Thuja plicata. The sequence continues at coordinate 48,738 of MU224540.1, read as the reverse complement.
GCATTTTGACACAAGCAATCCCATTGGAACTTGATATTCTTGCGTAGGAGATGAGAGAATGAATGTACCTTATCCACTAGTTGTGACATGAATCTTTTGATTGATTGCAGTTTGCCTTGTAAACTGTGTAATTGCTTCAATGTTTTGGGTGTTGGCATCTCTAGGATTGCTTTTACTTTCTTTGGATCAACTTCTATTCCACGCCGTGACACAATGTATCCCAACAATTTACCAGATTGTACTCCAAAAACACACTTCTTAGGATTCAACCTAAGCTTATACTTCTCCAATCGCTCAAAGATGGTAGTAATAATAGGAATATGTGATTCCCTTGTTTCTGATTTGCCTAAAAGATCATCTACATAATCTTCCATGATGACATGTAAAAGGTCATGAAAGATGGTAGTCATTGCTCATTGATAAGTGGCTCCAGCATTTTTAAGGCCAAAAGGAATCACCTAATAATATAAGGTGCCCCAAGGCATTGTGAATGTAGTTTTGTGCTGGTCTTATAGTGCTATCATGATTTTATTGTAACCTGAGAATCCATCCATAAGTGACAATATTTCATGTCCTGCCGTCAAATCCACTATAATGTCAATATTTGGGAGAGGAAAATCATCCTTGGGACATACAAGATTTAGGTCTCTGAAATCGGTGAAAATGCAAATGCCCCCACTAGGCTTACCTACTAGTACAATATTAGAAACCCATTCAGGATAATCAATTGATCTAATTAATTCAGCGTCTAGCATCTTCTGAAGCTCCACTTTGACTACTAATGTGACCTACAGATGCATCTTGCAAAGTTTCTGCTTAACAGGTTTTACACTCAGATCTACAACAAGATGATTCATTACAAGATCTATATCGAGTCTGGGCATGTCTTTGTAAGTCTAGGCGAAGTTGATTTTGTGTTTATGCAAGAATGGTGTCATGTCTTTCTTTTCTTGATCACTGAGAGAAATTACAATGTAGGTGATGTGTGGATCTTCTTTTGTGCCTAGGTTGATTGGAATAGTATCTTCAATTATCATAGAGGACACTTCTAGTTATGAAGATATAAATGGAAGGTCAACCTCTCCCTCTTCTAGTGCCTCAGAAAGGTTTTCACTAGAGGAAGTGTCCTTTATTTTATCTTTTTCTTCATCCAAAGGTGTCTGCGAGAGGTTTTCACCATAGGATGTATTTTCATTTTTTTTTCTTTTTCATTTTTGTGACTAAGAGAGTTGACTTGGCTACCAAAGTAGGCTTGTTCATTGTAGTGGATCTGATGTTCATATTATTAGAGATTCTTAAGTCCAAAGAGGGATAAAACTGCCTCATCCAAATCACAAACGTCCAAAGCTAGTGGTGAGTCTTGTTGATCCCAGTCAATTAATTCAGGGTTTGTGAGGGGTAGAAGAGGAGATGAAATATCATCTTGGGTGATAGTGAAGACATGGTGATTTTTGTTTAGGTCATCTTCAATATAGTGGAAAGTAATTTCGAAGAACTCTTCCTCAGTGTCTGAATCTAAGGCAGCTAGACAATAATCCTTAGAAAAGTTAGTCTTAGTCTCTACGGAACCCAATCCATGTCCTTTAGGATAGCCATTGGCCATTATGATCTTCTTCTTACCTGTCTCATTACCTCCAAGGCTAGTGCCATGATATCCCATGCTTTCAACAATGGGAGTGACCTTAGGATACTTTCCTTTAGGGAAAATTATAGGTCATTCTTCTTCATCATTATAGAGCCAATCAAGGACACTATATTCCATGTGTTCATCTGATAGGGACCCCCAATGTTCAAAAATAGTTGAGTTGCAGTGCATAAGAACTTTATCTTTGGAGAGGGGTAATGGTGATGGTCTTCCATAATACTTTGGAGACAAAGGGAGTTGTCTAATATATAGAGCACTTTCAAATTTATACTCTCCCATGCATTACTCTGTAAATGTGGCCTTTGCTTCAGACGAGGAGGGTTTGTCTTCAATAGTCTTGTCTTCAGTAACTTTTTCCTTTCCCTTGGATTGCTCGGCTGGTGTTTTAGATGTCTTTTCTGGAACTAATGGAGTGTTTGAAACATGAGTTTCTTTATTGAAGTTTTGGTCAAATTTGTTCAACGGACAGTAATTAGCTTGTTTGCCTTCTAATCTCTTGCAGTATTGAAAGGGCTCAAGATCTCCAGGAATTGTGATTTCTCTACCATGATGTGGGGATTTTAGACATTGATGATAAGTAGAGGGTACACCTTTGATAGTGTGTATCCATGGATGTCCCAGCAAGATGTTATAAGGTAGATCTAGATCCAATACATGGCAAACAATCTCAATCCAGGTCAGGCCCACTTGTAAGGGTAGTGTGATCAAACCCTTGCTTTCTCATTTTCGATCATCATAGGCTTTTATTATGATTCATTTGTCTGCATCAATGAGGTCCCTAGAAAGACTGATATTATGAATCATTTTCAATGTGCACAAATTTAAGCCAGATCCACCATCTATGAGGACTCATTTTACTCTTATAGAGCAGATTTTTCCTTCTATATGGATGGATTTATTATGATGAGGGTCAAGACCACCAAAGTCCTTATCTATGAAGATTAGATGTTCTTGCATAGCTATTTTCCCTATCATAGCTTTGAATTGTGTAGCGTTGATGTTCTCAGGGACACAGGATTCATTTAGAGCTTTATCAAGGATTTCTTTGTGAATTGGCAAAGTTGTCAAGAGCTCTAGAATAGATATTTGTGTAGGCATCTTTTGTAACTCGGCCAATAAGTCAAAGTGTGAAGCAGGTCAAGTAGCAATAGATGGTGCAGCTGGTGGATTTGTAGATGTAGAAGGTTTATCAGTAGCTTGGATAGTGAATCTGAGTCTACGTGTAGTAGTATTACAATAAGAAGCTTTGAGGATTATGGTATTAACATGCATGTCAGATTCTTCAATGCGGCCACAAAGAGAGTCAAACCCAAAGATATTATTTTCACTTAAACTCCCACATGTTCGGTCATGGCCTATAATAGTATTGGTAGAATAGTCATATGGGATTACATTTGATGCATTGTTTTGATTGTGAGGTGGGAAAGCCTGATTATAGACTTTGAGTTTTGCATTAGATGACGATGAATTCGGACCTTCAACTTTAATTTTCCCATCCTCAATGAGATCTTGCACAAAGTGTCTAAGCTTCATGCATTTCTTGGTATCATGCCCCTTGATGCGATGATAATTGCAATACTCATTATCTCTATACCAAACAATTTTAGGTTGATTCTCATCAAAAGGTCGAGTATTTGGGTAGATTATCATTCCTTGATCCGCAAGTTGTTTGAAGATCACATCTAGAGGTTCTGCCAGAGCTGTGAATTATCGTCATTGTCGATTGTCATTATTATTGTTGTTGTAGTTGTTGCAAGGAAATAAAAATTATTGATTGTGCGATTGTCAATTGTTGTTATGATTTTTCTAATTTTGATTGTTCTAATTCTGATTTTGATTTTGGTTGTTGTTGCGATTCTGATTTTGATTCTGATTGCGATTGTTTTGATTGTTATTGTTGGATGCTTGAACATTTTGGACATGCTTGGCATCAATCACCCCATCATTGACAACTCCTTTGTTTTTACTCCAAAATTTTGGTTTATCATTATTGGAAGGATTATAATATTTGATACTACCTCTTTGTAAAAGGCCATCTTCAATGTCTTTTCCCTTCTTGACAAGAGATTCAAACGTGTCAGGTGAAGCCATTTTTATTTGGAAAGACATCTCAGAGATTAAATTCTTTGTGAAGATGTCAACTAAGTGAATATCAGGTATTTTCCATGGCATGTGATTTGCAATATGTCTCCATCATTGTAAGAAACTAGAAAATGTTTCTCCATTCTTCTTTTTAGTATTGCACAAATCGCTAAGTGTTGCTTGATGCTTAATCTTATATGAGTATTGTCGAACAAAATTCTCTACAAGATCAAAGAAAGTAGAGATTGACCCATAAGGAAGGGCCATGAACTATTCCAAGGTTGCACCTCCAAGACTCCTAGTGAAGAGTCTTTTTAAGTAATTCTCATTATAGGCGACTTCTTGACATGCAATGTAAAATTCTTTGAGATGTTGTAGAGGACATGTTTCACCTTTGTATTTCTAAAATTTGGGCATCTCAAAGTTTGGTGGGAATGGTTGCATTGTGATAGACTTGTCAAATGGATAGGGACAAATCTCTTCAAAATTAAACTCCTTCTTGCCCCCATTCTGTAAACCTTGTACAATGTTTTTGAGCTCATTGAATTGTTGGGTAAAGTTTGGAGTATTCTGTGTGAGAAATGGGGGTACATAACCTCCACCTCCTCCAAATTGTGTAGCTGAAAAGCTTGTGGAGGTCATACCAATGCTAGGAGGAGGTATATATTAATAGGCTCGAGATGTATCAGTTGCAGATGTCTTCATCCCTATTGTTTGAAACAAGGATGATGTGTATAAGGGCATAGAAAACTACCCTATGTTGTTGACATTAGCGCTCACTCCTTGAGTTGTCATTGTTTGAGTGCTATTAGGTGTAGTATTGTTTGGCAAGGCGCTTAGGATTTGTTGAATTTGTTCAGGTGTCAATTGAGGTATTGATGTAGTTGTTGACACAGGTGCTAATATAGGTATTGATGTAGGAGGTTCACTGACAGGTCTTTTATCGCTATCACATGATGATGTAGCATTTGAGGTAGAAGCCATGGCTGCAGTAGCGGTAGCAGTGGCTTTGGTGACATTTTAGGTAAGAAGTGTTTCATCGAAGTCAATAGGAACCGTGACACCATTATGAATAAGATTCAAGAATATTTCATCACTGTTATGTATAATGGCCTTCTCAACCATTTTTAAGTTATATGGGTCTTTAAGGAAGTCATTCACTTGGGTGGGTCTTTCTTCTTGGTCCACTAATTCAATTTCTCTGGGCAATTCCTTAGCTTGTACCCCAGTTCCTTGAAATTATTGAGTGGCAAACACATTCTCCTCATGGGTACCAGTGTTGAATGTTGCACGCCTCATGTTTCTAGCTTGGGATTGAGTGACTACCATACAATGGTAGATTTAGAAGAATGGAAGACAAGGAGATGTAAGAAATGAAATGGAGCAAAGATCTTGATCTCAAGTTTGATTAGATTTGATTGGATTTGATTCAAGATTTGATTGATTGATTGAGGATTGATTGATTGATTGATTGATTGATTGGATTGATTGATTGATTTAAAGGTTTTTTGAACAAAACCTAAGCATGACAAAACATTATGATGATACAAACACAAAAGGATTTAAAGTAACACATGTTCTACTTGAAGATGGACTTGTGATCTCAAGCAAAATGGGACATCACTAAGGGATTTAAATTACTTGAGACAGACTGATGGTCTACAAGTAATGTTGTGTTTGTTTGAGGATGAAGGTTTGTAATACTTTGATTAAGGTCTTTCAACCTAAATATTTGATTTGATTTGATGGTTTGATCTAATGCTCCAAGAGAAGGAAGAATGATAGTGAAAGAATGGAAGAATGATCCAGAAGCAAGATGTTATCTAATCATATTTTTTAATGGCAACGAAATCACTGTTGATGGAAAACTTGGCCATGAAATTGCAAACTTTGTTATTGTAGAGGATTTTGTCAATTTTCTCATGATGTTTAATCTCTTTCTTGATAAATGTTGCAATATGTTGGTATTCCTTAGATTTACGGGTGGTTTCCTTCTGCTCTCTATAGACTGGAGGTGTTGGAAGATTAACCTTCTTATGTTTCTTGAAATTGGTCATGTCATGGAAAATCTTATTTTGGCTGAATGAATGAATGATCTAGGACATGATTTCAGGGTTCTACAGAAGGTCAAATTTTGAATATATCAGCAAATTTGGAAGCTTACTATTTTAAAGCAGAGACGACAGTCTTAGACGTAGCTGAAGATCTTCGCAGATGGCAATCTACATAGACGGTAATCAGCGTAGATGGCAGATCCAGAGCAGAGACGATCAACTATGGCTAAGGCAGTGTGTTGAAATTCTGGGTAGATTTTTTACCTTCAGTCTGATTTTTGGGAAAATTTGTTCAATGGCAAGAACTGATTTCAACACATTCAAACCAAAAAAATAATAGACACATGTCTTAAGACAATCCAACAAAGGACAAAGCAACCTTGAGGGATACTAGCAAATGTGACATTAGAAAATTTTGATTCAACTTGTAATATCTTGTTTGTGTATGTTCAAGTGACTCTTTCAAGCCACTTATGTTTTTACTGGGTCTAGCACAACGAAGATAGTTCAAACAGTAGCTACCTTAGGAATTGGGCTTCACATGAAATATTATAGGCCCATTTCTTGGTAGTCCTTTGGCTCACACAGCACTGTTACCCCCAAAAGGGCACCCATGTTTTTGCCTTTGGCTAGGTATTATCATTGTGCTACGAAGATCTCTTTTGCACCACACTACCCTGGGATACGTATGATGGGAATCTTGGGGGGATAATCTTCCCTCCCCTTGCACTATAATAAGTCACCATTCGGAGGTGAATCAAGTAGGCTACTAATTTATAGTTGCTAGCAAGGTTTTGTAGCGTCCCCATAATCAGTTTGTACGGCGTGGGACACTTAAGTCTCTAGTTCAACCATGCCAATTGTTAGAATAGTCTAAAAGAATAACTGAGAGGGGGGGTGAATTGGTTATTAATTAATTTAATTATTTTTCTTCTTTAACTTCAGAATACAAAAATGTAAATGCTTAATCAGATAACACAGTACACAACACCCAATTTGATTACGGGGAAACCAAATGGTAAAAACCCTGGTGGGAATTATCACCCACAATGAGCTATACTTGTTTATAGTAATCCCTATTAGAAGATATCTCAACCCTGTTAGGAGTTGTACTTTACAATGAAATAAGTATAGTGACCTGGTTAAGGGTCAGACCCTGTTAGGAGTCTTTTACAAATAACCTTGTTAGGGGTGGTGGACTCACTGTCCAAAAGCTCA
>MU224540.1:17669-28644 GCA_018584345.1 Thuja plicata | reverse complement strand
CCACTTATTCATTATGTTGGCATACTTATTCATTATTTTCATTGTTGTTACTGATTAGTTGTTGAGTTTGTGATCTCTTTCTCCCTTGGGAATTCTTTCCAAGTAGAATCAGTAGGATATATACCATATATCTTTCTTGAAGACTCTTTATCAAAAGGGGATCAATCTCCTTTATCTTCAATAGAATAAGGGGTGTAGAAGGTTACTTTGCATCTATTGGGTATAGAAATTGATTGGTATACCCAAATGATGCAAAGCATCTTTTGCACCCTCGATTTTAGTGAAGAGAGAAATGTCATTGATACCCTTTGGATAAAGAAGCTTCAGAACATAAATATGACATCCTACCATTACTACTAGGAAAACATTTCCAAGGGATCATAGATGCTCTATCCTACCACAGACACATGTGCGTTCCTTATAGTAGCCTAAACACAAGTTCAATCTCATGAGGTTGTAGTGGACCCAATTGATCTAGATTGACCAATAACAACTTCCTACATTGAAAAAGTACCATATCTCTCTCTTCAAGGGTGGGTTATTCATTACTACCATGTCATGTTGTATTTAGTTGTATCTAGCTCTAATTGTTTATTGTTAAAGTTAAAGTTAAAGCTGAACTACCATATCTTTGTGAGTTATGTAGGCAAGGCCATCTATGATGAGCCCCCAAGGCATTAGGTCTAGCCCTTAGGTCTTGTAATTTTGATTTTTTCCTTGATCTTACCGCCCCTTACCAATATTTTACATATTTTGCATCTCTTTACGATACTAGTTTTAAATACCTTATGATTGATTTAGCTAAGTTATTGATGTAGCTTATCTTATGATCTTGTATGTAATAAACTATAAATTTTATATCATGCATCTAGTTGTGTAGCCATATATAAAAGTGCAGGAAACAGAGAGGCAAGGAGGAGTGTATGGCTTGACTATGCACATGTGTAATTGTAGATGAGGATCAGTAATAGGGTGCCATGCATTTCTTAGATCCTTTGGATCTAACCCCATCTTGACCTTCCTTGCAGGTTCTAGATCATATAGGAGCATACTAGATCCAACCCCAGGTCAACACTTCAATGACATCAGGTAGTGATGTAAAATTTACTATCTGTAGTCATTGCAGCAACATCAGGCACCAACTTCAGCACAATATGATCACTAGACATGGTTGTATGTCTTCTACTTTTAAGTTGCATTGTTTCCGTTCTTGTTTTATTTTTTGGCTGATCCTTTCTATCCAAATTATACCAATAGTTTTATAAGAGATTTTCCCTTTTTACTTCAACCTAAACAAACTTTCAGGCAAAATTCTAGCTGAACTCTTCAATGAGAAGATGAATTTGTCAAGAAAAAGGGGTATAATGCATTCAAGGAAAAGGCTCTGGAGGCTGCTAAGTATTTTGTACACCTTTTTCTTGGTAATTTGAAGCCATCAATGGAAACTTACAATCCTAAACAATTAGTATACCATTGATGGCTTCATAATTATTAAGTGAAAGGGATTTCTCTGATCTGAAACCCCCTTTGGTGGCGATCCTATGTAGTTCCACGCAACGCTGGTGGTTTATAAAACATTCTTCTCTGGTTGTTTCAAATTTTATAAACAACTAGGAGAACATATGGTGTTAGAAGGCCCAGATGGGTAGAAATTCAATGGTACAATTATGGTCTTATAATGATAAGCTGAAACTAAAATTTCAACAAGGCTGGGAAAAGTTTGTGCAAAATTATGAACTGAACACTAGAAAATTCCCCATCTTTAGTTCAGAATTATGCACAAACTTTTCCCAGTCTTGTTGAAATTCTAGTTCCACTTTATCTATACAAGACCATAATTGTACATTGAATTTATGCCCATCTGGGGCCTTCTAACACTATATATTCTATGTAGTTGCACGTGCATTCTTGATTCAGAATGGAAAAATCTTATTTTGGAGGAGGGAGAGAAGCCAAACACATAAAGAACATGCACATAAACACAATAGCTGGGAAACATAAAAATGGATATCACAACACCTGAGAAACATAAATGTAGATATCATGGTCACAATTGTTTGGAGACACAACATAATTCAGTGGTATACCCAGACGATGCAATGCAACCACTACTCCTCCAGTTCAAAGTTAGCACTGCGTGATCCAAAAACCATAGATAAGGAATAAATTTAGAGAGTGGAGGTATATTCTTTTGATATTTATGGCCCTCTTCCACTCTCTAAATTTATTCCTTACCTATGGTTTTTGGATTGTGCAGTGCCAACTTAGAACTAGAGGAGTAGTGGTTGCATTGCATCGTCTGGGTATACCACTGAATTATGTTGTGTCTCTAAACAATTGTGAACATGGTGCCTAAATTTATGTTTCTCAGCTATTGTGTCCTAGGATTCCTTATGTCCCTTTATGACCCTTTACGATCCCTAAGAATACATATTAGAGATCTTAAAGAGTCATAAAAGGTCATAAGAGTGTCCTAAGAGGGGCCAAATGAGTTTCCACCTTCACGTGGTTGGCCTTGTTAAGTAGAGAATGTTAAACTATTCTCTAAACAAAGAGAAACTCTTAAAAACTCTAAAATGACACTAAAAAAATACATGCAACATCGAGCCATTGTCAATTGCTGATGGCTCGATGTCGCATGTATAGAAAATTTGTTGCACGCTTGTTGTAATGTCGACACTCATTCTGCGATGCCTATGTGTTGTAATAGTGACAGCTAAAATGTAATGACAGCATGATAACCATTATAGTTGACTCGTATTGTGACACATAGACATTGTTTTTTTAGACGTGCAATGAATTTTCTATACTTGCGACGTTGGGCTATCTCAAAATTACTAACGGCTCGATGTCGCATGTATGGAAAATTTGTCGTATGTCTAAAAAAGTGACAGATAACATGCGACACCTACGTGTCATAATAGAAACATAAAAAATGTGTAATGAAAACATGGTAACCATCATAGCCAACTCATATTGCGACGATTAGTACCATCACAATAATGACAAATGGCATAGGCATCATTAATTCTGACATCAAAACTACAATACTTGTCTATGTTGCTATTCTGAGGGGAAAGTGTCAGAAAAGTGACACATAGCTGTCAAAAAGAGGCCCCAAATGTACTAGTGTAAGCTCAACCTTGGGAATGAGATCAATACAAAAATATATGTTGTGTTGAGGTGTCATGCTTGGGATCTCAATAAAAAACACATCTATTGGGATTAATGGGAAGTAGTACTGAGAGGGGAAGGGTGAATCAGTACCTCTAAAACTTTTAACTCTTTTCACCTTTCATCATTAGGAATCATTCTTTACTGTATTATCGACCATTGTTGTTGTTCTTTCTTATGCATGTCGTATTAATTCATAATCTTTAATTGTTTGTATCATTCATAGAAATATTTATGAAAGTAATAAACACATAACACAAGATATGATATCACAGAAAACTCTTGTTAGGAAGTAAAAAATGTAGTGGGGATGGCACCCACAAAACTTCACTATCTATAGAATGGAAGGGAGTCAGTAAAGTCTTACAATTGATCACTTCTGATGATCTACCCTATTGGGAGTATTAAAGTGGAGACATGTTAAGATCTACTATGTTAAGAGATTTAGCAACACTGATTTAAGTGTGTGCTTGGTTAAGAGATTTACAATAGGGTTGTTAGGTCCACCTTTCTTGAAAGGATTTCTTAAGTGTAATACACTTGTTAGAATGAGTACATATGTTTGAACGGAATGTATACAATCTACAATTTCTCATCACAGATCCATTAAAGCTCTCATAATAAGAATATCACATATAGTGATTGATTAATACCTTTTCTCTACTCGTCGATAGCCTATGCTCTGTTCTTGAAAACTGAATTGATTCTTTTATGTCCTTCTGTATAAAATCTATTTTCTAATCGTTAGATGCTCTTAGTGGCTACAATTATCATCGAACAACAACATATTCACAATAGATTGAGCATCTATATATAGAAGTATATGACCTATTCTAAAATCACACATTACAATGTTAACTCTAGATCCAAGGTATACAACTTGACCTTGATCTTTTAGTTTGCATGTTTTAAAATAGTTAAACTGATTAAAAAAATAATAATTACATTGCTTCCTCCACACACAATGGATTTAAAACAAATCAAGAAGCTAAATATACAACTTCAGTATTTTATCTGACATGGAAAGTCAGATCCATTTTTTGTGGGATGTAACTAACTGTCAATTCTTGGTCATCAAGTTGAACTGAAATTCTATTAGTGTTCCTTTTTTGAACTAATCATCGAGTTCCCTTCATCTGTCGGGTTTCTCTCTTTTTTGTTCTGTCGGGTTGCATTGTTGTTACTCGTCAGGTTCCTTTATCTTTTTTGTCATTGGGTAACATTGAATAGTGTTTGTCAGGATGCTTTGTACTTGACAGTATCGGGTAACCTTGGCTTCGGGTAGTGTTGTGCCCTGTCTATCGGTGTATTGTAAACCAATGGTGTAGATCATGTTTTTCCTTGTATATAATAATGGCAAAATATAATGCCTTCAATCTTCCCCTTTGACATTAGTATCAAAAACGGATATGTGCATAATACTAAAGTGTTTAGTATGTAAACCATGTCTATATCCTTGTCATTATATGACTCCCCCTAACTGTATGCATTGGTATGGTATAAGTATATGTAAATGTATACTTGCCCTTATACTATACATTCCCCTGTTCTTTGCTCTTTCAAATAACTGACTATACACATCATTTCCTCCTTCTTTTACTATGATTGTTACTGTGACTATACATCTCACAAAGTCTTGCATACTTTGTCAATTCAATAGGAACCAATGTCCTCGGATCACATACTGGAATCTCAATGATTTCATCTAGTGTAACGAGATTCTTGTGCTTTCTCTTCTTCCTCTTTGAGATTTGTGGGGACACAGATGTATGAACTACCATTGTGAGTTCGTTTTTCCTCTCTGAAGTGCTTGGTGAAGGCTTTGTTGAAGATGCTTCTTGTATTTTCTACTCAGGGTGCACCTGTCAGTTTTGTGAAGACTTCTCTCCATCAACCTTGGGTGTCTCTGCAGATTTTTCTTCTATTTTCTTTTCCAGCTCATCTTTCTTTGCTTCTTCACTCTTTTCTTTATGTGTTTCCTCTTCTACCTTTTTTGTTTCCTCTTTATTTTGATTAGTTGACTTATCTTTTTGATCATCAGTTGCATCTTGTTCTGCAATTGTGTCCTTTGTGTCATCTGTGGTGTTTTTTGATTCTGCATCACCCTTGTCCTTGGGTGTACTTGTATCTTCTGCACTAGACCCTTCATTACCTTCTAGTATATTGATGGCCTTCATCAATACTGGCATATTGCTTTGTCTGTTAGCTTGTGTTGTATCTAGAGTGGTGTCCTGCTCATTAGTTTTGTCTTTTTAAGCAATGACATCTTCATCTTTTTGTATTTTCTCTACAGGGTCTGGTTTGTTGTGTCAATGACTGAAGTGTCTAGCCATACTTCATCAGGAACATCCATGTCCTTATTTTCTTGTTTCTCCATTGGTTGTTGCTTGATCTGATCCTTAAGTGATATAAAAATAACATCATCTTTCTTCTATGGATCTTTATCAGAGTCATAATTGGTGATGTCTTGAATGTCAAGATCATCCATGACTTTGTCCAAATCTATTGGCTCCATATCTTCAACATTGTCCAAAGCAATGTACTGAGGACTTGCCTTATCTTTCTCCTCCTCTCTATGAGGTGTGTCGATGAGAAGTAACTATTCCGGTCATGACTTGTTGACTTTGCAGGTAGATCTAAGAGTTGTCTCCATTTAGCCTTGGTCATTGTGTCTGAGTCTATAAACTTATCTTCTAGCACTTTGTAACCTCTAATTTTGGCTACAAATTTTCTTGAGTGTTTCTTCATTATTTCTTTGATTTCTTCTATTTTAGATTCAGGAGGCATAAGTGTGACAAGTACCCTCTCCCTTGCTTCTCTTTCTGTTTGAAGAGCATATGACCATTGTTGAGATATTTTCTTACCCATCTCTTTGGGTATTTGGTTGAAAAATTCAGTTGGTACATATTTATACTTGACCATTTCCCTAATTATGGCATCTTGTATCTTATTTTGGTCTTCTGGCTTAAGTGTATCCCATTGTTTGATTTTCCTATCAGACATGGTGCTAGTTGCAGCAATATTAGCAACCTCATCAATTATTTTATTTCTGAAATTTTTCTTTAATACAGCAGGCTCATCATCTTTTGTGTCTTCTATCTCAGCTTTTGTCCTAACCAATTTTTTCTCCTCTTTGTAGGTGGTGCCTTCATAGTTTTCTCCTTTGTTTGCTTTTTTGTCTGGTTCCTCTTATAGGTCCTTACTTGACCTTTCTTAAGAGGTGTGGTGTCGGTATTTGTAGTTTGACTCCTTGTCCTCTGCTTCTTTGTAGGAGATGGAGGTGTATCAGATTCAGTTGCTTTAGAGTCTGATTTCTTCTCATCTTTCCCTTCACCGATGGTACCACATTCATTGGTTTCCTCTATTTTTTCTTGTTCCTCCCCATTTACCGATAGAATATTTTTAATATTCTTAACCATCGTATTCTTCTTTTTTACAGTCTTTTTGATTTCTAGGCCTCTTTTTATCTTTGACCTGACCTCTTCATAAGTCCCAAACCTTGTTTATTTGTTGTTAATTGGCTCATTGATCCATGCATCAATGGCATTGGTTGCTTGATCTATATTTATTTCATAATCAAGAGGGGCTAACCAATTTGTTCTTGGTACAACCAGTTTTATGTGTGTGAAGTCTGTATCCACCATAAAACATATCTCATCCCTATTATTTTCAATCAGTTGCTCAGGGATCATTACTCTTTCCATCATATTTTCCTTGAATTCGAGGAAATATGCAGTCATAACTAAATCAAAGTTATCTCCTAGTGACTTAATTAGTTCACTAATTTGTAGTGTCACCGGCTTTGTTGTGTCCCATTTCACTTTTCCTACTGAAGGAAAGTATTCTTGAAAGTAGGAAAATATACACATGATAAGTGAGCTGAACTTACATGTGTTAGTCTTTGTAGACCTTATTGTGTTTAGGCTCTCATCAAGTTGCTTTAACAGGATCTCACACAAATCCATCTGGATTCCCTTTGTTACTATCTTGTAAGTTGTGCTTATTGATGTTGACGATATGATGTTTATCCTGCTTGCCTGAAATATCTTGTAACCAATAACACATGCACTAAACCTTAGTTCCTCGTTGGTGATGGTGTTTACTTTAAGGCCTATGTTATCCCATCTAGCTTTTGTGATCTTTTCAAATTCTAGCCTAGAAGGATGTTTGTGAGCCTTAGGCTTTTTAGTTATTGGATAACCATTGATAGCATGAAGGACATCATTAGTGATCTACTTAGGTTGACCTAGCCATAACTTTTGATCATGCATTCTACTAAGTACCAACTTAATCTAGTCAGTTTTGAAGTCCCTTAGGAAATGTAGGGCATTAGTTATCCCTTTAACCTCTAAGTGTTTGTGCTCTTCCTTAAGGTTCCCTTCTGCATCACAAACCTACTTGTAAGCTTCATCCATCTCTAGATCACCTATTTCATAAATCTTACAGTGAATATAGGACCTTATGTCCTTTATTAGCAAAACCCTAGGTGGAATCTTAGAAACTACGTCATAATCATCAGGTTGCAATGCGATCTCTGGGAATATCTTATACTTGGGCTCCACATAGGTGTTGTTCTTAATTAACCTAACCACATTCTTCTTATCACTCTTGATCTTTGTGGTTCTTGCAGTGGTTGCCAACATTTTTCAAGTTTAGGGTTTTCTTGAAAATTTAGGGCTTTCTTGAAAATAACAACAGATTTTTGCAGTGCCCTTGGTACTTACTTTGATCCATGTAGATAGTGAATGATCTGTTTGGAGTGTGTTGGGTCATTTTGAGGTCGCTCTGCTATTTTCTCTTTTATCACTCTTCTTTCACTCTGCTTTTTCTCTTCAAATCGTGGGTACAAAATGAAGTGCTCCTGTCGAGTATTTATAGACTTTTTCCCTAAGTCCATCATAAATGCTCAACAACTCATTGGGTCATGAAGACGGAGTTCATCAGGAAGACTTTCAAAATCATCATCGGTGTTTTCAAGATTCTCAGGATATTTTTTGACAATTTTTCTTTTACCGACGGATATCAGTATTGTGTCAATACAACTTTATAACTTTTCTTCCTTACCGATGGGTGTCAGGTTACATTAGCAACTTAGCCATTTTATGTGTTGATTGACAATTCTTGGTAAGTGTAGATAGCTCATCCATTATGTTCATTGATGATTGTTGGTATGTGTATACTGATGGGGTTGAGTTCTTAGAATTGTAACAAGTAACATAATATGCATCTTTATTCATGCAGATTTTGACCATCTATCAATTGTATAATGGAACTGATGCAAAATATGACTTGGTGTAATGCAGTTTCATACATACTTGTTTAGCTTAAGTGGGGATGGTGATGTCACTAGATCCATTGGATGGGGTGTCACCATTTGCATTTCTTGAATCTTTTCTCCACATTTTGTCTCTTGCCATCTGGATTTCTTCAATAGTGTTTCCATTGGGATATGTGCTTGTCTCTGTCATTCAGTCTTTGCAATCTTTCTTGAGATGACCAACTTTGTGATAGTGTAAGCATGCCATTTTAGGGTCCAGCCTGTAGACATTTTGGTCCAAGCTCCCATGTAGTTTATAGCAATGTGACCATGTCTACCACATGTTGTACAGTTTTTCCATGTACTATAGTCCCATACATATTGATTACTAATTCTCTTTGGTTGATAGGGATTTTCTTGACCTTTAGGCTTCCATGCTTGCCTTTTTCTTTTTCCAGCAATCAATAGTTGTGTGCCCATTCATCTTGCATGTAGGACAATATTAGTCCATGTAGGTTTCCTTCTATGGTTGTTCCATCTTAGACTTGCATTCATATACTTTATGTCCTTTCTTGTTACATTTATAATAGAATCCTATGAGTGAAGATGTAGATTTATGGATACCTTTCAATTTACCTCTACATACATTTGATGTGTGTCCTTTCTTTCCATTTTTGTTGTTAACTCTTCATTGTCCTTCAAGAAAATCATACATTCTTTTATTTCTCTCTTCAGCCTTTCTGATAACTTCATTATGTTGTTACTAAATTCTAACCTCATGCTTTAGTTTTTCATTCTCTTCTCTTAGTTCACCGATAGAATGTACTCTTTCAATGAGTTCTATATTCATTCTATTTTCTTCTTGACTCATTAGAATAATCTAATTTTTTATCTCATGGTGATGCTCAGCATGTCTTTGAATTTCTAAATCTGTTTTCTTGTAGCTTCTCTATAATCTTCCTTCTGTCATCAATAGCTAATGTTCTTTCTGTTTAAGCTTGTCTAGCAGAACTCATCACATCAATCATTCTTACCATCTGAGTCTCTTGACCGATTTGCAGCATCTTTATTTTCTATGTCAGATGTTTATTGATCTCCTTTAGATTTGTGATGTTCTCTTCTAATGTATTTAATTCTTTTCTTGTAGTTGATCCTGAAGATTCAAATAATTCTGGAATCTCTTCTTCTTGATAATATTTTTCATTGCTCCGAGTTTCCATACCTTTTCTCTCTTCCAACAACTCTCTCATCTTGACTCTTTCTTCTTTATACTATTCATAGAACATCTGTATCTCAAACTTTTTATTATCAATATTCTTATCAATTTTGTACTTCTCCATTGTATTATCTTTTCTCTTAAGCATTTAATCTTTTCCAAGAAGACACCTGGCTCTGATACCAATTGTTGGGATTAATGGGAAGTAGTATTGAGAGGGGAGGGGTGAATCAGTACCTCTAAAACTTTTAATTCTTTTCACCTTTCATCATTGGGAATCATTCTTTACTGTATTACCAACCATTGTTGTTGTTCTTTCTTATGCATATAGTACAATTCGTAATCTTTAATTGTTTGCATCATTCATAGAAACATTTATGAAAGTAATAAACACATAACACAAGATATAATATCATAGAAAACTCTTGTTAGGAAGTAAAAACTGCGGGTGGGATGGCACCCAAAAAACTTCACTATCTGCAGAATGGAAGGGGGCTAGTAAAGGCTTACAATTGATCACTTCTGATGATCTACCCTATTAGGATTATTAAAGTGGAGACCTATTAAGATCTACTCTGTTAAGATCTTTAGCAACACTAATTTAAGTGCGCACTCGGTTAAGAGATTTATACTAGGGTTGTTAGGTCCACCTTTCTTGAAAGGATTTCTTAAGTGTACTACACTTGTTAGAATGAGTACATATGTTTGACCTGACTGTATGCAATCTACTGTATGTGTCTGAATGTTGACCTCTAAATCAGCCACAACACAACATAGTCATTGCTCAATCATTGAATTGTGAAGATGAACACAAATTGCTCATTCCACAATATCTATTGAATCGACCTATTGCCTCCTATTTAGTTGGGGTGTTTAATTAATCTCAAAATGAAAGCCAACAACCATAGACCATTGCTAAAATGGAGGATTTGAAAGTTTTGAAAACTAAAATGAAGCTATTCTATATGAGAGATGCAATTGTAATCTAAGAATGAATATGCATATTTTAAGCTAAGAAATTTGAAAAAGATAACATAATTAAGCTACTTGATAGTAAAAAAACTAAATTAAGATGAAGAATGCCATTAAACTAAATGAAATTATACTAAATATGCAATAAAAGCTTAACAATATGAGAGAATTGAGACAATAATTTTCTATAGTTTTGATACTCTAAAATTGCTCTTCTCAAATGAAGAAAAGAAGGTCCATAATATAGAAAAGCCTAAAGAGAGGATGAAGAGTTTCTTGGAAAGAAACGGCTAACTCTTCATCTCCATGGAGGAAGGTGAGACAAAATTGAAGGAATTATTTAATTAAGTAAATGA